>JAJIBD010022056.1:0-282172 GCA_021461705.1 Cryptotis parvus
AGAGAGTGGCTCAGTGCAAAGTAATGCTTTTAACTTAAAGCAAATCAGTTTTAAGTGAAGAATACATTTTACACTTTTATGCTCCAGAGTTTAAAAACACTTTTCTCCTTGTTCTTTCTAGAAACCTGCTCTTATACAGACATTTTTACTGGTCGAGGAATTGGGGGGTGTGGAGTGGGTGTCTCCATGGATTCAGACCAGAAGACTGTTTACTTGCTTGGCCTTCAAGCTGCCCCCATGTTTAGGGCCCACAGGGCTGCTGTCTTAATGAAGCAGTTAATGATGTGTGAATTATAGATCATGACAACCCCTTTTAATAAAAACAACAGAACTGCATCCACAGTCTACTGCTAAGAATTGGCACACTGCTTAACATAACACTGTCTTTAAGGGAACCAAGTACTTTCTTGCAGGCGGCACAGTGAGGAATGTACGTGGTGAAACAATGTGGAGATGCCAGGTCCTTCACTTCCACCCAGCTGGGGCTGGAAGGCCAGGCGTGTTTAGAGACGCTGCAGAATCCCAAACAAGCAGGAGTTGTTTATTCTCTTGGCTTTAGCTGCTTCCCTACCCTGTGAAGTGCTCCACAGAGCCAAGGGCTGTGTGATGGATGTTTTAATAGCCTCCAAGTTGCCCTCTCTCCCCACCCCCTTGCTTCTCCCCAGTGGAGAGCCAGGAATGCTAGCTTCCAGTTGCTTTTCAAAGAACCGATTGTCTGGTTCTGAATGCTGACTGATGTTTGGAATGGGATAATGCGCCCGATCTGCATGTAGCCAGAAAAGCCAGACCCCAGCCCAGCTGTGGAGTGAGGCACTTTTGTGCTGGCTGACCTCGGACAGTCAGAATGCATGGGCGAAGCTTGTGAGGAGCTGAAAACAAACTGGCGCCCAAACAAAGCCTTTTCTCCCTTGAATTTGGTGATTACTTTTTAAGGAAAAGAAGTACATTCCAATCCAATCTCTCAATAGGTGGTAGATTTGGATTCACCGGCCAGGACCAACCTCCTTCTCCTTCTCTTAGGGAATGAGAAACTCCCAACCCATTTTGTTTGGGCAGAGCTGGTTTGCCTCAAGCAGTTTCAGGAACTGTTTGTCTGACCCTCTCATGAGAGGTGAGGTGACAGCAACATAACCCAGAGAGTGGCATGTATTCACTATCCCTGACTGTGTTCCCAGAGCTCTGACATCCCTGCATGCGGAAGGGCATTGGCATGCAGATGAGTCCCTGGGTAACCTACGGAAAGCCATGGTCACCCTGCTGGGGAAGGCTGATAAGGGGTCCCCCGCTGGGCCAGGCCTTCCCACCCCCTCCCCAGTACAGGAGCAGGGTACCACATGGACCTGAGGGAAGCTAGGACTTGGATGGGGAAGAAGTCAGCAAAGTTTTCCTATGATCAATAGTCCGGTTTGTCTGGGATTCAAAGGGTTCTCCAGGGTCAGACTTTCCATGCTTCCGCAGGAGTGAGTCACCCTAGTATACAATGATTTGCTCTTCTTTACTCTTCAGCTGCAAAACTAATAGGAAATGGGGTTTCACTGTGGCCACCCTCCAATCCACAGAATCATTGGGAACTGGTTTCTTTGCACCCCTTCATGAAGGTCCAGATTTCCTTGCAAAGTTGTGAAGTAATGAGTTAGGTGTTCTGTTTTTCAGTCTCCAAGCGCCCCACTGACAAGAGGGAAATAAATGTGTTGTGGATTTATGGTCACAGGGAAGAAAAAGAACCAGAACTCAGTGATCATTATTAGATGCCTACTAAGTACCAGCCCTGAATTTAATGCTTATTAATTCATGGTCCCCTCTTAGTAGTTGGCTGGAAGGTAATAATCAGCTGTATGTCACTCAGCCTCAGAAATGTATCATGCACTGTCTAAAGTTTCTCATTATGAACATGAAGAACATTTCATTTTTGCCCCCTTATTACTTACATACAATAGCATTCTTGTATGCTGATAGTATACCTTTGGGGGCATCAAATGCATAGAAAAGTTATTCATACTATTTTGGTGACTGCTACCCCAAAAAGCTGTTCAGGATTGTTCCAATATTTATTCCTTCTAACGAATTTTGAGAATCCTTGTATGTAAAAATTATGTAATTTATTTTGGTTTTATGGGCTACATCCTTGATGTTTGGGAGACCAAATGTGAGGCCAGGGATTGAACAGAGTTCAGTTACATGCAATGAAAGTACTTTTACCCCCCAGACTCTATTTCTGGCTTAAGGATCCTTTGTTTGGTTCCTATCCTAGGTAACAAACTGTGATAGAAAAATATGATACTGGTCAAGCTGGTAGTGGAAAAAAGAACCAAATTTATGGTTGCTTTAATTAGCATTTCTTTGTGTGAGTACCTGAGCATCTTTTTGGTAAATCTATTATGTACTAGTATGACCTTGAATACGTGGGCCTCTGTGACAGGTAGGGCTGTAGGTTCCAGAAATAGGAGGATGAAGGTCACGGGGACCTACTTATGTCCAACATGTAAATAGGAATTACAATGTCTGAATGAGGACAGGGATCCTGGGAGCAGATCTCAAGTGTCTTGGGGGCTCCAAACCACAGAGTGGGCTGAAACTGTGAATGCACAGGCCACAGAGCTGCTGTGGTGGAACATGGCAGGTAGAAACAGCAGTTTGGGTGATGGGAAGACTGAGCCAGCTCCCCTCACGGAAAGCCTTGGTTTCCTTCAATGAGGAACTCTGCTTCTTTTCCCGTCCTGCCTACTTTCTCTAAACCAGAGCGAAACTTGGGGCAGCGGGGGGCGGGGAACCAGGGTCATGGGGTTTATCTGAGACCATCCTGTCTGGGAAGAAGGAGGTTATGTGGTACAAAGGGAAGTATGGCTGACCTAGAGCTTCTTTCCTTCCTTCCTTCCTTCCTTCCTTCCTTCCCTTCCTTCCTTCCTTCCTTCCTTCCTTCCTTCCCTTCCTTCCTTCCTTCCTTCCTTCCTTCCTTCCTTCCTTCCTTCCTTCCTTCCTTCCTTCCTTCCTTCCTTCCTTCCTTCCTTCCTTCCTTCCTTCCTTCCTTCCTTCCTTCCTTCCTTCCTTCCTTCCTTCCTTCCTTCCTTCCTTCCTTCCTTCCTTCCTTCCTTCCTTCCTTCCTTCCTTCCTTCCTTCCTTCCTTCCTTCCTTCTTTCCTTTCTTTCCTTTCTTTCCTTTCTTTTTTTGCTTTTGGATCACATTCTGCTATGCTCAGGGGTTACTTCTTGCTCAGCACTTAGGAATTACTCCGGCGGTGCTCAAGGGACCAGATGTGATGCAGGTGATCGAACCTGGGTTGGCCACATGCAGGGCAAATGTCCTACCTACTGTACTATCGCCTCCAGCCCCATATTCTGGAGGCTGTGTAAATCACAGGTCCCCTGGTTCCTGGTTGAGCTGGCATTAGCACTGACTGATGCCATAGTCACCGGTAAGGCACAGACTAAAGGTGGGCTTCTTCTGATCATCCTTGTGTGGGAGGGTTTGGTCATTCTCTTGTCTGCCCCCCAAGCTCCATACTAGTTCTACGTTCTTGGTGATGTCACTGGGTTTGGCCTGCAGAGGACTGTTTCACCTACCAGGATGGTCCCTCTCTGTTCCTAGCTGAAGAGAAACAGTAAGGTCGGACTTCTTATTTTTTGTTTTCTCTTTTTTTTTTTGGGTCACACCTGGTGATACTCAGGAATTACTCCTAGCTCTACACTCAGAAATAACTCCTGACAGTTCTCGGACCATATGGGATGTTGGGGATAGGACTTGGGTCAGCCATGTGCAAAGCAAACGACCTTCCCACTGTACTATTCTCTGGACCAGGGGTCGGGCTTCTAAAATCAAATACAAGATGTAATGCTGACTACTGTGCACTGCACCAAGAGAATTCCTTTTCCCAAGGGCAGGAATGGAGCTCAGCAGTGGAGCACTTGCCTTGTATGTGTGAGAACCTGGCTTTGATTCCTACCCTTGGAGGGAGAAAGGGAAGGAGGAATGGAGGGAAGGAAGGAAGGAAGGATGTAGATAAGAAGGAAGGAAATAAATAAATCTGGGCCGAGGAGTGTATCTCAGTAGTTAAGTAGTTGACTTTTAATACATGAGACCTGGGATTTATCCCTGGCCCTACCAAAAAAAACAAACAATAAAACAAAAACCAAAAACTTCCAAATCTCAAACACCCCAAAGAGAACAAAGAGAATTTACTTGCCTGTCTTATTCTCAAGTCAGAGTTTTTCCAAACTCAAGGTAACTCAATGAGTTGAACAATGCTTTTTCATGCAGGGGGCCGAATTTGATCCCTTAGCACTGTGTGGTCTCTCAGCACTGAGTGCTGAGCATCCAGCACTGAGTGCTGAGCCTAGTGCCTGAGTGCCATCTGCTGAGTCTCAAATACACTCCAACCCCCAATAGCTATGACTTCTGAGCCTTATCTAGGACCTTTGTGTCATTACCTTAAATGTGAAAGTGCTCTTGCCGTCACATAGTGATGCAAATGTGCATTTCCACCATCAAGGGAAGTAATTTCTTTGAAAAGGAAGGGAGGAAGGAAAGTGGAAGGAAGGAAGGAAGGGAAGAAGAGAGGGAGGAGGAGGAAAGGAGGGAAGGATAGAGGAGAGGAGGGAAGGAGGAATCTGGCCTCATTTCTAGCACAGAGTGGCCTGGGAGCTCTCTGTGCCTGTTGTATCTGGAGAGGTGTGTGGTGTGAGCCTTCAGCTCCTCATAACAGCAGTGATATCATGGGAGTGAGAACTGCTTTGGCACCTGATGAAAAACTAATGTACCTTTCCCACAAGTTAACTAAAAACGTTCTGAAGGCACCACACTGCTAGTTGCCATTTAATTGGACACCAATTTCTTGAACTGCCCATGGTGAGATACGTTCCCCCTTGGGAAGCTCCCAGGAGCCCATCAGCTGTGAGAACCTTGCTTCCCAGGACGTTGGAAGATGGCAGGTTTCATTGCCAGAGCACACAGTTTGCTGGATCTGTTTTCCTGAGAGATGGCAGGCAGGATTACTTGGGGTGCTTGGGGAGTTGGGGAAGATCTGCTGCGCCCTCTGTGTTTCTGTGTGAGCTGCCAAAACTGCCCATGGGAGCCCACATCAGATGTGGCGGCCCAATCCTGCTCTGGCAGACTTGGATTCTCATCCATCTTGGGGCCTCGATGAGGGACTGTTAAAATGCTGTGGGGTTTGCTCTAAATATAGCCACGCACCTCTTCAAAATGTTCAAGAAGAACTTTTAAACTGCAGGGAACAAGGAAGTGTTTCTCAGAAGCCTGCCATCTAGAACTAAACCTCCAGCGTAGGGTCCAGAATGTACTGGAAGCCACCATGAGACTCTCCCTGTTTGCTCCCTTCCCGCAAGACCAGGATCCAGAGGGAGACAACTTTGGAATGACTGATTGTGTGTGTGTGTGTGTGTGTGTGTGTGTGTTGGGGGGCAGGGCCTCCTAAGGTTATTTAATTTTTTTAAGATTTAATTTTAGTTTTTATGGTTTACAATACTACCAATGATTGAATTTTATGCATATAACACACATTCCAGTTCATGCTCCATGGAGTGTTCATTTTCTTCCATCATTGTCTCAGGATTCTCCTACGCTTGTCTCCCCCACCATGGTAAGTTCAGTTCTGTAGAGCAGTTCTAATGCCCAGTTCCTCTGTTCAAATTGTTCTCTTACTCTATAACTACATGTGAGAGAGGTCATTCTCTACCTGTCGCTCTCCTGGCTGACTTCGTCAGGGTCCCCTCCAGCTTTCTCCCTGTGAGGGCAAATTGCATGTCTTTTCTTTTAGTCAACTACTATTTCATTGTGTGTATATGCTTACACACACACACACACACACACACACACACACATACACACACAACAGTTTCTTTTTTCCAGTTATCTGTCCTTGCATGTTATTTTAAAGTTGAGGTATATATGCATAGAGTAACCTGCCCAGATACTGAGGGCAAGTTGATAAATTATTATACATCTCCCACATTTGGAATAAAAATGGAATGCAAAATGATATAGCACAAACTTTGCATGTATCTTGCTATTAAAGACACTACTAATTTTTTTATTGAATCACTGTGAGATATACAATTAGAAAGCTGTTCATGATGGGTTTCAGTCATACAATGTTCCAACACCCATCCCTCCACCAGTGCACATTTCATAGCACCAATATCCTTAGTTTCCCTCCCTCACACTCATGCCCCCTCCCCTTCTGCCTCTGTGGCAGCCACTTCTCTCTCTCTCTCTCTTCTCTCTCTCTCTTTCCTTTGTGCATCATGGCTTGCAATATAGACACAAAGGGTTATCACATGCATCCCTTTACTTACTTTCAACACTTAATTCTAGTCCAGCAGCATGAAGTTCTTACCTAGAGTGGTCATTTCCAACTATCTCTGTCATCTCTATCCCAACTGCCTTCTTCCCTAACACTTGAGACCAGTTTCTGATTGTGGACCATTCCTGCTGGCCCTGTTTCCACTATCAAGAGAAACTACTTTTAAGTGTTTTCTGGTTGCTGATTCTGAATAAATATGCTAATTACTAGACTTTTTTTTCCTGTCTCTCTTGCTCTAGATTTGTGCTCTTGTTAGTGTTCTTTGAGTTTGTTTTGTTTTGTTTTGGGGATCCACACCTTAGGACCAAATTATCAGCTTGGTGCACAGGAGTCATTCCTAATACTGGTTGGGAGACCCTGTGGTGCTGGGGATTGAACCCAGGTCTCCCATGTGCAAAGCACATGCTTGGCCCTCTGAGCCCTCTCCATGTCTGGTACTCTTTGTTATTTCACAGTTGGAGTTCCTTGCTACTCTGACTGTTGGCTCTAGCCTGCTTAGTAAGGGTGATGGGTGCAGTGGATAGAGAGTTAGTACAGGATTAAGTTACATGTCTTGCATGTGGCTGACCCACTTCAAGCCCTGGCACCATACAGTCCCTTAAATCTCACTGGATATGGCCCCAGATATCACTGGGCACTGGTGGGAAGGGCAGGAACTCAGCAATAATGGTTCCCCTGACTCCTGTTTGAGAGGTAGCCCCTGAAGGAGGGAGGGAAGGAGGGAAGGAGAGAGGGAGGAAAGGAGAGAGAGAGAGATTATTATCCTTAGTGGTGGCTGAAAACATGGTCCTGTGTGGGAGAGAGCTAGGCTTAAATGCCCTAAACTCTGAGTTGTTCTTTGAGATTGTACTGATTAGAAGCTATAGTAACTGTGATCGAAGGTGATTTCAGAGTCTTTCCTGGGAAACTCCATGAGTTGCTCTTAAAACAACTTAACACCAGTTCTTTGCTCACTTAACACAGTGTTCTTTGTCTTTGGGTTGATGAGTAGGTATAAAAGCAATTCTAGGGCCGGGAGCGATAGCCCAGCGGATAGGCGTTTGCCTTGCACGCGCCAGCCCATGCTGGCCTGGGTTCGATCCCGGCATCCCATATGGTCCCCTGAGCACCGCCAGGAGTAATTCCTGAGTGCAGAGCCAGGAGTAACCCCTGAGCATTGCTGGGTGTGACCCAAAAAGCAAAAAAAAAAAAAAAAGCAATTCTAGGGGCCGGAGTGATAGCCCAGCGGTAGGGCGTTTGCCTTGCACCGAGGCAGGCCCATGCTGGCCCGGCTCGATTCCCGGCATCCCATATGTCCCCCAAGCACCGCCAGGAGTAATTCCTGAGTGCAGAGCCAGGAGTAACCACTGAGCATTGCCGGGTGTGACCCAAAAAAGCAATTCCAGAGTCATGGTCAGATAAAGCAAATGCAATTTAGGTCCTGTAATGGCAAGGTTATGCTCCACATAAAGCGGCATGGGGATTGGCTTTTTAGGAAATACCAGTGAAGAAAAGCTTGTTTTTTTTTTTTTTTTTGCCTTTTTGGGTCACACCCGCAATGCTCAGGGGCTACTCCTGGCTCTGCACTCAGGAATTACTCCCTGGCGGTGCTCGGGGACCATATGGGATGCCGGGGATCGAACCCAGGCCAGCAGAGGCCGGCTGCATGCAAGGCAAATTCCCTACCCACTGGGCTATCGCTCTGGCCCCAAAAGCTTGTTTCTTAAAAAAAAAAAAAGGCAGGAAGGAAGGAAGGAAGGAAGGAAGGAAGGAAGGAAGGAGAGAAAGAAGAGAATGAGACAGAGAGAGAAAGAGAGAGAAAGAGAGAGAAAGAGAGAGAGAAAAAGAGAGAGAGAAAGAGAGAGAAAGAGAGAAAGAGAGAGAAAGAGAGAAAGAGAGAAGAAAGAAAGAAAGAAAGAAAGAAAGAAAGAAAGAAAGAAAGAAAGAAAAGAAAGAAAGAAAGAAAGAAAGAAAGAAAGAAAGAAAGAAAGAAAGAAAATGGAAGAAATGAGCTCCCCACCTTACCTAAGATCAATAGGAGTCCAGTTCGCGTGGGGACCCCAGCCACTCACCCCCTGTTTCCATAATGACTTTACATTATTGAATACAATGGGAACTTTAAGGGTGACTGCAATAACAGTTTCTCATGAAAAATTAACAAAGAATTTATGGAAATGTAGGAAAAGTCCCAAAGCAATTAGCTTAGATTTCTCTAGAGTCTGAGAAAAGCCTGGATAATGGCATACAGAAGCTGCATAAAGTGGCTATTTTCATTATCTCGGGATACAGAAAGTCCATTTTCATCACAATGGGATATAATGATGTTAGAGCTAACGGGGAGAGATGTTTCAAAAGGTTACAACACAGTTTACCAAATGGTTTGATTTATGGAGCCGTGGAGAGATGCACTTCAGATGACTGTTGAGGGAACTGGGAGAGGTTACCCTTGAAATTTCCAGACTCCTATGTATGATATGAAAATAGATGACAGTTTCTGAAAGCTAATTGTACATTACCACCAGGATGCACAAGAATGAATTTAATTTGTCTCAGAATTGAGCGCTGAATTGTATTACAAGCTGGCGCAGGGATATCCATTCTGACGCCACTCTTGTTGTAAATTGGCTATTATGTATGTTTATAGGTGCACTTAGGCCCAAGGTCCTCTCCCTGAATGCCTTCAAACCCTCAGGTCCTGGCGCCCTGTGGGCACAGAGGACACCCTCAGGAAACCTGCCAAGGCCTCCAGAGAGATTGCATCTCGTGATTTAAACGTCATTGTTTTCCGTAAAGTGAAATAGAAGCACTGTCTTTCTGCCTCTGCTCTTCCTTTACTCACCAGCTCTGGCACTTTAATGACTTCTCAACATCAAGGAAACCAGTTTCTTAGGTGGACAGAAATTTCACACAGAAGTTTTCCACTGCCTCCATGTCCTCTGCAATGTCATATACTCAGGTCTGAGTATCCCCCATTCTCTCTTTCTCTAAAAAGTCGTAGTTAAGGCTGTGCCTGGAATTTGAGTGGATCTTGCAACCATTAAATAGATTCTAGCACCAGAGTCCACAGAATATTAATAACTTGTGTTCACTGCAGTGTTGAAAGGGTCATCCAGTCCCAGTCTTATTTAGTAAACACTCTCTGCTGGGGAAAAAAAGAAGAAAGAGATTATTTAAGTGTTTGCAACAAAAGCCTCCGCAGAGGTCCTGCTCTGAATGGACAGTGCTGCCTGGGGACAAATGTCAACACAGTTCAAAGAACTGAAAGGCCTTGGGAGCTTCACGCAGCCACACTTAGGGGCAGCATTAAGGAAATCAATTGACAAGAACAAAACCCGCTTCACATCACAACCTGGCCTATCCACTTCCAGCAGATGTGACAATCCTATTGTGACAGTTCAGATAGCTGATAACGGATGGTCAAAGAAATTTCTATTTGACAGGGGGACCTGCGTGTATGCAATTACAGCTTCTCTGTTTGTCTCAGTCACATTACAGATGCAAAGAGAGGAGAGAATAAACAGTATCTTGGTCTAATCAATGCAAAATGGTGCCTCCCCACCACCACATCATTCCAGTCTACTTTAATTTTTTATTCACTCCTGCATTTAATAATAGCCTCAAAGAATAAATTAAAATGCCTGGCCTCCTCCTGGCTTCCTGGCTGGCCAACTTCTTTGTCATTGCAAACACATTTTTTTTTTCTTAGCACATTATTCACCTGGTTAATGAAAGAAAGGAAGAGAGCATGAATAGAAAGCTTTGTTGTAAATGGAACTGGCATTTCACTCAAGCATTTTGCCTGGTTCTGACATTCAGCACCCTTGCTCCTGAAACTTCGGGACATCTCCTGTTCTGGCAGGTCAGATAAAGCTGTTTCCCAGGGGGATAGTTTAGAACTCCTTGTAGCGTGTTTTGATTTACAGATTATCAATTGTGCTGAGACACAGAGAGACATATTTGGAAGCCACATAAACAAATACATTCCACTGTGCTGTGGATTAACCTAAAGTGACACATTTATTTAAAAATCTGCCTACGACTTGTCCTCATTGATTAAATGCCCTTAAGAAAGTAAGTCTGATGAAATGAAGGCCATTAAGATGCAGCACACCCCTTCCTCTCCTTTTGATGCTTGACACATTCCCCAGAGTGGGAGATTGGACGGCTGATAGGCTAACACTGAATTATAAGCACTTTGTGGAAAGTCACTGGCAAATGAAAGATCTACTGTTTTGCTTGCAAAGCAACTGTATGCCTTAACAGCACAAAAATGGACACGGTACAGAATTATTTCATTCTCTGTGCTCAGAATATAAACGAATGTCTACACTGTGCACGCATTTTCACGGCTGAGAACAGCTCAGCGCCAGCCATCCTTGTTCCTGGCTTCAGTACCATTGATCACGAAAATAGAAGAGTCTGCCAAGGACTTTGTCAACGTTGTCTGAGGTCCAATGTGCATCAGGTGATTTTGCACTGGCGGCTGTTACCTGAGCTTGAGTAGATTGAGAGAGAAGAGTGTAGAGGGAATGGCTGCATGGCTTGTGGCTGGAGGAGTAGGAGGTGAAATAGATAATGCTTTTCTTTTTTGGGAATCAAGGACCAGCCTCATTGGAAGGGGTGTAGCAAGGGGACCAAAGCTGTAGGCCACGCTGTTGTTCTCTCCCTCCCTTGGAAATATGGCTTCAGAGTATTGAGACTCCAGACCCTTCATCCGAAAAGTGGGGCCCATCATGTCAGCTTCTTTTAATTGGATTTTTTGAGAGGATGGTGTGGAATAGTGTCCACAGGTGTGCTTGTGGGGCCGGGGATATGTCCCAGTGGTTAGAGCACATGCCTTGCATGTAGGTTCTGGGTTCTATCTGTGGCATCACACACTATACAGAGAGGGGGAGCCCTGTGTCTCAAGGAAGGCAAGTTCCAGGAGGCAGACCCTGACTTTCTTGCCCCGCCCGCCCCACTCCTACCCCCACCCCCCATTCCCATACTGTGCTGCTTCTCCCAGGATTGGCAGAAATTGTGTTTATGGATCAGTTCAGGCCAAGATAGGAAGAAAACAAAATCCGGGAATACAGTTTAGACCAGTGTTTCTCAAGCTTTTTTCAGATGTGGCCTCCTTCTGACCTTGGTTTCCTCCCATGACCCCTCTGTCCCATCGGTTTGACCCTATACCCCATTTATTCAATTTTCACATGTGACCCCATTGGTATTCCTGAGGGGCCCACAGCAGACCATTTGGCCCCAGTTTGAGAAGCACTCCCTTCGACCTCACATTGAGTGGTGTGATGGATGCTTAAGAAGACTGCCAGTCACTCACACAGCCTCCGATCATGAAGGAAACCTGAGAGAGCAGTGAGGTACTAGTCCGTTTTGGAGTGGCTTTGATACCAAGTCAGAAACTGGAGTTGAGGAATCCTCCAGGTCTTTATTATTCTTTATGTACATCTCCACCCCCCCAATTATTTTTTTCTTGAAATCTTCAATGTGAAGCCAGTTTTAGGTCTGTCCATTTAAACATCTCTTTTCCTCCATCACATTGCCTCTTACCCAGCATGGAATTTTCTTCCAAGCATATGTGTGATAAGAATTATTGCTTCTGAAACCACTTTGGGGTTAGCTTGAGAAGCATTTTGGTTAGTTCCATTTCTACCTCCACCCCGAGCTTGTGTGTTTTTTTTCTGTGGCTGATGGGAGACAGTTGATACTAAGGCAGATACTTGGTACCAAAGCCACTCCAAAATGGACTAGTACTTCACTGTTCTCTCAGGTTTCCTTCACCACTGGAGACAGTGTGAGTTACTGGCAGTCTTCATCAGCATCCATCATACCACTTAATGTGAAGTCAAAGGAATCTTGGGAATATGGGATTTTTTTTTGGTTGCTTTTTTGGGTCATACCCGGCAATGCTCAGGGGGTTTCTCCTGGCTCTGTACACAGGAATTACTCCTGGCGGTGCTCAGGGGACCATATGGGATATCGGGATCGAACCAGGCTGACACAGGCCGGCTGCATGTAAGGCAAATGCCCTACCCACTGGGCTATCGCTCTGGCCCCAGGAAATATGGGATCTTGGGGATCAAACCCAAGCTGGCAGCCTGGAAGTCAAATGCCCTACCCACTGTACAATGGTTCTGGCCCCTTGGTTGTTGAAGTTTGGCTCTCATGGTTTTTTTTTAATATTTTATTATACCACTGTTAGATATACAATTACAAGATGTTCATGTTTGAATTTTGGTTCTACAGTGTTCCAACACCCATCCCTCCACTCCTGCCCATCTCCCATCACCAATGTCCCCATCTCCCTCCCCTTCCCCAGCCTGCCTCTATGGCAGGTTCTTTATCTCCTTTCTCTCTCTCTCTCTCTCTCTCTCTCTCTCTCTCTCTCTCTCTCCCTCTCTCCCTCCCTCTCCCTCCCCTCTCCTTCTTGCTTCCCTTTCTTACACATTGTAGATTGTAATATATTATAGAACATGATTGGTTTCACTAGTTTGATATACCAGGTCCGGACCACAAAAATGGTGGCTCTTATGGTGAGCGAGTCTCATCCAGCTGCTTCCGAGGCCTTACAGAGGTGATGGGCCCACTCCCAAAACCCATCTTGCCTCATAGGAGCCTCATGGTCAGCTGAGCTAGGGGGGAGAGCTGGATGGCAGCTCTTCCCCATGCATCTGAGTCTCTGCATCATGGCTGAGAGCCCTGAGGCAGTTTGGGGGCGGCACCAGGCCTCTAGGACGGGTCAGAGAGGGGAATGGAGACCCCAGCTCCATCTCCAGGATAACCCGGCGACTTCCGCCTCCGAAAGTGGCTCTCATGTTTTTAATGTTGCTGTCTCTGAGATTTGGATATTTAGCTACACTGCTCCTCAACACCATCAGCATGTTTGGGTCCCCTTGATCCCTGCCCCAGTTGCTTTCCATATGTATCTCCCTATATCCCTCCTCAATTTCTTTTCCTTCTCTGTGCTCTGTGGCCAAGGGTGATCTAGCATCCCTCCTTTACTGCATTGTAGTCCCTCTTTCGGTTATTCTATCTACCACAAATAAGTTAGACCATTCTGTTTGTCCTCTTGCTAGCCACCTCTTTATAAAAATTAATACTTAAAAAATACATTGCCTAATTAAATTATTCTCATAAATATTTCTTCCATGCACTCTCCATGCTAATCACTGCTCTGTGCCCTAACATTCTCCCCACTCTGCAGTGTATAGATTTTGGAGTTGGAATAAAGTTGTTAATAGTAAATAAATATACTTCTATTACAATATAAGGAAAATATGATTCATTTTTGTTAGAGTCACATTTAGGGCAATGGATAAAAATCAAAGAAAATTGGTTTAAATGCACAGTGTTACTTTGTGTGGATGCAACATACGTTGCCAGGAATGGAACCGGCACTTCACACATGCAAGGCATGTGCTCTGCCACTAAGTCACATTCCCAGCCTTGAAAATACTACTAGATCAGACAATAGGCACAGCCATGGGCATGATGTTGATCAGAATGCACACAAACATTTTTAATAAAATGCAAAGATTCAGAGTAAAAAAAAATACATTGCCTACTATTTATTTGCTTGTTTGGGAGCCTCTTCTTCTCTAAGCGGTAAAAGGACTATGAGGGACTAGGGATTGAAGTTGGGCTTTTTGCATGCAAGACAGACACACAGTCCTTTGAGCTATTTCTCTGGCCCACTATTTACTATATAATTGGCCCCTTTCCTGTCCCTTTATTGTCATTGTGATGACCCAAGGTCACACTCACTCTGCTGTGGTGCTTACTCACTTTGGGTCTCACACTGTGGTTGTGGTCGCATACATTTGGGTGCTGTGTAACAGCATGACACTCATGGTCCTGGCAGTGCTACCAGGATCTAGCAATCAGTCACATGCAGTCAGGGAGGTGCTCTGCTACTGAGCTGTCCTGCCCTCCTTTCCTTTTGTTCGGGAGGTGTGTTAGCCCATACCAAGTGGTGTCCATCGCTGATTTCCAGCTCTGTGCTTGGGAGGGATGCCTGGAGGTGCTCATCAGGGGGTGCTGGGGAATCAAATTGGAGTTGGCAGCGTGCAAGGTAAAAGTATTACTTCCGGTACTGTCACTCTAGCCTCAGTGCCCCACCCCCTTTTTCAAGTATATTTGTTTTAAAACTACATAAATTTCTTATGGAAAATGTGGAAAGCATAAAAGGAAATAAAACTTTCGTGTTGCCTGTTTTTAATGTAAAGAGGTTTAAAGCCCAAAGCCACCATTTCTTCCTCTACCTCGCAGCCCATCCCTAAGAGAGAAATTCTCAGTTTTGGTTTTGTTTGGAGACCACACAGAGCACACAGGGAGGTGTTGAGGGAGGAAGTATGTGGTATAGGGCTGGACTCCCCCTGGTCTTGAGTTTCTGCATGCAAAACACGTATTGCAGTCCTGTGAGCCATATCCCCAAGCCCACAACTGCCCCACTTCTGGACACTTTTTATAAGTGAAAGTCACGGGCTATAGAAAAGTCGGAAGTAGAAGTGTGAGAGCCTCTTCCCGCTGCGGCACTGACCCCTTGATCCCCTTGATCCCTGTTTTATTATTTATAATGAGGCCTTATTTTTCCACTGTCCTCTGGATACCTGCTCATGGTTCTGATGGAGCCTTGCTCACCATCCTGGACATAGGATGGCCCATGTCCGGATGGGCCATCTTGCAGCTCTCACTGGTAGGACATACAGGGCTGAGCCTCTGTGTGCGCTTGCGCCCAGTCCATATGCATGTCTGTGCAGATGTGTCTGCGTGTGTGTACAGGTGTGTATGCATGTACATGTGGACATATGTGTGCATAGGTATGTCTACTCATATGTGTGTGTACGCAAATATGTGCAGGTGTATATGACAGACATATGTGCATGCATCATAGCGGAGTGGGTGGTTGGTTGAGGTCTCCTGCTGGCCTCCCTGGACGGATGTTTGTGTTGCTTTCTCCCATCTGGGATTTTGGTACTGATTGTGTATTTCCCGCATTTTCCTCTTCTCTGTTTTATGACTCTTTGTAGCCCTTTCCTTCCCCTCTGCTTGCCTTTATTGAGATTTCCCTGGGAAACCTTCAGAGACACACATGCCTGATGAGGAGGGTCTGCAGGGAGGGAGGGAGGGAGGAAAGAGCCTGATGCTCTTTGACTTTCTGAGGCATCGAGAGTCCTCTCTTGTGATGGAGTCAGGGACAGTGAGGCCGTGGACTCTGGAGCTCCTGCACTTGCCTCAGATCCACTGTCTGGAGGTGGAATCCATGAGCAGGTGGCAGATAGAGCTCAGGTGTAACCCCATAGGCCCTGCAGCTACCAGGCGGGGCCAGGTCCCAGGCATGGGCTGTTGCAAGAGCACTGGGGACAATAGAGCCAGCTCAGAAGTACAAAGGGAATATTTTGTGTCCATCTTAGTCAGTCAGGGTGAGCCATTAAGGGATATCTCTTCCATGGGGGTTGATTTGAGGCTGTCACTTGGGGGAATTCAGGGAAGTCTTGGTTCCTGGACTCTGGCCACCCGCAGGGGCATCTTCTTCAGTCAGCAAGTGCAGAATCTAAACTGCACTGACCAAAGAACATGAATCCCAGGACCCCACTGCTGCCACCTCAAGTTTGCTTCTTTGTGGTTCATTGGCGTCTACCCCAAATGTTGTCACTTTCCACCCAAATGTTGCTTGTCCCATCTGCAAGCAACACAAAGATTTATTCATTTTTTTCTTTTAAACTGACTAAACAGGGTGGAGACATAGTGTGGCCATTTAGGTGCTTACCTTACAAGCAGAGGACTTGGGTTTTTAGCATCCTATATGGTCCTCTGGGCACCACCTTAGCATCCTATACGGTCCTCTGAGCACCAACATGAGTAATCCCTAAGCATTGCTAGGAGTGCTGCCTCCCCCTCCAAAAAAACTGGTTAAACATAGTTTAATGGAAAAATGTAAACTCCCCACTTCCCATTCTACCCTGCCTGTGGTTGGAACATGCAGAAGCATGTAGAACATAGTGTCTGTAACCCTCATCAGCTGGCAATACCACTGAGACTGGTTCATCAGCCAGGGCATCAACAACCTGGTAAGGGAGGCCCATGAGTGGTTTATCAATGTCAAAAGAAGGCAGAGATCGAATTGCATCTTAATATGCAGAGTTGGGTGTGTTTTATTATTTATAATGAGGCCTTATTTTTCCACTGTCCGCTGGATACCGGCTCATGGTTCTGATGAAGCCTTGCTCACCATCCTTGCCCAGCCCAGCCGCCCTTTCTTCTAGTACAGTCCCCTGAGGCTGGCAGCCTGTGGGTGACAGAGATGGACCTGTCCATTAGTTTGTTTCCTGGAAGACATCTGGATTCTAAATAGGGGAAGCCAGAGCTCTGGAGATTGGGGGAGTGAGTCGGTAGCCTAGTTATTTTTAGGGTGATGGCACCCACTGAGGGGACTGCACCCAGCAAAGCAGAATAACTTTCAAGGAATCTTGATGTTTCTGTGGTGGATGTGTTGTGCTAGAACCTGGAAGGACAGAGAATATCCCTGTCCTCAGAGATTGAATCTTTTTTTCTTTTTTTTTATTAAATATTTTATTATACCACCGTGAGATATACAATTACAACGTTGTTCATGTTTGGAGGTTTCGGTCACATAGTGTTCCAGCACGTGCCCTCCACCAGTGCCCATTTCCCACCACCAATGTCCCCAATTCCCTCCCCCCTCCCATAGCCTGCCTAAATGGCAGGTTCTTTATCTCTTTTATTTCTCCCTCTCTCTCCCTTCCTTCTCCTAGAAGGAAGGGACCTGTTTAATCAGGTCCTTCTCTGAGAACCTGTATGCCACGAAAGAGAACCTAGAAGAAATGGATAAATTCCTGAAGTCCTATAACCTCCCACGATTGAAACAAGAAGACCTCCAATACCTGAATAAGAGATTGAATCTTACACAGAGGAGAGATACCAATAGGGTGGTATCAGGATGCAGCTCTACAAGGTCACCAGAAAGAACAGGGTAAGAGAGACTGTGAGGAACAGAGAGGGGATGGCCACTTCCAGACATGCTCCTTACATGTCTCAAAAGTGAGGCAGGCAGGTGGGTTTGTGCAGGTGTGGCGGCGACTTACAAATCTGGGGAGACCCTTCTCATTGACTTTTATTAATTTTTAAAATTATTAAGGCCTGCCTACCCAATGGAGTCTCAGAAAAAGTCTGAGGTACCTCACACAAAATAATCACAGCCATTTTCAAGGTCCAGACTCTACAGCTCTTTGGAGCCCCACCCTATAGAGAAGCCAATTTCAAGCTCAGGTATGTAGGTCTTGGCAGCTAAAATCATAGGGCTTCTGTGAAGATGGAGCTGGGGTCCCTTTCCCTTACCTATTTCCCATTAAAAGGCCTGGTGGACCTGCCCATGAACTGATTCTGGGCTGGTGGCCATGATCCAGAGACACAGACACATATGGCAGAGCTGCTACCAGGCTCTTCCTGTTCTTGGCTGATCAGAAGGCATCCAGGAAGGAGGGCGGGTTCTGGTCCTAGCTTGCTACCCCTAATACAACCTCAGAATTAGCCAGAAGAACCTCACACATCATAATCATAGCCATTTTCAAAGTCCGACTCCACAGCTCATCGGAGCCCCACCCAAGAGAGAAGCAGATTTCAAGCCCATATTTGTGGGCTCCTAGGCAAAAGTCACTGGGCTTCCATGGAGATGGAGCTCTGGTCCCTTCCTCCACCTCTGTCCCATACAGAAGGTCCACTGGATCTGCCCACAAACTGCTTCTCGGCTGGTAGCCATGATCCACAGACACAGATACACAGCACAGAGCTGCTACTGGCTCTCCCTGTGATGTGTGGCCACTTTGTGGCCATGAGATATCTCAAACTAGTGGAAACCAAGTACATTTTAGAAACTCAGAAAGTCAGTGCTACAGCTGAAATTGGCTAGGTTCATCCATAACAAATCAGAAAAAAAGTCATGACTTTATTAATACCATTGCAATATATGGGCTATAATGGTCAGTATAATTAGTGCCGCTAATGGAGCAGACTGGGGTTTGGTGGGAAATAAGGGTCTTTGGTGGTGGGAACACACTGGTGGTGGGATTGGTGTTGGATGATTGTGAAAAACTGTGCATTGTAAATTACGGTGTTTTAACAAAAAAGGAAAAATAAAAAGTAAAATTATTAAGTTTAGGTACCTGGTGACAGTGTATTTATTAACCTTTGTAGTTTTGATGTGCCAAGTTACTGCCCCTTTGGGGGCTGGAGCAATAGCACAGTGGGTATGGCATTTGCATGTGGCCAACCAGGGTTGGATCCCCTGCATTCCAGTGCGGTTTGTTGAGCACTGCCAGGAGTAATTTTTGAGTTCAGAACCAGCAGCAGTCCCTGAGCATTGCCAGGTGTGACCCCAAAAGCCAATAAAAATTCCTTACTGCCCTTTTACTCTACTCAAATGACCATCACCCTCTGTTACTCAAATGACCATCACCCTCTGTTACAGCCCTGCGTCTCCTCAGTTCACCTCTTTATCCTTCCTCAGGCCTGTTGCTTTGGTATCACAGACTGCAATCAAATATCCAGGTCTTGCCTTTGCTTTGTTTCTCTGGTTGCTGTGCTTTACCTAGTGCTTTCTGGGAGCTCTGTGGTATTTTTTAAGACATGCACATCCACACTCTGCTGTCATAGGGTTCTTAGATAGCCAAATTGGCAGGACCATGTCTAGTGTATGTGGGTGGCAACAGGGATCGAACTCCTGGCTTCATGCTTGCAAGACAGTGGTTGAAGCCACTGAGCTATCCCAGCTCCCTCATGATGATGACATCCAGAAATGGCTATGAAGTCCTTTTTTTTAAAAAAATTTTTTTTATTTTTACAATTACAAAGATATACAATTAAAAAGTTCATATTTGGGTTTTGGTCAAACAGTGTTGCAGCACCCATCCCGCCACCAGTGCCCATCTCCCACCACCAACGTCCCCGGTTCCCTTCTCCCTCCCCCAGCCCTGCTCCATGGCAGGTTCTTTATTTCTTTCCATTTCTCTCTCTTTCTCTTTTCCTATGAAGTCCTTTTGGAATCCTGCTTGAGCATACATTGTACATGAGAGGGGCAGCCGAAGGCATCTTTACTGTCAAAGTTACTAAAAATGCATTAGGGTATGAGTGACAGAGTGTGATAGTCATTCGTCTTACAGGTAGGATTGAGTGTGGCACAGAAAATGAGCACCTTGGTCACTTTCAGCTAGTGATCATCCATGGCCATGTAGCAGGGTCTAGGTTAGGTCCTGCCTAGCAGAGGTGGTTACATGCACAGTGAACTTTTATGGTTCCTGGGACCAGTAGATATTGACATGCCACCCTGACATCATATACCTACGTGAGTTATGCCTTTATAATCAGAAAAGAAAACATGCAAATGTCTCTCTATGGAATCTCACTGCATACATTAAGTGGCTCCAGAGAACTGGTAGATATATATCAGGTAGCAAGAGGGAAGCCCTTCTCAATCATGTTGTTCTCTCTTGCAGCTCATAGAGCTATTTATTTTCTAGAACTACTGTGTACAATAATGTAGGACAATAAAGCAGTGTTTCTATTTTAACACACACACACACTCACACACACTTATGTTGGGGGTGACACCTGGGAGTACTCAGAGCTCATTCCTGACTGCATTGAGGAATCATTCCTGGCAGAGATTGGGGGACCATACAGGGTTCCAGGGATTGAATCTGGTTCAGTCATGCACAAGGTGTACCCCAGTGCATCATCAGGTATGACCCAACACCACCCTACACTCTGTAACTATTACTCCAGTCCTGCTTCAACACATTTTTAAATGAGAATTTCAAAATCACAGTTGAGTCACCTAATGAATTGACTTGTGACTATTTCTGGTGACTTGCTACGAAATTTGTCTTGTACTGATGTCACTCTAAGTCAATCTCTCCTGGAAGTGGACAATACACTTCTCCAAAAAAGTAGCAAGCTGGAGAACAATGCTCTTGGTTCCTGTTTTGTCCCCCCATAATCTCCTCACTGAGTCTCTACTCCAAGTGAATAGGTGCCTCCATTTTGGGGTGGGTGTTATTGGGTCAGACCTGATGATGCTCAGGAGTTACTCCTGACTCTACACTCAGAATTACTCCTGGCTGTGCTCTGGAGTATCATATGGGATTCCAGGGATTAAACAGGTTGGCTGCATGCAAGGCAAGCACTGTACTATCTCTCTAGGTCCCAGTCCCTCCTTTTTGTTTCTAGGGATACCCCTGGCCCACCTGTCCCTTCCACTCCCCTCATGCCTGCTGTCTTGAAGGGATTCCTTCCAGATCTGTGGGTGTGAGCCCAAGCACATTTCATCCAGCTAAATGGCTATCTGGCGGGCCGTTTCCTGAGAGGCATTTTGTGGTGGGCAACTGAGCTCTAGAGGGTAGACTTGCCTCTGAGAAAGGACTGATTCTTTTGGGGTGGAATTTAAAACCTTGAAAAGTGAAAGCTGTACAGGTTTGGGTTTATCAACTATACTGCTGAGGCTCATGTAGCACCACAAAATTTGTTCATAGGAACCCCTTTGGGAATATTTGGCACTTGTGAAAGATGTGGATATGTTATTCCAGGGCCTGAGAGATAGCCCAGGAGGCAGCTAAGGCACTTGCCTTGCACGCCTGACCCCAGTCCAGTCCCTAGCATTGCATATGGTTCCCTGATCAACATCAGAAGGGATCCCTGATCCCTGATCAATGATTTCTGTGGAATCAAGAATAAGCCTTGAGCACCACTGGGTCTGAGCAAAACACTCCCCTCTTCTACCTGAATGTCCTACTAGTTACACAGATGTACCTATTGTGTAAATGCACCCTGGGGAAACAGATGATTGTGAAATTGCTGAGCTGAACACTTCTAGACAGAGTCCATCTGTGAAGGGGAGATGAATAGATTGAACCTCCAAGTGAGTCTACGGAGGGAACTAATATTTATTTGGGGCACTTCCAACTAAATAACAGTCCTTTGATAAGAACAGTAAGATCCAATCTCAGGAGTAAGGAAGGGATTCTAGAACCAATTCTGCTAGTTGATATGGGAAGATTGACATGGCAGTTGGGGGACTAAGTTGCTGCACCCAGTTCTGTACTCATGAGCTGCATACCATTGGTTTTAAGTCCTAGGACTCTAAGATGGGAAGCTGGGCCATGTAGATGCTCAGAGGACTCCCAATTCTGATGCTCTGTTACTTAGAACTAGGTAGGGATCACATTTTGCCAGCATGGAAAATGAATCAAGTAACCTACAGTATGAGCAAGGTATAGTAAATAAAGGACCAATTTTGGAACCTACATAAGAAAGATAATAGTAACATCTAGCATATAGCATCACTTTAAGGCCTTCATATACCATGTTTAATTTCTTAGCAGCGCCAGGAGAAAGAAAATATTCTTATCCTTATTATTAGATAAGGAGAGCATGGCTCAGAGAGGTTTAATAAAGTCTTCCAGCTCTATAAATTTCATGAAATCCTTGTCAGTTCAAGTCTCTGTGACTCAGACTTGTCATATATGAGATGAAAATAACCAAATCTTTCTTTGAGACCTCATAGAGCTATGATAAATAGCAAATGGAACAGTGCATGAAATAATATTTGAAATGGCTTTTGTATTTTGTTTATATTGACATGCGGAATCATCACAGATTGCTTCTGGTTCCCACTGAGCTGCGGTTAAGGCTTCCAGTCCTGTATGGCAGTGGGGGTGAATTAGCACGCCTGCTGTTTTGCTCCAGGAGATTTGTTATTTACCCTTTTACTCTTCCTGGAGGTGGAGAGGTGTTTCACTTCACTTTGGAAGCCTAGGACAATATAAGTTTGAATGGAACTAAATACAGAGATAAGTGTGTGTTGCTCTTCTCATCTCCAAACATGAAAAACTTTGTGCTTTTCCTGTGTGCCTCAGCAAGATGTGGCTCTGGTTCTCGGCCTCTGTCTCTAAGGGCTCCTCTGGCTGCAGTATTTGTCTGAATGGGTGTGGCCTCATTGATGGGGCTCTCACAAGGGGCTCCTGGAATGTTTCTCACTGATTCTAGGCACACCAGTGAAAGAGCCACAGTTGATGACTGATTTGCATCTTCTACGTTGGGAATAGAATCACTGTTTACCATCTTTTTCTTTCAATGAAATGATTAATATTCTTTGTGCAAAGAGAGCCGGAAGCATGAGAGACTCAAGGGCTCATATCTGTGCAACGCCCGCTCTGTTCCTCATGCCCTGAGGCCCCACAGGTGATGGGGTCACTTCTGCAGCTTGAGCTTTTGTGAGTTCTGGAAGTTACAACTCAAGTCTCCCTGGGGAAAGCTTGTACATTTATTTGTTCTGTCCAAGGCATGTTTATTCACATAATATTGGACACATTGAAAGAACATGAACAAATGCAGATGTGCATGCTTCTAATCTTGAATAAACTAGAACATCCAGAGCTGGTAGATACCCTTGCATTCTAGCAGAGGAGACCACTTATCTGAGCTTCTGTGTGCAAGCTTCTCTTCCTTTTGGATTAAACAGCTTGTTGAGGTATAATTCACCTACAACACTGAGTGTTTTAAGTATACAATTTAAATTTTTGAGGCTGTTATTTAACTGAATACCACATGAATTAAAAAACCTTTTTTGTCACTTCCTAAAGAAAAAAAGTAAGAACCGTTTCCCCTCCTTCCATATCCAACTCTTTAAAAACATATAGCTTTGGGGCTGGAAAGATAGCATAGTTGGTAGGGCTCTTGCCTTGCATGCGGCTAACCCAGCTTTGATTCCCAGCACCCCATATGGCCCCATGAGCCCATCAAAAGTGATCCCTGAGCACAGAATCTTGAGTAAGCTCTAACTGTAAGAGAAGCCAGGGATTGAGCCATGGTTGTAGCTGATGCTGCCATATGCAAGGCAAATGCCTCCCTCCTGTAATATCTCTGAACCCCTCCAGACTTAATGTTTTACTACAGTGTTTTCAGCAGATCTTTGCATTCCTTACATTTTAATGACATCGTCCCATAATCTTCTACCTACCATTATTGTTATTGAGAATCTGTGCTCTTGTTTTTCCACAGGAAATTGTTTTTCTCTTTCTTTACTTCATAATCTTTTATTTGTTTATTTTTTGTGGTATGAGGGATTGAACCCAGGTTCCAGGCACACAGAGACAAGTGCGCTGCAATGGAGCTACTTCCCAGTTTGTCTACACCCTTTATTTGGTCACAGTCCTTTATTTTGTCATTGGCATTCTGCTGTATACTGTAGTATGTCTGGGTGTGAATGTCTTCATGCTCTCTGATGTTTTGGATCCTGTTACTGCTAAAACTGAAAGTTTCATCAGTTATGGAAGACCATCTGCCTTTATCTTCTTAAATACTGTTTCTTCTTCATTCTTTTCCTTCTCTTCTTCTGACAAGTTAATTAGATAGCTTCTTATTCTTCTCACTCGATCCTCATACCTCACCTTCTCTGGGCTTCACTGTAATTATTTTTGCACTATAATTTTTAAATACATATTACCCAGTTCTCTAATTTTTTCTACAGCTATATATTATCTACAATCTAATATTTCAATTGGGGTTTAAATGGAAGCCCTTTTTTTAATATTGTAGCATCTGGAAGCTTGATTTCTTGGGTGGAGCAATATAAGTGGTATCAGGATTCAATCCATTGTAGCTGCCGCTGTATGCAAGGCAAGTGCCTTCACCTTGTACTGTCTCCTCACCCCTGGTTTGATTCTTCTTTAAATTCTCATCATCATTCTATAAGTTCTCTTGTTACTTGCTAATTCTTAAACAGTTGCGTATTAAAAACAATTTATACATATTTAATATTCTTTGTCTTAGAATTATTGCAATCTTGAACTCATCAAAGCAGTAAATCTATGGATTTTCATTTTTGCTGAATTGACATACTTGTTTGCTTCCTTGCAAATTGGTTGCTTTTTGTTTTTTCCTTTCTTTTTGGTGGTGCTGAGGATTCAGCCCAGGGATTCATCCTAGCAAAATAAGTGCTCTATAACTAAGCTAAATCTATCCACCCATTTGATGATTTTTTTTAAATTCAAGCTGTAGATTTGTGGCTTATGGTATGATATGCTTGATTTAGTCTTTAGGAATAATGTGAGCCCAATAAAGGATCCTATTTTTTCCGAGGATCTGTATTTCCTCTTTCTTGGAACTGGAATTGGTCTCTAGGACCTGGCCCCTTGGCTGATCCCAAGGATCTACTTGAAAGCCAGATGTGCAGCACCCATCACAGTTCCCCCCTGCAGCATTAACACAGCTTGGTCGCCTAATCCCTGTGCTAGTAATGGAATTTAGCCACTTTAACTCCAGATTCTGTTCGATAACAAGATAAAACAAACCTATCGCAACCATAGGTTTGTTTTATCTTGACATTTCCATTCTCTGCCTTTCAGCCTTCCCCTCCCCCTTGCCTCCCCATTAAGGGTTTCCTTACTTCCTTGTATGGCTCACATTGCATTAAAGTGTCATTGTTGTGGTTTGTATAGTTCAGAATACTGGTGTGGTCTGATGCACTGGATCTTTCTCACCTGAGCCTGACAACATAGTGTTCTGCCTCTTTATTTGCCCACATACTTTTTTTGAGTGCTCAATGCAGGCTCAGGGAGGGAATACTATTCTTGTTCTTGAGAGCCTGGAGTTTCATTGGGAAAATGGACAGGTGCAGCAGAAATTATTCAACAAGGCAGTGTGATGAAAATGTGCTCAAACAGGGGCACAGCCAGGGCCACTGGCAAAGGCTAAGGAGAGAGGGCTTCATCCCGCTGGGAGAGCTGTGGATGGCGAGGCTCTCCAGATCAAGCTTGTGCCTTGAATATAAGCTTACATTTCCTAACAGTCCAAGGGGTGTGCAGCTGGGCAGGAGTTAAATCAAGTCTCTTTCATGTCAGGAGTGACTGATGTGAAGGGCACCAGCTTGCTGCTGAAATCTGAGGAAGCATTCCAGACAGCCATGCTGTGCTGCTAGTCACAAACCTCCACTTGTACTAGGGCATTACTTTGAAGGAGCAGGACAGAGAAAAGGGGCCCACATTTAGGACTTTCACATATTTCTCAGGAAAAAAAATAGGCAGTGTGTTTCCTGTTATTACAGGGACTACTGTGTGTCCACTGATGTTTTCCATCATAACCCTGTTTTAAGAGGGCTGTGAAAATTCCTCTAGGTGAAAACTTAGCATACCAGATTTGAGTTATATTAGCCAACCTCTTTGAATGTCGCAAGAAGACAACAATGCACTGAGTATAGAAGACAGTTGATTCTTTCTATAGATGTTTTCATTTCTTACTGCATGAAATTTAATGTGCCCCCAAACCCCCACCACACACACACACACACACACACACACACACACACACACTTCAAAACTAGGAAATACAATTTGTGTCTCCTTAATGTAGAGACTGAAAACCCTGTTTTAAATGCTATGTCTTCATGTATTGTGCCCCAAGCTATAATACCAAAGTACTAATATCAATAGCACAATATCAATAGTATAGTAAAATGTCTACTAAAGAAATACATTCTTAGAATTTTTGCTTTTGTTTACCATACCCAGTAGCTCTCAGGCTTATCCTAACTGTGCACTCAGTAATCACTCCTGGTGGTGCTCAGGGAACCATATGCAATGGAAGGGATCAGACCTAGGTAAGCTGCATGTAAGGCAAGAGCCCTAATTGTTGTACTATCACTCCAGGCCTCATGTGCTCTTAGATTTTAAGGAGCATTTCATTGTAAGAGGACTATTTCCTCAGGTATTTTTCTTTCTCAGTTTTAATATTTTATATTTTTTGTTAAAACTTTTACTATGAAGGCACTGTGATTTATAAGGTGTTCACAATAGAATTTCAGATATGCAATGTTTCAACACCTATCTCATCACAAGTATCAACTCCCTCTGTCAACGTCCCCTGCAGTCTACCTTCTTAACAGACACGTTGCTAAGTTCGGGTGTTATAGTTTGGGTTTCCTGCTTTTGACAACTTTTGTTTTTCTATGGATTTAAATGCACTTTGCCAAGATAATGGGTTTAACATAAAAATCTTAAAATAGTAGTGTAGAAGAGAGGAGTGATATGTTTAATTATATTTAATACTAAACTATATAGTTGGGATTAAAAAAATAGCACCAAGGGAGAGAGAATAGTGTTCCTGTGAAGTGTTTTCACCACAGCTTGTTGAAGATGCTTGAGTTAGGAAGCTATGGGTTTTATTTTCAGAGCAACCTCAGTTTCAACATACTGTCTTTCATCTATTGTTTAATGCAATTCTAGAGATTGAAACAATATGACATGGCAGATGACTGAATAACGTCTTTGGAAATCACTCTCAGCAGAGACTGCTGTCTCTCTTGTTTACCACCGAAGGCAGTTTCAACTTGATTTTCATTAGAGTGTATCGGTGTACAAATCTACAAATTGCATCTTTCTTTCTTCTTCTTTTTTTTTTTTTTTTTTTTTTTTTTTGCTTTTTGGGTCACACCGGCGACACTCAGGGGTTACTCCTGGCTCTGCACTCAGGAATTACTCCTGACAGTCAAATTGCATCTTTCTAAGAATTGTTCAGGATAAATTTGATTGTATGTAATCAATATCTGATATACTTACAACCTTTAGTGTCTAACTTGCCAAATGAGGTGTGATTCTCTGTGTTCTGTCAACAGTAGCTAAAGAAATTTTATTTTTTAAAAAATTTTTTTTGTTTGGGGTATTGGGGCTCAATAGTCCTGACAGTGCTCGGGACTATTCCTGGATTTGTGCTCAGCCCTAGAAAGTGCTCATGGGACCATTTGCGGTGCTAAAGATTGAATAGAGATTGGCTATGTGCAAGACTAGGGCCTTAAAACCATGTATCCTGTAAATTTCTGGAAGTGAGGAAATGACAGAAGCAGAGGACAGATCAGATTGTGTTGGGGTTAAGGACTGGGTTTGGGACACAAAGTTGGCATGGTTATGGAAAGACAATCTGAGCAGTTTTTGTTCTGCATCTTCACAGCACCAGTGTCAGTTCTGGGGTTGTGATATTATGCTCAAATTTTTGAATATATATTAATTTGAGGGAACTGGATAGAGGGTGCATTCAATTTACCTATATTAAAATTTTATCTAGAGATTCTAAAATATAATGGATATTTAGTTATTAAATCAACTAAACAAGGAAAACTATTAGTCTGAGTTAGCTTTACTAATACATGATTAACTTCCATAAACAAACTCAAACCCTGTCTTCCGTTTCCACAGAATAAGACATAGAGTCCAAGGATGGGGTTCAAATGCTGGATTGCTGTCTCTGCAAGTCTTGGGTTCTGTCCCTGCCTTACATACCCTCCCCTCTCAGGATCATGGTTCCTAAAGTTCTGAGTACTGCCAGGCCAAGGTTCATTGAACAGAACATCATCAGGAATGACCCCTCCCTACTTCACCTGTAACAGAAACTTGTTTTTAAAGAAATAGGACCATATAGGTAACCAACAGCCAGTGAGGCTTTCCAAGGAACTTAAGCAGACTGGGATTTCTTTTTTTTTTTTTAATTAATACTTTATTATACCACCGTGAGATATACAATTACAACGTTGTTCATGTTTGGAGGTTTCGGTCACATAGTGTTCCAGCACCCCCCCCTCCACCAGTGCCCATATCCCACCACCAATGTCCCCAATTTTCTCCTTCCTCCCATAGCCTGCCTAAATGGCAGGTTCTTTATCTCTTTTCTTTCTCCCTCTCTCTCCCTTCCTTCTCCTACACATTGTGGGTTGCACTACATACACTTGGAAGCCATCATGTGCATTTTTTTTGCCTGTATTTAATGTTCAGTTCTATGTTGGTATCAGCCCTTTCAACATTTATTCACACATGTTCCCTTCTCTGTCTTACCTAACCTCTGGCTCCCTCACGCTTATGTAATTTCCACTTTTGGTAAGATCACCTGATATATTTACGTCATGTAAATAAATGCAGTCATTCTATGTCTCTCTCTTTCCTTCTGACTAATTTCACTCAACATGATCCTTTCCATGTCCATCCATTTATAGGCAAATTTCATAACTTCATTTTTCCTGACAGCTGCATAGTATTCCATTGTGTACATGTACCACAGTTTCTTTATCCAGTCATCAGTTCTTGGGCATACTGGTTGTTTCCAGGTTCTGGCTATTGTGAATAGTGCTGCTATGAAAATAAAAGAGCGGATTGTGTTTCCGCTGTGTGTTTTTGGCTTCCCAGGGTATATTCCCAGGAGTGGTATGGCTGGGTCAAAAGGGAGCTCAATTTCTAGTCTTTGGAGGAATGACCATATTGTTTTCCAGAAAGGTTGTACAAGTCGACATTCCCACCAACAATGCATGAGAGTCCCCTTTTCCCCACATCCATGCCAGAACTTGTTACTTTTACCCTTTTGAATATCGGCCAGTCTCTGTGGTGTGAGGTGATATCTCATTGTTGTTTTGATTTGCATCTCTCTGATGATTAGTGATGATGAGCATTTTTTTCATATGCCTTTTTGGCCATTCGAATTTCTTCCTTGTCAAAGTTTCTGTTCATCTCTTCTCCCCATTTTTTAATGGGGTTGGCTGTTTTCTTCTTATATAGCTGTACCAGTGCCTGATATATCCTGGATATTAACCCCTTATCAGATGGGTATTGGGTGAATATTCTTTCCCATTCTGTGGACTGCCTTTGTATCTTGGTCACTGTTTCTTTTGAGGTGCAGAAGCTCTTTAGTTTCATGTAGTCCCATATGTTTATGTTTTCTTCCAGTTGCTTTGTTAATGGTGTTTCACCTTTGAAGATGTCTTTAGCTTCAATGTCGTGGAGGGTTTTTCCTATATTTTCTTCAATGTATTTTATGGATTCAGGTCTGATATTGAGATCTTTAATCCATTTTGATCTGATTTTTGTGCGAGGTGTTAGACACAGGTCCAAATTCATTTTTTACATGTAGCTGTCCAGTTTTCCCAGCACCACTTGTTGAAGAGGCTTTCCTTATTCCAGCAAACTGGGATTTCTATAGTGATTAGTTGATCACTTGACATCCCATTATTCATGGATTTGCTCAAATGGGCTATAGTAACATTTCCACTGGACCCTATCATGTGCCAGTGTAGCCCAATGGCATCTGGTTGCTTCAGAAATATCAAGAGCCTCAAACCATTCGTTCAGGGTCTTGAGGAAGAAGTCTGACCATTTTTTAAATAGATAGTTTTTATGTATTTATTCCATTATCGACCATATATTCTGGTCACTCTTCTCATTATTCTCATGCTCTGAGCTTAGGTATCCTCCTAACAAACCAGCACCCTCCCCCACGCCCCCATTCCACACAAACCCCACCCCCTCCACCCCCCTATACCATTTCCCTCCTCTCTCCCTCTCTCTTCTCTGCATCTCTCCCTATTGCCGTTTTAGTTTATCATTATCTCTTTTTATATTCATGCTTAATCTGCCATTACCATTCCCCACTTAGTAAAACCTTTCTTTTCAAGCATCTCTATATCTTCTTTTCCTTCTGATATTCACATAGCCCTCCTGTCTCTCTGCACTAGTTTCCTGTGTATGACCATCTTGCCATCCCTTTCTCGCATTTAGGTTGTTTCCACTAGTATAATAGCGCAAGAAGTACGATAGTGTTTCTTTGTTCCCGGTATTTCCCAGTTTAATGGGGCTCATATCTAGTTTTGAGGATGCCCATATTGTTTTCCAAAAGGCTGGACCACGGCACTCCCACCAACATGATCGATCCCTTTTTTCTTTTTTTTTTTTGGGTCACCCGGCTGCTCAGGGTTACTCCTGGCTCTGCACTCAGGAATTACTCCTGCGGGCTCGGGGACCATATGGGACCCGGGACGAACCCGGGCCGCAGGCCGGCGCCAAGCAACGCCCTACCCGCTGGGCTGTCGCTCCGGCCCCCAGAGTCCCTTTCCCCACACCAGGCACTGGTTGTTCTTGTTTTGTATGTGGCAGTCTCTTGGTGAGATGGTACCCTTGTTGTTTTGATTTGCATCTCCCTGATGATTAAAGATGAAGAACACTTTTTTAGCCTTTGCCATTCTTTCCTTTTGAAGCTTCTGTTCATTTCTTCTCCCCATTTTTGATGGTCTGTTTTTTTGGAGTGCTACCAGGCCTGATAATCCTGATAACCCTTGTCAGATGGGTATTGGTGAATATCCTTCCCCTTGGATTGCTTTGTATCTTGGTCACCGTCTTTGAGGCAGAAGCTTTTAGTTTTATATAATCCCATTGTTTATCTTTGCTCCATTTGCTTGGGAAGTCTGACCATTTTGTAGATGGGTGGCCATGTGATCTTTTGATGTCCTGTGGACCCTGGTTTTTTTTTTTTTTTTTTGGGTCACACCCGGCAGTGGTCAGGGGTTTGCTCAGGATTACTCCTGGCTTTGCACTCAGGAATCACTCCTGGCGGTGCTCGAGGGACCATATGGGATGCCAGTAATTCAACCTGGGCTGGCACAGGCCGACCGTGTTCAAGGCAAATGCCCTACCCACTGGACTATTGCTTTGTAGGATCCAGTTGGTAATGGCTCCTAGTCCAGCGGTCATCTCCAAATCGCATTACATGTCCAGCTCATCTGATTTTCGATGCCTTGGCAAACGAGATAGGCGTCCCTGACTCTGGAACAGCAACGGAGGTCAGAACTCTGGATTCCTTCTCTCTCACTTGAGTGAGGCATGATATTCCAAGCATAGCACTTTCCATTCCTCTTTGAGAGACCTGGATAGCATTCTCATCCTGCTTTCGTAGAGCCCAGGTCTCTGATGCATATATTAATGCAGGGAGAATGGTGGAGTGGAAGAGATGTGTCTGGAGCCAGAGTTTCTTTATCCTTTTAGCTATTTCTTCGATGCTCTTGAAGGCGTTCCATGCTACTCTCTTCCTCCTGCTCAGCTCTCAGGTTTTAGGTCATTCACCATGTTGACTTCTCGACCTAGATACACATAGCTGCTGCATTCAGAGATGTTTGTTCCGTTGAGAGTGAATGGGGCCTCTGGAACTAGTTCATTTTCATGAACATAGTTTTGTTGAGATTCAGCTGTAGACCTGAGATTCAGCTGTAGACCTGAGATTCAGCTGTAGACCTGAGATTCAGCTGTATGTGGAAACATTCTCGGTCAAAATCAGCCAGCATTTGTGCCGCTTGGCTAATGTTTGGTGTTATTAGAATGATGTCATCAGTGAAGCAGAGGTTGTATAGTTGCCAACCATCTATCTTCACTCCCATTCTATAGTATACCACATAATTTCCCTACTCGGCTTCTGCATCATCTCTGTAAATGTCTTATCCCCATTAGCACACTCCATTTCAGACTTGTCCCCATCTCAGTGGGGTGAGACAGTTTTTCCACCTTTTTGGTGATTATGTCTGTTTGTCTGTCTGTCTCTACCTCTTTCTTTTCTCTCTTTTTATTTTCTAAATACAAATACTTCCAGAACAAAATAAAACACACAGCCTCCCCCCCACTCTTTTCCTCATCTCTTGTCAAACTATTTCCAGTTGATGTATCTTATTTGAATTGACTTTTTCCTCAAGTTCTAAAATTTGTTATTCAAGAAGGGTAAAGGAAGTGTCCTTTTTAAAATGCAAGGAAACTGATTATTTGTCTTGTATCCTGTCAGAGGAAACAACATGAAAAAAAATTCAACAAAGATGAACTAAACAGCTTCTAGATAGGAGAAGAGTGTAGAGGGGTGGTGCCACACAGGTCTAAACAAATGATTATGCCAAGGACTAATCCCTTCTTTTGGAGATGATCTCTCATGTAAAACACTGGGAGAGAAAGGGGGCTGGTATAAAGTCATACATCTTAATTTCTTGGGCTTCATGTAATCTTGATGATACCCACAAGATCCTTCTTATTTATTATCTGCCCCAGGGTCATTCTGAGTATCTTTTACTCCTATACTGAAAGGGTCACACTCTCTTGCTTGAGGGCAAGCTAGTATTATCCTTCCTATAATCTTAAACATAGTCTCAATGTAGCCAGGGTGGCAGTCTCCTGATAAATCCTAACTGTGCCACGTTGGGATCAGTGGGTATAAAGAGGAGCTGTGCCCAATCTAGATAATATAGAAGTCATAGTAGATATATAATAAGTCAGAAGTTACTCATTCAGAGTCAAGGTGATTTCTGTAACTGCCACAACCTCCATCAGTGTTTATGCAGAAAAGATCTCATTGCATGAACCCTGGCTTAAGAACATGTAAATAGATTAAATTGTGAGTGGATAGATGAAATAGATTAAACAGCAAAGCTCCCAAGATAGCTAGGCTTGTCATCCAACAAGGTTGGGTTTCAGTCATACAATGTTTCAACACCAGTCCCTTCACCAATGGACATTTTCCACCACCAATGTTCCCAGTGTCCTGCCCCCTAAGCCTATGCCGCACTCCTCTCTCTCTCTCTCTCTCTCTCTCTCTCTCTCTCTCTCCCTCCCTCCCTCCCTTTTGGGCATTATGGTTTGCAATATATCTAGATACTTAGAGGTTATTATGTTTATTCCTCCTTTTACCTATTTTTCAGTACATGGTTCTTATCCAGTGTGATCATTTCCAACTATCTTTGTCATAGTGGTCAGAGGGAGAAGGATCAATGCCAGATAACTTCATTCATATGTGGGATATAAAGAACAAAGGAAGGGACTAGACATTATTCCCTGACAACAAATTCTTTCACTTGACAATGAAACTGAGGTGACCAAATTAGGGACTGGGAAAGGAGACTTGTGAGAGAAGAGAAACAGAGTGGAGGCAACACAGCACAGGACAGGCAGTGGGGAGAGCCGTTAGTGCTTTGGTGTTGGTGCAGTGACTTTGCACACCACATGCATAAAGATTATTATAACCAAGTCACTTCTTGTACCTATCTCCATTAAAAAAACTGAAGGTCCTTAAGTGGAAAATGAGCTATTACAAACTCTTCTGGCTCACGAGAAAAAGATGTAAAACTTCTGAAGGAAGACTAGAGATTTTGATGTGTCACTAGGTTGATAACTAATGAGAGACACATAGAATGGTTAAGATGGTAAATATTGTTGTTTGTTTTACCATCATAAAATGTTTGTTACTACTCATATTCTATTCTAGCTTTCAGAACTACACTGATGGTGGGATTGGTGTTGAAATATTATATGCCTGATACTCAACTACCAATAATTTTGTAAATTAGTTCTTTAAAAAATTCAAAAATAAATTTTTAAAATAAAAAACCCAGGTCAGTTCTATAATAATGAAATATTAAAAAGCACATACAAAAACAACCTTACAATGGCACACATACAGTTCTATACTCATGGACTTACCTGTTGTCTGTGACAGCATTTATATTACAGTGTCTGAACTGTAGAGTTGAAATGGAGACCCTATAACCCACTAAACCTAAACTGTTTACGGTCTTACCTTTTCATGGAAAAAAAAAGTACCCAATGACCCTTAATCTAAGTTCTCTAAGAGTAAATAAAATGTTTTGTCAGCTTATCACTATATGCTTGGCACAGTGCCTAGAGACTTACAGGTGCAAACAAATAATTGCTGAATTAATGAAGAGACACATTAATAACGTGAGTTTTTCCATGGAAAAAATGAAAGAACTTGAAATATCATGGTAGTATTGTGACTGCACATTTCCAAAGGCCATAGTAATGGGGAAATAATGGCTTCTGTATTTATTTTAAGGACTGGTATGAGAAAAGAATTGCAGGTTTTCCTAAACCCACAGTGTTTACACAAGGACAGTAAAATTCAAAGTATTTTTAGAGGTCTGAATTAAATATGTGTAGAGATAAATATAATTGGAATTCACAATTAGTCAGACATTATTTCCTATTTAAGTGTATGACATGAAGCAGCGGTTCAGTCTTTGAGGTTTGCTTATAGTTAAGTGACTGAAATTAATAAGAATATTTACACTTATTTATGGATACTTCTCATCATTATGGATACATCTCATTATTATGACCTCTCACTTGTTCAACAGAAGGGTCATTACAAATAGAAGACTATTCAAACTTCTGTCTGTAGGTTTGAAATTTTGATTGGTCCAGTGAAGCTTTCAATTCCAATGGATTCTTCAGCAAATATTCTGTGTGGTGAAAATTCCCTTTGATTACAGATGCTGCTAAATTGTTAGTGAAATTCTAATTTTCTCCAAGGGAGAGACAATTTTATCATACTGTAGTCTCAATCATTTCCAGGGACCAGGGTTGATATTGGGAAGATGAAGAAGTAATGAAAACAGAGTTGGGAGCCAGACAAAACTGGATTTGAATCTCTAGGCCAGGAGCAATATAATTATCCTGACTGTGGCTCATCTGAAATGAATAAATGATTTTGGTCTCATAAGGATGTTCTGAGTATTAGATAAGGGTGCAGAGTATTTAGGACATGGTTGAACCCATACACCCTCATTGGATTGCAGTGCCCTGTCCTTGGATTCAAAGACAAAGGCAAGGAAGGGAAAAGGAAGGTCTATCAGGTGGGAGAATGCCCTCTCTCATGACACTGTCTCCTGGCTGTTTCCCAGAAACTGTGATATACAAAATAGTTCTTTTGTGCCCAGTGCACTGTTGTGTGGCCTGTCTAAATGATGAGCCCACGTGGTAATTCTAAAGGATCATTTGACACGGAGCATAGCCTAGCTGCCCAAACCAAACACACAAAACCTTAGTGAAATGTCCTGGGACATTTGACTAAGCAGAAATTTCCAAGAAAACTTGTTCAAAGATGCTAGTTTAACATCAGGATTGAGTGAATGCTGAGAGCCTGCTGACCATGCTAGAACCCGCTCTTTTAGCCCCTGCTGCACCCAACCCTTCTTCTGTATCCAGCCTAAGCCCATAGACTAGTGATAAGCCAAATAAATGATCTGATTAGTGTATGTGTGTGTGTGTGTGTGTGTGTGTGTGTGTGTGTCTTGCTGAGGATAGAACTAAGGCCTCATAGGTGAGACATGTGCTCTGTTCAGTCACAGCCCCAGATCCCAAATGTTCTTTTTCTCACTGTAACTTTTTGTTTCTAAGTCATTATTGTGACTGGGAGTTGTGACTGGAGTGACAGCGGAAGTAGGAAGAAACAAACCCATTTCTTAGTGTTTTATCTTTTCAGCACATGGGTTTGACCTTGACTTGGCTCCTCTAGCCTCACTGTGCTGCAGTTCATTCATTCTCAGGATCTGCCTGTCAAGGCCAGAGGCTGCTTTATAAATTCTGCATTTAGCAAAATGAGGATGAAACACATTTACTCATGATTGCAATTGATTATTACACTAAAACATATTTAGGGGAGAAAATGTGATGAAAAGAAATGTAGGCAGAAGGTATGTGACTTTCTGGGGATTATTACCTTATGGAAAGTAGGGAAAACTCACAGAGCACATCACAACGTGGAGGCTGTGTTGGCACAGGGTGAAGGACTGGTAGGAGGACACGAGCCTATCAGCCACCAAGTTGGTCACTGGGCAAGACTCCAGCTTTGTTTTAAGTGAACATTTTAAAAGTGATTCATTGCCCCCTAGTAGTTCTCTTCTTAAAAACTTTCCTTTGTAAGTCTGCTTGTCACGTTTGTGATTTTTAAGACCCAAAGCCACATTAGCTATAAAAATCATCTATCAGTGAACTCCTGTTTTCTCTTCCCTAAATGGTCATTAGTTTCACTCTGAGTTATTTTATTCACTTTAAAAATGTTGAAGATTATAGGAAGAACTGGAACTGAGGAGTGGTGTACTTCCAGCTGGTATGTTAATTGGACACTGTTTATTCAACAGCAGCATTAAGAATATAAAAACCTCATCACTAGTCTGCTCTGAAAAGCCTTTGCAAATAATAGCACTTGTATAAAACTTAGGGCCTGAATGTTTCTTGTTTATGGGTAACATAGTATTAGCATATTAAAATCATTAGTAATCAGTGCTGGAATATGTGTTCTGAGGCTTGTCCCTGTGCTAATGGTGGTAGTCTTGGAAACTCCACATCTGCCACAGGATTAATCACTCACATGAAACATTCCCATTTCCTCACATCTCCCGCCTATGGGAAGTGACTGCTGTAGTGATTAATGGTCCCGGATGATGCACAAAGGAATAAACAGGCCTGTTACCCAGTGCTCTAAAACCTGCTTTTGCTTCATTTTAGAAAAAGCTGGAGACATTGATAGGTCAACATTTAGTTCCTGAGGTGGTTAAATAGAAATGCCTGGGTTCTGGAGAGATAGTACAACAGGCCAGGTGCTTGCCTTGCATGCAGCTGACCCAAACACCCACACACAGTCCCCAACCCCTCTAGAAGTGATCCCTGAGCACAGAGCCAGAAGTAAGCCCTGAGCACTGCCCAATATGGCCTGAAGATAAAAAACCCAAACAACAAAAAAGAAATGTCTGGCACCAACTCTGGAAGGTCTTGAAATGATGACCAAGTCTATTTCCCCCACAGAGACCTTTGTCTAGGAAGAAAGCGGGAAGTGATGGAGGGTCTCAGCCAACCTCTTCGTGAGTCAACTATTTCCTGCTTAAGGATGTCAGGCTTTGGGGGAAATTCTCCCTCTCTGTGTTCCTCATTTGCTGAAGTCCAACCCAGAGCTGACTTTTATGATCTACCCTGTCTCCCTCTCCACCTTCCCACACTCTTTGTTTTCAGGCTTTGGAAGCTTCTATTTTGGGAGGACAGAGACTAGGAATAATTGGAGAGACAATTTATTGTTTACAATGAAAACTAGGAGATGGCAGTTCAAAGGTGAGAACCCCGCCTGCAATTAAGGCTGGTGAGAAGGCTCAACCAAGCTGTTATATGACAGTTACTGCCCAGGGGAAAGGAAGTAATCTATTGACCGTACCCGCAGCACCTCTCTGTGCTTCATCATTGCAGTCTAACACCGCAGCCAGTCCCCACACCATCTCCAGTGAACACTGAACCAACCGGCATGTTTTGGGAGTCTTCTTGTGATTCAGATCGGAGAGAAAGAGACTTTTCAAATCAAGCAACTTGTTTCAAGTTAATTTTTTTAACCTTTTCTTTAGTATTTTGAGATTCTTTGAAGAGTGGGGAAGAGACGCATTTCTGCAGTTGGAACTTGGGGAAGTGAATGCTGTAGCATTAAAGAAGCCAAGATGATTTTCAAAGTCTTTCAGCATCATTATAATTAGAGAAGCAATTACGGTAAAGTTAGTGGTAATTTAAATTGATCAGTTGGATATCAGATGATGAGTTGTTTGGAACTGGCAAATCTAATATCTACTTGGTGAACCCACTTACCTTTCAGTGTAGAAGATGGAAGCTAACTACCTGACTGGCAAATTCAGGGAGCCCATGAACCTGTAGCGAGCTATTCTTGCAGATGACAAAGCTCAGCACTGGGATTTTTTTCCCCAAAAGAATAACGTGGAGATATATACTGTTGGGTTCTTCCCTCTCACACCACTACTCTTTTTTAAAAAAAAAAAGGGGGGGGGGGGGGGGGGGGCTTAGTAAAAAAATATATTTTATTACACCACCATGAGATAAACAATTACAAAAATGTTCATGTTTGGGTTTCAGCCATACAGTGTTCCAGCACCCATCCCTCCACCAGTGTCCATTTCCGCCACCAATGTCCCTGATTCCCTCCCCTCCTTCCCTAGCCTGCCTCTATGGCAGGTTCTTTATCTCTTTCTCTCTTTTCTTTTCTTTTTTTTTTTTGCTTTTTTTGGGTTACACTTGGCGATGCCCAGTGGTTCTCCTGGCTCTGCACTCAGGAATTACTCCTGGCAGTGCTCGGGGGACTATATGGGATGCCAGGAACAAACCCGGGCCAGCATGGGCCAGCTGGCGTGCAAGGCAAACGTCCTACCCGCTGGACTATCGCTCCAGTCCCTCTCTTTCTATCTCTCTCTCTGTCTCTGTCTTCCTTCTCTTACATATTGTGGATTGTAATACATACACTTAGAGGTTATCATGTGTATCTTTTTGCCTGTATTTAATGCTCAGTTTTATGTGGGTAATACACTTTCGACAATTATTGGCACACTATTCTCTTCTCTGTCTTACCTAACCTCCGACTCCCACACGTTTCACACCACCACTCTTTAGCCTAAGTTTCTTTTCTTTGGGGAGTGTGAGGAGAACTCTAAAATGGTGTAGGAGGTCAGGGTCACTTCTGGTGATTCTCTGCCAACTTAACAGATGATACAGTGTGAAGGACTGAGGATTTGGTGCTGCTCAGCCCTCAGGAATCTTTAGTGCCACACTAGAAGTGATCAGGGGACACTGGGGCCATATTTGGGGTGCTAGGATACCATGTCATGTTGGGGGCACAAACTGGAGTTCGGCATATAGCAGAGTCGCGAGGTCTTTGGGAGAAAAAACTAGAATAGTACTTTGTTTCTTTTTTTTGTTTGTTTTTATTTTTGTGTTTGGGTCACACCCAGTGATAGTCAGGGATTACTGCAGTCTTTACACTCAGGATTTACTCCTGATGGTGCTCTGCTGGTCGAATGGGACTATGGGGATCGAACCTGGGTCAGGCACGTGCAAGGCATGTGCCCTACCTGCTGCACTATCTCTCCAGTCCTTTTTTTGTTTCCATACATTCCTTACATGTTCGCTTATTCATCTCACTTGGGTGTTTCTTCTTTTTTTTTTCATTAGATGATTCTAGAGAAGTTCATTGCAATGCTGATTTTCCAAGAATTCATGCAAGCCTATGTTTTCACCTCCTGTTATGAGGAAGGAAAACAAGAGGAAGGGAAAGAGATCTCAGAGAGAGAATATATCTAGTTGGAAAACAGAATTCAACTTGAAGTTTCTGTTTTTTCTAAATTTTTTTTTTTTTTGCTTTTTTGGGTCACACCCGGCGATGCTCAGGGGTTACTCCTGGCTCTGCACTCAGGAATTACTCCTGGGGGTGCTCAAAGGACCATATGGGATGCCGGGGATTGAACCCAGGCCGGCACAGGCCGCCGCATACAAGGCAAACGCCCTACCCGCTGGACTATCACTCAGGCTCAAAACTGGGATACCAACAGCTGCACTAAGGCTTAGATATTAGTGATGAATTAAGTCTTTGGTATTTGATAGACTTCAAGAGAGTACTTATTTTACCTTGAATTTACCAAGGACTTTTACTAAATAATGGTCGAAGACTGTCAGAGGGTGCTCACCAGGCCTATGGCAGGGGTGAGGAGGGGGTGGGATTTTAGGAACCTTATAGTCCATGCATCATGTCATAACTGATTTTGTTTGTTTGGGTGGTACTTAGGAGACCATATAGTGCCAGGAATGGAACCTGGAGCCCCCTGTATGCAAAGTGTGCCCTGTACTTTGATTATCTCTTTGTCCTCACATCACTGACACGTGACCTTGGTATTTTGTCTTATTATGTGCCTTTTGAAATGATAAATCTGCTATCTCATTCTGGCTTCAGGCTTCCAGAAGCAATGGATCTGGTGACAATGTGCAGGCTTAAGTCTTAAATGGAGCATTAAAAAATAGCAGGAACAGTGGTTTCTTGCACGCTGTTCCTTGTAACTCCATTTATAGAGTTTATTATAATAAGTAAGAGTCCCCTGAAGTTGACATCTTCTCTCACTTACTAGTAGAGCCTCCAAATCCATGCACATATCTTCACCAGAAGAGCTAACCGTTTGTGAGAAACAGGTCTGACAATTGAGTGGCTGGCTGGAAATCATTTACTATCGATGGTCACTCAGCTCAAGATTGTATCACTGAAATGACTTTGGAAGAAAAATCAATAATACTCACATATTGTGCAGTTCTCTTAGAGGATCATCTGTTTTACCTTGCCAAAGTATTCCTTGTTCCGGATCATTCTTTTGAAATGAAAGGGAAAAGCGAAAGAGGCAACTTCCATTATAGCTTGTTGTCTCCTGCCTTAATTTTATTTCAAGTTTCCTTTTTTGAGAAAAGGGAAAACTAAGTCTCATAGAGAACTAGGTACAGAGGCAAGTAAGATGGAAAACAAATAGTGTGCTTGCTTTCCCAAGTTTTTCTAAACGTAATGATATTTTTGGTTACAACACTGTTAAACAATCATAGTCTGAAACCATTCCTTGCCAGGGCTTTCATGAATGGAGGATGGGCATGGCACACACTCTACATATACATTTGCCAGTTGCCTGCATACATGCTGTCACGCAAAGGACATTATACTCTACAAGTTGTCCTATTCTCACATAGTCACAATTTCATTGTTCTCTATGTTTAATTTTTTTTGTGTGTGTGTGTGTGTCTTGAGGGAGTTTGGGCTACATCGTGCAGTGTTCAGGGGTTACTCCTGGCTCTTGGCTCAGGGATCACTCCTAGATGTGCCCAGACGATCATATGCAATTTCAGGGACTGAACTTGTGTCAGTCTCATTCAAAGCAAACACCTTTACACTTGTACTAGCCTAACATTCTCTTACAGTATTGTTTGTTTTGCTTTCTACAGTGTCAGATGTTGAACTCTGATCTTCTCACATATGTAAAGAAGGCACTACACAGCTGAGTCACATCCCTTGACCATATGTTTAACTTAAAGAAAAACTATTTCACTTATAAGGCATGCACCCCAACTCTTTTGAATTATGTTTCCAGCCCCTCTAAATTGAACTCTTAAACATCTGTGCCCAGCTTGTATCTGGAACACATTCCTGAGCAGGGTTCTGATGAAATGAGGTAGAAGTGGAACTGTCTGATCTGGGAGAAGAGCAGAATTGGAGACTGAGACTGAGAATCATCTGGAGCACATAGTACACCCAGAATTAGACAAAAGCCTCAGCAACCAGAGTAGCCTCACTGGCCAAAGAGGCAACATAAGGAGAATGGTGTAACATTGCTGGAGAGTTTCTCGGTTCTCAGAGAGCACCTGGAGGAATGTTCTCTGTGAGCTGCAGGTGTAGGGTCATGTCTGATGGGTTGTGCCAGAATAATACTTTCGAAAGTTGCCTGTGTGTAATGTTGTGAAGAAATGTTTTCAGAGGCAAACAAACAGAAAGAGCAAGGGTTTCTGAGAGTGTGATTTCATGATGAGAACATTGTTACTCTTGGAAGTTCCCTTGTTGTGCCTGAATAATAGTGCTCATGTCACTGTTTGACCTGCCAGTGTCCCAGTCAACCTACCTCAAACCCCTCCGTGTCTTTTGTTGTCTTAAAGAGATGTAGACTCTAAACTCTAGGTGTTATTGTGGTTCTTCTTTTTTAAAACACACATTTATTTTTGATCTGGTGCTACTGGAATTGTGAGTGTGTTTATTTTTTCACTGGAATTTAGTATCTTTAATTGTCAGCTCTGAAAAACTTCAGCTCTGGTTTTCATTTGACACCCCAGGATTCCATGATAGAAAAACATTGGATGATTCTTTCCGCTTCTCTTGTATTATCTTTAACCTTTTTCTGTTGTGTAATTGTGTCAGTTGAGCCATTCTGCTTCATACTACTAGACTCCAATCATAGAAAGTCAGGATTTCTTAAATGAATTTTCATCTATTGTTTATTTTCCACAATTAGTAGTTGTGTTTCCAATTGATAACTGAAGTGCCCACATGGCAGTGAGAAAGGCACTGTCCTAGAAACACAGCACTGAGAACGCTTCAACCTCTTGGGTTGCAGTGCATGTTTATTTAATGTGAATTGGCTGAGGCACAGTTGGGCAGTACAGAATAATGTCAGTGTAATGCAGAAGTCATGTTGATTTTGCACAGCTGTTTCCAGGGCACATTAATGTTGTTGAAGTGATTAGAAGCAAGTTTCTGTGCAATTGAAGAGAGAGCTTTGGTCAGATATGTGGACGTTGAGATAAAAATAGAAAGTTCTATACCACTGATCTCCTTCAGTGCTAGTAATGTCTGGGCTAGTGAATCCAGAATGGTCAGTGGCTACTGTTTTCAGTCTGTTTCTCTTCCTGAGGAAGGACACAGTACAGATAAAGAATCTTTAAAAGGATATTTAGGGTGAAATTATCAAAAAGGATCTTGTTTTTGGTTTCAGTGAAAGTGATCTCTGGTAGAAGCATATGTCTGCAGGACTTTTATCCTTTAAGAGGGAACAAGGTATTGTGTATATATATATATATATATATATATAAGGTATTGAGATAATGTATATATGTATATATGCATATATACATATATCACACATATATACACATGTGTATATACATATATACATATGTGTATATGTGTATATATGTATGCACACACATATGTGCATGTGTATATATGAGCAAATCAATGAGCAAACAGGAAGACAAGTGATAGAAGTGATACATATGCATATATACATATATACACATATATCCAATACATATATATGTATATGTGTGTATATAATACATATATATCCAATATCTTGTTACCTCTTACAGATAAAAGTCCTTGAAGACACATGCTTCTAATTATAATATGTGTATACACATTATATGTGTATGTATAGACATACATATCCAATACATATGTATATATACACACATATATTCAATGTATAAATATATACATGTATAGTATATACATACACACATATATACATGCACACATGCATACATGCATGCATACATACATACATACATACATACATACATACATGCATGCATTTTTTTTTAGGGGAGGCAGTTTGGAGACATACCCAGAAATGCTCAGTACTCACTCCTAGATCAAGGCCTTCATACATCAAACTCCGGCCTAGCAAACTTATTTAAAACAATTTTAAGTGTTATAGTTTGGGTCACATGTTTGCTATAGTATTAAATATTATGTATTCTTGTGATGTGGAAGGGATGCTGATTATCAGGGCTGTTCTTTGTTGGCTCTGCGCCCAGGAGTGGCCCCTGGCAGTGTTCAGGGACCATATATGGAATATGCAATTGTCTTAACTCCTATCCAGTATATCTGCTCTAGCTAATAATGTTACTACTCCCAAGAACTCTTATCTGAGAAAGTGCTTTGCCTCAGGGGAGGCTGGAGCCCTGAAGGACCCATAGATTTCTTCAGGGTCTTTGCTCTTCATGCCATTCCCCCTCCAGCGGGACCCCACTTCTCTTCCTATAAGAGCAGATACCTCTTCAGGATGGGTGGAACTGACACAGTCTGGGAACTGGTTGGCATGGTACTCCAGAGGGTCATCAAGCCTGTCGATGTGGCAGCAAGGCCTTGGTGGGGAGCTGTATAAGGAAGGAGCTGAAGTTCTTTGGAGCAGGAGGGGGCAGTGCCATGAATTGTTCCTGGTGGGAGCCAGATAGTTCTGTCGAGACTGAGCCATTCTCAGGACCTGCAGGCAGGGGTGATAGGGGAAGAAAGGGAACATGAAGAAAGGAGGTCAGCAGCCCAGGGACTCTGCTGTCACTCCTGCCTCCTGCCTGGTACCACCCAACCCCTCCTATTGCTCCTTCACACACTCTAGTCTCCCTTTGGTTGTCTCCTCATCACTAGTCTTGGTCATTGTGGCATCCATCTGCAGGGAAGAGGTTATTACTCTTCCTTTCTATCTATTCTGAGTGATGTTTGTGCCACTAAGATGAACAAATTTGAGATGCCAAAGCTAGTCAGAGAGATTCTTTCTTTTCTTTCTTTCTTTCTTTCTCTTTCTTTCTTTCTTTCTTTCTTTCTTTCTTTCTTTCTTTCTTTCTTTCTTTCTTTTTTCTTTCTTTCTTTCTTTCTTTCTTTCTTTCTTTCTTTCTTTCTTTCTTTCTTTCTTTTCTTTCTTTCTTTCTTTCTTTCTTTCTTTCTTTCTTTCTTTCTTTCTTTCTTTCTTTCTTTCTTTCTTTCTTTCTTTCTTTCTTTCTTTCTTTCTTTCTTTCTTTCTTTCTTTCTTTCTTTCTTTCTTTCTTTCTTTCTTTCTCCTTCTCTTCCTTCCCTTCCTTCCTTCCTTCCTGCCTTCCTTCCGCCTGCCTGCCTTCCTTCCTTCCTTCCTTCCTTCCTTCCTTCCTTCCTTCCTTCCCTTCCTTCCTTCCTTCCTTCCTTCCTTCCTTCCTCCCTCTTCCTCCCTTCCTCCCTCCCCTCCCTCCCTCCTCCCTCTCCCTCCCTCCTCTCCCTCTCTCCCTCTCTCCCTGAACAAATTCCCTCTGGAGGCAATGAATGCTCTGGCCCTAGTTCTGGAACAAGGGGGTTTCTGGAGAAATAAGGTTGGGAGGGAACTGAACCAGCCTGGGGGAAAAATGAAAAGAAGACTATGTACAGCAAGTTCCATGGCCTTTTGGAAGGAACCTGAGCATATCTATTTTGTTGATCCTGAAAGAGTCTAATACTTCTTTTGAGTCTCTGTGGAACAGACAATTTCAAACCTTGGCGAGTGGGACAGTTCAATTCTGCTAACATGGTGAGGGATGGTCACCATGGTCTCACAAGTCACTTGTGAGACCTTGAAGTGTATGATATGACCTGTAGTTACTGAAATAGAGCTAGATAAATACACATCAAAAACGCTATAGTATTGATTCAATAGTACCTTAGACATTAGGCTTCCTCTTAGAAGGAATTTGAGTTTACATTTTAATCACGGCCAGCCCAAAGAAAATTGGAAAGGAGCAAAATAAACAGGGTGTCATCTCTGACTTGGACCATGAAAGCAGCTACATGTTACATTAAAATACATGCCGAGGGGCCGGAGCAATAGCCCAGCGGGTAGGGCGTTTGCCTTGCAGCGGCCGGCCTATGCCGGCCCGGGTTCGATCCCCAGCATCCCATATGGTCCCGAGCACCGCCAGGAGGTAATTCCTGAGTGCAGAGCCAGGAGTAAGCCCTGAGCATTGCGGGTGTGACCCAAAGCAAAAAAAAAAAAAAAAAAAAAAACATGCCGAGCTCTTTCCCAATCCATTCAATTACTGCAAAAGTTCCTAATGAAGAGGGAGAAACCACAGTCAATGGAACTTGTTCAAAAGGACCTCACACCAACTCCCGACTCACTGAAGAAATTTAAAAGGAACAAAAATCTATAATGGTGAGATCTAGTTTTGAGGAATGTAGTTTGATCAGCTGGTCAAATGTGTGTGTGTGTGTGCTTGTGCGCGAGACGTGTGTGTGTGTGTATCTTTCTATTCTGCTCTTGGAATTAATGAAATGTTTTGCATAAAGGGGAGCAATACAGATTGTGTCAGAGCACAAAGACTAGTTTCTTTCCACCCTCACACTTGCAGAGCTCAGTGGATCCACTGGTCCAGGACCACACACTACCAGCAGGGCTGAAATCTTTACAAAAGGTGATTGTGCTGAAGACAAAGTACATGTGCAAAAGTCACTGACATTCCATAGATACTCACCAGGTAAAATGCAAAGGAATAGGACGTGCTGCTGATAAAGTGTGTAGAAAATGCAACTCTTACATGTGTGGATCAACTGACAGTCAACCCTCATAACAAAGTCTTCCTCGAGATTGATCTACTGCTGATGACAACAACTCTGCTGACCAACCTTTCTTTAAGTATTTTTTAAAGACACGAGTGTCCATAATCCATTTGCTGGTGGTTGCTGCTTGGTTCGTTCTTCGCTCTTGTCCTTGTGTCAGCTCAGCTTCTTTGCAACCATCTCTGACAAGCCCAATATGGCTGAGATTGAGAAATTCGATAAGTGGAAGATGAATAAGTCAGAAATGCAAGAGAAGAACCAGCTGCCTTTGAGAGAAATGATTGAACAGAAGAAGCAAGCTGGTGAATGGGAAAGAGCAGACTCCACCAAAATTCCTGTACATTCAACTAGTATTGCTTTCTTATTTCACTTTAGCTGTTTAACTTTCTTAAGATGAAATGAGGTGGATAAAGTTTAAAGTTAAAAGACTATGCTGCCCATTTCACATGTAAGATTTGAGAATTACTGACAATGAGATACCTGCCTCCCCCATCTGTTTGTATGATTGGAAGGGAAGAACTCGCATGCATGTTGAGGGAAGGAATTAAGCTGGGTGAGACTTGACGGAGTTAACACCGGTTGGTTCAAAATGTGTCTTGCAGGCTGTAAAAAATAGTTGAATCTGGGTGCCATTTTTTGCTTAATAGTTTAATTATTGGAATGCACAATTTTTTAAATATGCAAATAAAATTTTAAAACCTGGGAAAAAATGTCCATAATCCTATTTCAGGCCTGAGCTTACATATCCAGTTGCCTGGCTCTCTGGGTATAAGATGCAAAATATCACATCTCTGGGTAGGGACCATCAATGATCAACTTTGCATGATTACCCACAAGGGATTAGTAAATATTTGCTGAGTTGGACATATTTCTATAAATCCTTGTGTAATCCCTCTTTGTTGGCTAAAACACTGTAATTCACTTAATGTATTTTGTCAATATTTATTTATTGAATAGCTACTACATGCCATATGGAGAATGGGGCACTCCCTGTGTTGATGGAACTAGCAGGGTGAATCTTCTTTTAGAGCTTTTCTTTCAGAAAGAGCCAGGCAGGAGACCCAGTGCTCTTTGAGGCTTGAATAGATGGACAAGGAGACCAGGGGAACAATTATCTCCTGAACTGTACTGTCTCCACCCACCTGCCTTTCTTAGCAGGCCAGTGTGAAAACTCCAGAAGCTGCTTAGACCTGGATTTGCCTCTTTCTAGCTCTAGCTCCCTACAAGACAGCGTGTACTTTGCATGCTCTGGCAGGTCCATAGGATAGGTGGGAGACAGTGTGTAAGGAAGGGGCTTGTGTGGGCTGCAATGCCCATTTGCATGTATAGATCTTCATCCATGGAACTATGAAGGGGGAATGAGGGAAGAACAAGGCACAGTCTAGGAGGTTTTGTCTCTCATCTTGTCCTGAGTCACTGTGTTGGGAGCTGGTGTGACCAAGATTACCAAAGGAATAGAGGAAACAGGAAATATTTTGGGGTCTGTAAAATAAAACTTGATGAAGACAGTGGTTGGTAAACTGCACACGTACAGTGTCATAAGTCAGCTTCTGTGTCCACTGCATTGTGCTTATCCCATGATGTCTAATTTTGACCCTGTGTCCTACAGTTGATCCACTTCACCCATTTCATCCATCTAAAACCACCTTGCCTTCTGTTAACCATCATTCAAAAATTTTTTGACTTTTTTGGGTCACACCCAGCTATGCTCAGAGGTTACTCCTGGCTCTGCACTCCAGGAATTACTCCTGGCAGTGATTGGGAGACCTTATGGGATGCTGGGGATCAATCTTAAGTGAATTGGCCACAGGCAAGGCAAATGTCCTACATTCTGTAATAGTGCTCCAGCCCCACCAGTCAAATTTTTAAATATTTTTTTTTGGTTTGCTTTGTTTTGACTCATTTTGAACATAAAGAAACATATAGCATTTATCTTTCTCCATCTCACTTATTTCACTTAATACACACCCTCTAGGCGTGTCATGTCACAAATGGCAAGATCTTATTTCTCTTCTTTTATAGCTAAGTTGTATTTCTTTGTGTGTGTGTCTATGCATAAACAGCATGTTCCATATATAGATGTACATACAACATTTTCTTCATCTACTCAGTTTTAGGTGGCCATTTAGGTTCTTTTCCATCATTTGACTGTTGTCAATAATGTTATAGTGAACCCAGGGATGCATATGTGCTTTTGAATTAGTGTTTTGCATTCTTGAGCTATATATCTAAAAGTGAACAACTGGATCATCTAGTAGTTCTGGTCTAGAAACTTGGCATGTTATTGATACTCCAAGTGTAGGCAAATGAGGCAAAACATCCCAGAAGAAAGGATTTGTAAGGTAAGTAGTGATGAGCGAGCAGGAGGGGGAATGTTGTAGGGAACAGCGGAAGTAAGGCCAGAGGGTATGAAACCCTGAACAGAATGTTTAGTATGGCCAGGTCACAGAGTGTTTGTGTGTGTGTGTGTGTGTGTGTGTGTGTGTGTGAGAGAGAGAGAGAGAGAGAGAGAGAGAGAGAGAGAGAGGAGGGGGAGATACATGGACAAGAGAAGAGAGAGGGGATACAGTAGAAGTACAGACTGTGATGGAGATGGATGAAGCACAAAAGATAAGAAAAGGCTAGAAAGGCTAATTCACTGCTGGACAAAGTTAGGAGTTGACCTGAGAGCAGTAAACATGAAGCAAGGGTTTCAATCTCTCTAAGCTTGTGGGAATGAATACGAGAGAATGATGGGCTAGTTTTGGGCATGAGACAGGGACAAGGAAAGAAGAGGATAAAGTTAAGAGATAATTTAGGGCATTAATTAACTAGAATTTTATGATGTTTTGGATGTGAGGTGCTAGTATTGTACTATAGTATTGTACTATATTTATAGTATTGTACTATATTATAAATGTAGAATCACTGTATCCACTATATCACTGTCTTCCCATTGTTCATCAATTAGCTCGAGCGGGCACCAGTAACATCTCCGTATGTCGTTGCAAGCAAGTGTACCCAAAGGGCATTTGCTTGCTCCAGGGAGGAAGAGCCCTCAAACCATTCTTCAGGTCATGGAATTGGAGGTCGATAATTGTTACTAGTTTTTGGCATACCAGTAGCTTGCCAGGCTCTGCCATAGTTTATAAATAAAGTTAAAACTTTTTTAAAAAGGGCCGGAGCGATAGCACAGCAGGTACAGCGTTTGCCTTGTATTGCCGCTAACCCTGGTTTGATCCGCTGCATCCCATATGGTCCTGAATGCAGAGCCAGGAGTAACCCCTGAGCATTGCCGGGTGTGACCCAAGAAGCAAAAATAAATAAATAAATAAATAAAATTAAACATTGAAAAAATAAAATGGTGACCAACAGTAACTGCAGCTGGAGTGCGGCCAGGGACGACAGGATCCACACGGGGAGGGGGCGGGAGGGGCGGTCCACACACAAGGCTCATGCAGAACAGCTAGGGCAGACCCAGCCCTCCCGAACCCGAGAAGCTGGGTGAGGTGACATTTATTCTCCAAATAAGCCAGGATGGGCAGGTGGGGAGGTTTGGGTAGAGGGTATGAATTGGGGAGCTCTTCCGCCAGATCTGGCCAGAGGCCCTGAACAAATGCCTTTATTCCATTTTATTTATTTGGCTTTGGGGCCACCCTTTGGTGCTTTGGGCTTACTCCCTGCTCTGCATTCAGGGATCACTTCGGCGGTGCTTGGGGGATACTAAGTCCCACGCCAGAGATGACTGAACCTGGGTCCACCCACACGCCCCTGTACTACTGCTTCGCTCTCAGGGACCTTGACCTGAGGTCCCACGTCCACAGATTATCCTAAATCCACAGATTAATCAGAGGCAGAGGAGGATCGGAGCCAGCCAGAAGACTGGGGGTCCCTCCTGGCGGCGTCGGCCACCAGCAGCTTCCTGGGGGCGCTCCTCTGGGTCCCGCAGTCTACGGAGAGGAGGCTCCCGGGAGTTTGGGGTTTGGTCGCTGTTGATGGAATCAAAGTCGATGACGATCTTGCTACACTTGGGTGTGAATTTTCCCTGCGCTTGCGACACAAGACAGAAGACCATTATCCAGAGAGCGAGGCACAGAGGTTTGTTTACTTGGGCTTCACCCACATTTCCGCGGGGAGGAGAAGGCCACGATTCACTAGACCGCTGGTGCACTCCAGACACCACAGTGCGGCTGAAGCCTTAAGACAGTGAGGGCCATGGAGGTTGGGCGGGCTGTTAGCGCCCCCTGAGCCCTTACCAACGAGACTGGCCCAGTTCCTAACTAGCTGGCTCCACAACCTGACATTCCACGATTATTTTCCCCCTAGATTCTTCATTCCGGCTTTTCTTTTCTTTTTTTAGCTTTTTGGGTCATACCCAGTGAGTTAGAGAGTGACTGAGCTCAGGAGTTAGTCCTGGCTCTGTACTCAGGAATTACTCCTGGCAGTGCTCAGGGGACCCTATGGGATGCTAGGGATCAAACGCAGGTCCAGGCGCATGCAAGACAAATGCCCTCCCCGCTGTACTATTGCTCCGGCCCCTCATTTGCTTTTCTAGGAAATTTCTGGAGCCACCTCAGAATCAGTCAAAGGCAATTTTTTTTTAGATGTAAGTGATTTTTTCCCAGGGCAAAAGCGATATAGTAAAGCAGGTAGGAAGTTTGCTTGAATGCAGCTGATCTGGGTTTGCTCCCCAGCATCTCCTATGGTCTCCCAAACACAAGACCAAGACAGGGTACACCTCCCCCATCCCCATAAAAAAGCTAATTTCCCTTCCACCTCTTATTTATGGTAAAAAAAAAAGGCATTGAGGTTAGGAGGCTGAGAGATGGTTGAATAATGTAGTATAGTATATTTATAGTACAGTATAAAATATATAGTATAGTATTGTACTATAGTATTGTATATACAATACTATAAATGTTTGGGTTTCGTGCTTATAACATTCCTAACCCCATATAATATTCTGACCCAATACTGTCCACCCAAGTGTCCTCTCTTTTCTCCACTGTTGTCTCAGTGGAGGGAAGCAAACACTCCATTCTTCACCCCTCCCCCTCCCTACTAAGCCTCACTTCTATAGAGCAGTTCTTAGATGTGTTTCCTTGTTAGGCTTTTTTATATCTCACATCTGAGTGAGAACATTCTGTACCTCTCTCTCTTTCTGGATGACTTTTCCAGACCCAGACAGGGAATGCTCAACTGCATGATTTCATCTTTTCTCATAACCTAGTAGTATTCCATTGGGTATGTTACCAGAGTGTCTTTATCCAGTCACCCAATCTTGAACACTTGCTGTGTTTCCAGATTTTGGCTATTGTGAACAATGCTGCTATATTTATGATGAAGATGAAGATGATGCTATTTTGCTTGAGGGTCACACCTGGTGGTGGTCCACAGGGGCTCAGTAACCATGCAATACTGAGGGATCAAATCAGGCCTCCTGCAATTCAGCCCCATGAGCTGGTCCTGTTTTTAGAAATTATGAAAACATGGACATTGCTACTTAAGAGGAATATATTTTATTTTACACAGGAACTTAGGGAACAGGACTCCTGGAATAATGCCAGCTGGGGTGTGAGGTGGTAGGGGGAATCCTGAGACAGTGGTGGAGGGAAGTGGACACTCCAGTGTGGAGTGTGGGGTTGGAATGTTGGGAGCCTAAAATTCTGTTTTACCAGTATTGCAAATTACAGAGTTTCAAACTAAAAATTAAAAATAATTCTCTTTTGGTCACACATGCTCAGGGGTTACTCTTGGCTCTGTACTCAGGAACTACTCCTGGTGATGCTCAGGGTATGCGGGTTTGAACCCAGGTCAGCTGCATGCAAGACAAACACCCTCCCTGCTGTGTTATCGCTCTAGCCGCTAAAAGTAATTCTGATAAATTAAAAAAGAATAATTCCATCTGGAACTCTTTTGTATGACCTCTGACCCCAAGTACTCATTACATGAGTCTAGTCCTGCCCCATGGTTCGGCCAGTTTATGCTTTTCAGTATCACCAACATACCCTCAAGTTCCTTAGAGAGTCCATTGAAATTAATTTCCATTTTCCTCTCTAACTGAACTTCCACATAATTTGTTTTATATGCTTATTAGCTGAGCATCAAATTCACATTTATTTTTAGTCCCCCAGTTTGTCAATTAAATGCTTTCCCAGGTCCAATTTTCACCCAGTAAAAATAAGTCTCTACTGAGGTGCTATCTTCAGAATTGTTCTATTAACAGCATTCTTAGTAACCATTTAGAACTAAATTAGTCCCTTCCTGTCTGAAACCAAATCTACTGACATTTTAGCCTTTGGGAAAAAGTAAGTGTCATACAGACAGGTTTGCAGTATGGGGTGGTGAGAACAAAATGCATTTATTAAAACAAAGATGCAGGGCGGAGGCGATAGCCCAGTGGGTAGGGGCGTTTGCCTTGCGTGGCTGGCCTCTGCCGGCCTGGGTTCGATCCTCAGCATCCCATATGGTCCCCGGAGCACCACCAGGAATAATTCCTGAGTGCAGAGCCAGGAGTGGCCCCTGAGCATTGCGGGTGTGACCCCCAAAAAAGAAGGCAATAAACTCCCCCAAAAAACAAAGATGCAGGCTTTCAGTGAAAGTCTGTTGCCCCCTGAAATGCGTTTTTGGTAATTTTGTGGGGATTTTGGGTCACATACAAAGCTTACCCAGACTTACTCATAGTTTTGTTCTCAGAGATTGTTCTTGGTGATGCTGGGGATGAAATCTGGGTTGATATTGTGCAAGGTAAGTGCCTTAACCCCTGTACTATCTGCTTGGCTCTAGTGTTTTTTGTAATTCTTAGGACCAGAGTTCCCAAAAGGACTGGGAGATGGAGGAGTTACTTTTGATTGACAGGGGAGGAAAGTTCGGGGGCCAGATGTGAGCAGGGAATAGTCAGTGAGAGTGAACTATGAAGAAGGCTGGCGGGTGAATATATACAAAGAGACCTAAATATAAACTCTAAATATCTGCAGGGCTAGCCACAGTGTTTAAAAGAAGAGGGAGAGAGGTGCAGAGACAGAGAGAGAATCGGAGAAAGAGAGGAAATGGGGATACCTGCTATTGAGGCAGCCTGAGGATAGGCGGGAGGGGGTGGGGTACACTGGTGGTGGAAATGGGGCACTGGTGGAGGGATGGGTGCTGGTATACTGTATTACCAAGAACCAATTATGAACACCTTTGTAATTGTATGTCTCATGGTGGTATAATAAAATTTTTTTTAAAAATGAGGGCTGGCGATACCAAATTTCTTGGAGTTGCCTGCCTCCAACTAGAATCCCTGTTAAATCACCGAGGTGCCACGTTGTATCTTTTTACTCAAAGGGCTTCTTGACCTTTACAGAATCGTCATCATCATCAGGTCTGCTTACTCCAGCAAATACCAATGCCAAAGTTTTATAGTTGCTTTGAGGGAAACTAGCTTGAACCACCTTGTGTTTGATGAAAAAATGCTGATGCACTAAAATGAACCGTTCTTCATAGACCTGAGAAGCAATGACATCATGATGAGTAAGTAACTGGCTCTGTTGTTTATACAAAGGGTAGGGGTGATCTGCAGATCCAGGGGGATCTTAGAGTTCACATGTCCTGGAAACAGAAAAAAAAAATTTACAGTACGTTTGTTCAACATAATGTTGAGCATAGAAAACTAAGACCAGGACCAGCTGTAACTCAAGTTGAAGAGTGAGTTCCTTGCATATGCAGGACTGATTTGATCTCTGATAGTGCTAATCTCCTTGGCTCCATAGAGTTGCTAGGTGTGACAGTTCTTACCCCCACCAGCACCCCAAATAAAAGCAGTGGTTTGGGTTAATTGTCCATTGTTTGTGCCCATGAAAGAAATGCTCTGGGGTGAGGTATTGGTGTGGATAGTGAAGACCACCTCCACCCCATTGTCTATTTCCTTTTTTCCTATAGTGTCTTTACTTATAGTCCTTTGTACAGTTGCCTACTTTTTATTTTGTTCCTATTTTTGTTTTGGGACCATACTTGGGGTTGCTTAGGCTTACTCCTGGCTCTGCACTCTAGACATCACTCCTGGCAAGTTTGGGAGTGGGGGGCATACACAGTTCTTTTCTAAATTTTTTTATTATGCCACTGTGAGATAAAAAAAGTTACTGAAAGTGTTCATATTTGGGTTTCAGTCATACAGTGTTCCAACACCCATCCCTCCACCAGTCCCCATTTTCCTCCACTAATGTCCCATGATTTCCCTCCCCCAGCCTGAGTCTATGGCAGGCAGTTTTCACTTCTCTCTTCTCTCTCTCTCTCTCTCTCTTTCTTTTCTGTCTCTTCCTTCTTTTTACACACTGGCTTGCAATACATACAGTTAGAGGCTATCATGTAATCATTTTGCCTACTTTCAATGCTCAGTTCTATGCTTGTATTATCATTTACAATAATTATTAGTATACTGTTCCTTTCTCTGTATTGCCTAACCTCTGACTCCCACACATTTGCAGTAGGTTCTACCCACTGACAAGACCTCCTGATCCATGCTTTGTCTGGCCTCGGATGTTGGTATCATGCTATTATTTTTATATCCCGCCAATAAATGCAGTCATTCTATATATGTCCTTTCCCTTCTGGCTAATTTCACTCAGCATGATCTTCTCCATGTCCATCCATATAGGCAAATTTTATAACATTGTTTTTCCTAAGAGCTGCATAGTATCCCATTGTGTAGATGTACCAAAGTTTCTTTATCCAGTCATCAGTTCTCGGGCACTCTGGTTGTTTCCAGATTCTGGCTATTGTGAATAGTGCTGCTATGAGCATAAAAGTGCTGATGGTGTTTCTGCTGTGTTGTTTTTTTTTTTTACTTCCCAGGGTATATTCCCAGGAGTGGGGTATCGCAGTTCTTCAGGGATTGAATCTGAATTGGCTGTTTGCAAGACAAGTGCCCTACTGCTCTACTATCTCTCTAACTCACAGAATTTCATCTTGGGTCAGGAATTTCTTTTCTCTCCTTGTCCATATGGTCATCCTCAACTCACCTATTAAACTTCTTTTATATTTTTAATTTAAAAAAATTTGGTGCTGGGTGGGAACATGAAGGTTTCAGGTCTCACATCACTTGAGTCACCTCCCTGGCCCTTGGCTCCTTTACTATCTTGGTGGAAGGCACCTTGTCTAGTTTATCTCTGTAGAAAGGAACTCCAGCTCCATCTTTTTTGGCTTTCAGAAAATCTCTTTGATTCTGTAACACTGTAGCAGCAAAGGTAACTGCGCTCTTTACTTTTTGGTAGAACTGAATTTGAGAACTCTGTTCAGTTTAGTAATTACCTGGCATGCAGCAGAGAACACTAGTAAGGGTTAAATATTTGTTGGAAATATAGGTATCTACTTCATACCTGCTACATGAGAGGCAGTGAAGGAACTGCCTGAAATATTAGAGTGGCTAGACAGAAGTCACTGGAAACACAAAGGAACAATGTGAACAAAGCAAGAAATGACAGAAGGCAAAAGAGATGACTCGGGGCCAGTGGAGAAGAACCTTGGGGGTCACCTGCAAGGAACTGTCATTCCTCCTGGCCTGGCCTTAACAGCACAGCCTCAGAACCATTTCCCTAGGGTGAGGTCATCTCATCCTTCCTTTGGAATTATGAAAGTAGTTTATGTATCTTTCCTGACACCCATCACAGTCTACTTTGTCACACAGATATCCTGTGTCATCTTCCTCTTCCCTCATAGAGTCAATTTTATTATGGATTAAATTGTCCCAGCATGTAGGGCTTTAGCACTGTGTTCAGGATGCCATAGGTTGCTCTAGGTGGGAGAAGTACATGCTAACCTCTGGGTGGTGGCTGTGCCAAGGCAGGAGAGCGCAGATCCTGCTCTTTGGGTCTCCGAATGCTTAGAAACAGTGGGGAGGAACTGAGTGGTGCTTTGAAATGAAGGCTAGATTTGTATAAGTAGACCCAGGGGAAGGCATCATCTAATGCAAGAATGGTACAAGTCAAGGTTTGGAAAGGAGGATTGCGGAAGATCTCTGGGGCATTGGACAGAGAGAGCTTAAGCAAGGACTTGAGCCTGGCTAATGTTAGTAAGGTGAAGGGTACACAGCTTGAAATCAATATGCCTTTTCAGCTATCAGAAGTATCTTCCCTTTGGCTTCCCAGTTTGGGGTCAGTCAGGCCAAACATCACTCCTCAGCTGTGGCAAGTCGAGAAGAACAAAAAGGACTAAGAGGAGGCAGATTAGAGAACACGGCAGTGAGGAGGGAGAGGATGAAGAGATAATAAATAGGGAGAGGGTCAGGAAACCAACCTGATGCTAGAAATTTAAAGGCCCCCCCATCATGTCACAGCTATGGTCTGGAATTTGGGGGCTAAATTGGAAGTGGACAGAATTGATGAATTCGATTCTAAGATTATTCATACTTTTTACTTGTTTATGCAGAATCAGGATGGATTCAAATTTGTATCTTCTTCCACCATAACCCCCCCACCCCAACTCCAGTGTATAACAATCGCTCCTTCCGCAAAAACAGACATTGATAAAAACAAAGCCAACCAAACTCTGACTGTGGTGAGTGGTCTGAGGAACGGTTTGGGTGGTGCGTTTACCAAGAAAATGGTCAAGGTGCTTCTTGTTCTTTGAGGCCTTCACAGAAGCATCCTGGGTGGTGGGTGAATTCACTGTGGTGCATTTCTGCGTTAGACCCAAGCAGGCCAGTACAGCAGCCCTGAAGTGACAGTGGGGTTTCTCTATAGGTGAAACACTGCAATTGTCTCCATCCCCGGAGGGCGGAGAGTGATTGTATATGGGGTCAGGAGAGTGACCTGCTGACCACAGGGCTCAGGACAGCATCAGGAGGCGTTTTCAGTGTGTACTGGAGCCTGCCTTTGAAGCCGGAAGTTATTGGCTACTGCCAGGGGCTTGTTATGACCATGTGAGGATCAAAAAGCAGGACCCGGGGTGGGGAAATCCTTTGTTCCTGGCTCTCTCATAATAGCATTTTCCTTTTTCTTTGACGGGAGAGAAGCAAGTCAAATAGGATTATCCTAAATGGAACAGAAGCGTTTTTATATAAAAAAGTTCAAAAAGAAATCTAAACAAATTCCAGCGTCCTTCATTTACTCAATGCTGTTTTATTACTGAGCCAGAGCGGAAGGCAGGCTGGTGGCAAGTGGGCCTTTTCATCGGAGGCACTCTAAAGAAACTTGCCTTGCTCAAATTATGACTGATTTACAAGCAAATGTAATGGGGCCTTTAACCACAGCAAATAAGTAAGACAAATGTTTTTTACTAATTCAAAGCCCTGAAAAGTGCAGGCTTCAAAGACTGGCCTCTTCTGAAATTACTTTCCTATGACCCCAACTTGTTCCAATGGTTGCAAAACTACAAACCATTGTGTGTGTGTTCCTTGCACGCAGGACTCTGGGATCCATTTTTTTTCTAGGACAAGAGATAGTTCAAAGACTGGAGCACAAGCTTTGCACACAGGAGACCTGGGTTTGATTCCAGGTACCACCAAGAACCGCTGAGAGCAATCCTAGAGCACCAACTAGTATGGCCCCTAAACAAGCAAAAACAAAACCATGTCTCCCTTCCCCCCTAATTTTAATATTGTAGTGGGGCTACTCCCAGAGGTGCTGGGATGCTAGAAAATGACAGTGACTGAACCAATCATGTGTAAAAGAGACAGGCTCTACCACCATCCCTGCCTTCACAGCTTCCCTGGAGTGGAGGACTGGTCTGGCAGTGCTTTGCAAGGAAGTGGGTGTCCTTCAGTGTCTTGCAAGGAAGTGGGTGTCCTCAGTCATGTCCTTTTTCATGACAGCCACACAGGGCTTGGAGGTCTCTGGTGCTGAGAGAGAGAGAGAGAGAGAGAGAGAGAGAGAGAGAGAGAGAGAGAGAGAGAGAGAGAGCAGGATTTCAAGACAGATGAGTAATTGCAGCAATTTACCCTTTCAATTAAAATTTGCCTGGGTGGCTGGCTGCTGGCTTCAATCTTTCCCCAACAATTTAGGAGGAGGGAGGGAGGCAGAGAGAGAGGAGGGAGAGAGAGGGGGGGAAGGAGGGGAGAGAGAGGGAGGGAGGGAGGGAGAGAGAGAGAGAGAGAGAGAGAGAGAGAGAGAGAGAGAGAGATGCCTGGAGTGCATATAGGAGCGTCAACCAGCCATGAGAGGGATTTAGGATGTCATGATGAGGAAAAACAATGTGGTTAAATATCTGAGGAAGCTCAGACTGCATGCCCCCGCCCCGTGGGTTGTGTTAGAGTTTTGATTGGGGCATGGGAATAGTTAGAAGTTCAAGCAATTTGAAAAAAAATCAGATGGTTTCATGTAAATAAATGCTTTGGGATTTTTTTGAAACCCCAGACAACAGGCCACCCTGGCACTCAGAACTGACCCACAGCATTCGCTGTCCCCAATAAGAATGAAGGATACTCTCTGCTCCATGGTGTGGGCCTTGCAAATATCTGAGTTGTGATGCTTTGTCTTTGTGGCTTCCTTTCCAGAGCCAGAAAAAAATCTAACAAATATTTATTGGTTCTTAGGACCTTGTCCTGATGACATCACCTGAGTTAATGCCGGGCACCCTCTCAGCAGAGGGTTGGCATCCTCAGTGTTGATTTCACTCATGAAGGCATGGAGGCAGAAGGAAGGAAAGTACCTTTTCCATGCCAGCACCTGGAGAGTTGTCACTGGGTAAGAAAAGTTCCACAAATCATCTAGGCGGTGAAGTGGGGCTCAACCAGATGCCATTCTCTGTTCTCATTTTTACTGTTGTTTTTAACATGTTGATGGCTGCATTGCAGCTGCATTAATTAAACCGCAATAAGCTACTGGTGGTATATTGTGGCACCAATGTGTTAAAGTTTCCATTCTACCGGTAGTTGATATCAGTGTACATGGTCCTTTGTCTGAACTAAGCCTAGGTCAAGGGGCCCTGATAATAAAATGAAGTTAACAATCATTTTCTGTGTGCAAGAAAGATAGTACAGGGTGAAGGCACTTGCTTTGAATGTGACCATCCTGGGTTTGATCCCTAACACCCATAGTCCTCCCAAATACCAGCACGAATGATTTCTGAGCAAAGAGTATAGCTAGGTATCTCCTCCCCTCTACCCACCCCACACTTTCTCAAATCATTTCCTGGACTCAGTGGGCAAGGAAAAATCCATCAATTCCCTGCCCTCCCCCCCGAACATAATGCTGTTTAAAAAAAATAGAATAGGAAAACCATTCTAAGAAGACTTCCCTGGTAAATTATTTATTTATTTATTTATTTATTTATTTATTTATTTCTTTCATTCATTCATTTATTTGTTTGTTTGTATATGCAGCTACAAGGTTGTTCATGATTGGGTTTCAGTCATATAATGTTCCAATACTTATCCCTTCACACAAGAAAACTCTAATGAATATTTAAAAACTTAAAGTAACAATACTCATATGTATTATTATGCAGAACCACAAAGGAGGAAATACTTTCAGTACTATTTGATTACCCAAGTCAGTGCACAATGGATCCCTGGATAAATGTCAGTCATAAAAATGCAAAAGTTGTTAAATGAAATATTAGGAATAAAGTTCCGCAGTATACAACAAGAATAATGGCAGGTTGCAAAAAGTAGTCAATAGAGTCTGGAAATGGAAATGTGAGGCTAAAGATGGCGGCAGCAAACAGCTTGCCTGATAAAAGTGGGACAGTGGTGTCTGCGTTAGCCTCAGTGTTGTGATTTAGGGATGGATAATTGGGGCTATGAGTGTTGCTCAGTGGTAGAGTCTTTATGTTGCTTGTGTGAGGCACTCTTTCAATTTCCAACACAACCAAATATATAAATAAATTAATTAATGAATGTACAAAAAAAAGGATAGAAGAACTGAGAGAGCACAATGGGCCAGAGTGCATGGCTCACAGGCTTTGGTTTAGGCTTTGATCTCTGGTAACACATGGACCCCTGATTATCACCCAGAGCAAGCCTAAGTGGGCAAGAGTGACCACTGAGCATTACTGGTGTGACTTAAAACCAAAACAAGAAGGAAAAGGACATTTGGAGCTGGAAAGCTGGCTCAACAGCTGGAGGGCATGCTCTGCATCTGGGCCACCTGGATTCGATCCCTGACACTGCATGGTTCCCCAGGTACTGCCAGAGATGACCCTAAGCACAGAGGTGGGATTAACTCCCTGAGCACCACCAGGTTAGGTCCCAAAATCAAAACTGAAAGATTAAATTTAGGCTGTATAAAGTAAAAGAGAGGAAGCAGTCAACCAGGATGTTCCTGTGTATATGTACATAATGGATTGAATGGACTCCCCAGATTCCTCTGTTGAAACTCAACCCCCAATGGGATGATGACAGGAAGTGAGGTCTTTGGCATATGGTTTGGAGAGAGATGAAGTTGGGTCATAGGATTAGTTGTTGAAATAAAGCTGTCTTTTTCCCTGCTAAGTTTGGGAGCACCCTGCACCTCCCATAAAAGTTACAGAATGATTTTTTTTAAGTTATGATGATAAACTAGTCTGCCTGGGGGGAAACAATGCATCCAGAAACACTGTCACTTCATTACAATCCAGCACTCTTTCCTTCACCAAGTGCCAACACCACCAGTTGGAAAGGGGCGTGTTCTAAAGCTAGCACCAAGCCATAGATGATGCTACTGTGTATATTTTCTTCTGTTTTAGAACCAGCCAGTTCACATTCATGTACTTCCCCTTGGCCAAGACGCTGCTCTCCACTGCAAACTGCCCTTGGGAAGTGACCTATCTACATCACTCTTAACTTCCCTCCAGATACCTTTTAGTGCAGGGTTAAACTTTAAAGACACAGTGTCAATGACATGTTCTTCTTCTATCAGTAAGGAGACTGTAAAATGAAGAAGGTGTCATTTGACTTTGGAGTCTTTTTGAAATGAATCCTCTCCTATTGTGAAAATAAGAATTCCTTGGATTGAGTCCAATATTGCTATATAATTTCTGCTCTGTTCCTGAGTATGTGCCTGTGTGTAATTAACAATGACTTCTCCCTGTTAAATTAGTCTACTCTGGTGAAAAAAAAAAGGAAAAGAAAGAGCTTTTTAGAAATAGGGGAAGAGTGCCAGGATTTAAATTTATTAGGCAAAGACATAGGCAACCCCCCCCAAACCAACCCACAATCCTATTGCCATTCATACATTCCTTCCCTGAATGGACCTCTTCTTTGTCAGCAGGGAACAGCCTGGGGAATCTGACATATAAGACAATAGAGACCATGGGTGGTATTGGCTGTATTGAGGTTTCCAATTTTAGCAAGTATTCTTGGAGAAAGAAATGGTTATCGCCACAATCCTAGAGTTCTGAGAGCTGTGCATGGTCCTCTGAGTTCTGTCAGCCAGGACGAGTAAGTCCTGAGCACAGTAGGGGTGGGACTCCCTACCCTGGAAAAGGAAAAATGGCCATCTTATTCCTGACCTGGAACTGATTGTGAAGTGGACAAGCAGAAACTGTGAGTTTGAATGACCTGAGATAGGTGTTCAGAAAGAGACCTAGACTATGGTGCCCAGGAGTTCTGTAAAGTCGGTGTCTATCAAGGGGATAGATGAGAGAAACAGAGAGTGAGGCGGGAGATGGGAGCAGTCCTGGAGCAGGTGGATGGGGGGGGGGGTGGCATAAGGGCAGGAATCGGGGATGGACACAGTCTGAGTAGAAGAACCCAGTGGTCTGTTGCAAGCGTCATGCAGATTGGAAACAGGAGGAAGGATTCACGTGTGTGCAGGGGGGTTGGGGAGACCTGGTTGTACCTGAGACCAGTGTCTGCAGCCAGGACCAGGGGCTCTCTAGCCCCTCTTTCAGCCTTTCTGCGAGGGCCAGATTCTAAACCTCATTCTAGCATTTGTCTCATCCCAGCATTTGTCTCATTTTATCTCCACTCCGATATATATTGTTAATTTTAAAAATGATCAAGTGGGACCAGAAACATAATACTAGAGTAGGGCACTTGCCTTGGACTTGGCCAACCCAGATTTGATTCCTGCCATTCCATATGGTCCCTTGAGCCCTGGCTGGAATAATCCCTAACCACAGAACCAGGAGTAAGCCCTGAGTACCACTGAGTGTGGCCCCAAACAAAAAAAAATATATTATATATATTTAATAAATATATATATTTATAAATATATATTATATATTTAACAAATATATATAACAAAATGTATATGTACCAGTGAGTGTGGCCCAAACAAAAAATATATATATATTTATAAATATATGTATTTATAAATATATATTATATATTTAACAAATATATATAACAAAATGTATATGTATATTATATATTTAATAAATATATATTTATAAATATATATCTTTAACAAATATATATATATTGTTTGGGGCGACACTCAGTGGTACTCAGGGCTTACTCCTGGTTCTGTGCTTAGGGATTATTCTAGTCAGGGCTCAAGGGACCATATGGAATGGCAGGAATCAAATCTGGGTTGGCCAAGTCCAAGGCAAGTGCCCTACTCTAGTATTATCTTTCTGGTCCCACTTGATCATTTTTAAAATTAAAAATTATTTTTTTAAAAGCATCATGACTTACAAAGCTACTTAGAGTTGATGTTCAGGTATACAATGTCCCAACACCAATGCTATCCCCAATGTCAACTTCCCTCCACCAGTGTCCTCACTTTCCTACATACCTCCAGATTGCCTCCTTGACAGATACATTAAAAGGAAAGTGGTTGCTGTAGATTGTACTTCATGCTTTCAGTTTTGCTGGTTCTGTGGCTCAGAGAAATAGATACTTGTCTGCTCTCCACTGCCAATGAATCCTGGCCTCTACCTGTTACCTCCTATTTGCCTCTTCTTACTTCCCACACTTCAATTTTTTTCCTTTCCTAATCAAGGACCAGGGTAATCTAGGTATAAACCCTTGAGACTTTGTATCCCCCTTTTCCTAAATATTCTATATACCATAGATACCATTGCATCCTTTTAAGTCTGTGGTCAACTAGTCTTCTGTCACCTGAGAGTTAGCAATTTTTTTTCTCAACCTGTGTTCAGATGAAACACTGCAGAATATCCTGATCTTAATGAAAAAAGATAAAGAAGTACCAGACTTAAAGGGAGGTAACTGGATTTTATGTAGCTCTTAAACATATTAAAAGCTGAGGACAGCGTGGTTAAACAGAGAACATTTCATCTCTGTGTAACAGAGAAAGCACCTTAATTGCTTCTAGTGACTTTCTTTGCTTATTCAATATGAAAGATGAAAACTAGCATTTCAGGGGATGGAGAAATGGTATAGGGTGAGGCACTTGCCTAGTATGTGGCCAGCCTTGGTTCAATTCCTGGCACTGCATCTGATCCTCAAACACTTCTAGGAGTGATGCTGAGCACAGAGCAGGAGTAAGCCCTGGGCACTGCTGAGTGTGACCCAAACACTTCCTCCTCCTTGCCTCTTTTCCCCACCTCTACCAATGTGTCATCCTCTCTCCTCTAATATCTTTTTGAAGGGCGGTTGGGGTCTTCTCTTAGCTATGAATGTGTACATCAGAAGTAAATGTGTGTAGCACATTCAAGTCTTGTTGACTGTGGTATAAGTACTGCTCTCCCACCACAAAAATATCTTGTAAATGCTCATACAAGCCAAATTTCTTTCCAGATGAAATCTTTACCCCTGGTCAACAATGGAGATGAAACTAGAATGGAAATCTGAGTAAAGAGGCAAGTGAAGAAGAATTGAGGGGAACTGAAATGAGAGGGTTCATTTCACTGTCTATGGCACTGATGGAGATTCTTGGGATCAGCAAAGATGAGGGAATGTGGAAAAAACAGATTCAGAACCATTTAATCACTTAATGAAGAAGAACAACTAGGACTGGGACCATTCACGTGCTGGAAAAGGCTTGTTTCAGCCAGGAACTAGCACTCCTCTGGCTGATACTTGGGCGTATGGACACATTTTATATGCTGCCTTTGTTTACTTTGAATATCATGCTTTCCCAAGCCTGCCAAGGGCTGGTGCTTTCTCTGGCTTGCTGGGTGTCTGCCGTTAAGTGCTTCGGTCTGCAGTTACCCAGGGCTGTTGCTCTGATCATTTTGAAGAGGTGGAAATGCAAGACAGATCGAGCTTACAGAGGCAGCCATGATCCCCCTCTCTTCCGTGCTCTCTGCCCTAATGGTCTGACTTGTTTCTGAACAGGGAAGGGCAGGATGTGCCACACTGCCTCGCTTCCTAACTGAAATAAAACCTGTCTCAGAACTTTGGTGTCCTTGGACTAGCATGATACCAAGTTACAACTTGTCCTTCAGTGCTATCTTAGGACCATGACACAATTCTAGGCATTTTGACAGGCACAGATGAGGTGGCAGTTGACCTGTGTATGTGAATTGCTAGTAATGTTTTAGAAAAAAGCATCTGAAAATCAGATTCGTTTTCTTTTGGTTTTGTGGACCAGGTGGTTCCTGGGCTTTTACATGCAAAGCATGTGCTCTAGTCCTGGAAACAGTTTCTACAGCCCTAAAATAAGATATTGGGGGCCAGCGCGATAGCCCAGCAGATAGGGCGTTTGCCTTGCACGCGGCTGGCCTGTGCAGGCCTGGGTTCGATCCCCGGCATCCCATATGGTCCCCGAGCACCGCCAGGAGTAATTCCTGAGTGCAGAGCCAGGAGAAACCCCTGAGCATTGCCGAGTGTGACCAAAAAAAGCAAAAAAAAAAAATACGATTTTTTTTTGTATTAATTGGTCAAGGAAGGTGAGATTTGCGCCACACTGGTCAGTGCTCAGGGGATCATGTGGTGCCAAGGTTGGAACCCTGCTCATGTGCATGGTCCTTTGAGTTCACTCACTGGCCCTACAATCAAAATCTCTTGAGTTTGTAATGCTTGTTCTAAAACTTGGGGTGGAGACAAGAATGCTGCACGTTCCCTTCGCTGACCTGTTACAGGATGGCTTTCCAGGAGGGTATTGATGACTAGCCACATTGTGTTCTCCTGGGCTTCCTCTGCTGCACGATGACCCTTCTAGAGCAGGTACTTCCCATCTTTCCCACAAGATCTGAAGGCCCTTTGGCCCCTGCATGCCCTGTACTGACTTTTTATGAATGCCTCCGCTTTCCCCAGCCAACAGTCAGGCTCTGTTTGTTCAAGAGCACTGTGTGTCCCACAGAGCTATTGAAAACATTGGCAATGCCCCCATTCTGCTCTGTTCCTCCCTCTCTCTTCCAAAATTTGTTTTCTGTAATAGATGGCTTTTTTTTTCTTTCCTCATTGGCACATTTGAGTTTGAACTGCCTGCCAGTCCATTCCACCTGGTGCTGCAGATTGCCTCCAACTTTCCTTAATTTGGTGCTTGATTTGGCACTTTCATGACTGAGTTATTACCTGGTTAACAAAAAGCACAGGTACTTACGAAGTACTTTGTTTCTTACGAAGAGAAACTTCAGAGTCCAAGTGCAGAAGGTGAACTTGGAAGCTGGGCTTGCTGAGACCCAAATGAGCTTTGTTTGTTTGTTTAAAAATTTAAAATGATTGCATCATTGTGAGGTACAGTTACACAGTTGTTCATGAATTCATGACTGAATTTCAGTCATAAATGATCCAACACTCACCGCTCCACCAGTGTACATTTCCTATCGCCAACTTCCCAATTTCCCTCTGCATGCCCTACCAAAGCCCTACCAAAGCAACCTGCCTCTAGTGCAGCCTCTTTTCCCTCTTCTCTTTCTCCCCCTAGCCCCACCAAGATGAAATTTGGTAAATATAATTATCACTGCTTGCAGGAAGTTGGGTATACCATTGTGCACATGGCCTTCTGTGTGTGAGAGAGAAACTGCTTTTAGAATACCTGATCTGTGGGCCACTCTGAAATGATCTTGATTTCCAGTTTTCAGTGATCAATTTGAGACCAGTAGAGTCTCTAAATTCCTGCAGGGATTGCAACAATGAAAAAGTGGACCAGTATGCAACATTTAAAAATCAATTGCATAAGGAGTCAGTGATTTTATACAAGGAGACATACGATTTATAACCCTCTGAAAGGCATAGAAAGAAATCAGAATAATGGATATATTATGTCCCAACTCCCAAGTTGAAGATACTGCCAACTCTCCAGTGAAACCGTTTTAGATTTCTCTCACAAGTACTAGAAGCTGCCTAGGGTATGCCAAGCTCCATCACGGTGCCTTGTAGCTAGCCGAGGCCAGATGCATACAAGGAAGAAGAGATCATGGCATTTATACCATGCCTGGTCGTGGGAATGTACATCCTATTTAAGTCATCACATGCAAAGGAACAGCAATGTAAAACCCTAGCATTTCTTTTTCTTTTCTTTTTCTTTTCTTTTTTTTTTTTTTTTTTTTTTTTTTGGGTCACGCCCGGCAATGCTCAGGGGTTACTCCTGGCTCTGCAGTCAGGAATTACTCCTGGAGGTGCTCGGGGGACCATATGGGATGCCGGGGATCGAACCCAGGCTGGCATAGGCCTGCCGCATGCAAGGCAAACGCCTACCCACTGGGCTATCACTCCAGCCCTCATTTCTTTTTAATGCATAAGTATTCCTAGAGATGCCTCTTATCAGTCAAAAACTAACAGCATGTGGGGGATTCTGTGAGCAACACGTTACAGTTTCACTTGATTTTACTTGTGTTCACCATTGGGAGCTCTGTGAAAAATGGCATAAAGTTTCCTTAAAGACTGGTGAAAATTTTAAGGGTTAAGAAGGATGAAAAGTTATTTTGAGACAAGTTGAAGGTAGAGGTGTTATTCCTTCAATGCCAAGACTGGAATCTCTGGGCCTGTTGGAGATCGGAAGGTTAGCAAGGTGGTGAGTTAACTTAGGGCTGGTCTAGAAACTGAGAGAAGCTTCTAGTGCAAACAGAACAGGATGGTGAGGTGAGACAATATTAGCATGAATTAACAGCTCACGCTTGAGTCTCATATTGAGACTGGAACAAAGGTTTCTGGCAAGAGTCTAGCTTTTTGGCAATCAGGCCAAGTGAAATGACTATTGGAGGAAGGCAGTGGCCTCTGAGTGAATAGTCAGTCACCCCAAGAGTCTGGGGAATAGTAGAACTCAGGAAGAAGGGGAGAAGGGTGAATCATAACCACAGACTCGCTTCATGCCTCTCCCTGAGTTTTTATTTCATTCTTTTGATGTTTGGGTCACACCCAGCAGTACTCTGGGCTTATTTCTGATTCTGCACTGAGGGATCACTCTTGGCAGTGTTCAGGGGATCGTATACAGTGTTGGGAATTGGAAGGGCCAGCTGCATGCAAGACAAGCTCCTTACCCTTGTGCTGTCTTGCCAGACCCCTAAATTCCTTGAATTTTTAGATAAGCTCAACTCCAAGAAGAGATGATGGCAGGGGCATGGCTTTTGCTGTCTCCTTTCCAAACAGTGTCCTTGGTTTTCCTGTAAGCAGAACTTGTCCTTTACTATGGAGAATAAGCTCTCTCCTGAGCATCCTTTAAAACAAAGTAGGATGAAGGGTTTATTTTTTTGTTGTTTGTTACTTTCGTTTTTTAGGATGGCAGTGTCATTTTGAATTTCATGGTTACCCACAGAGGTTTCCAGGGAGGCTCGATTTATATCCAGACTCGGGTGATTCTAAAGATGAAGGCAGCTTTAATTTAGGATTCTAATTACCAATTAACAAACACATTACTTTACGATAACTCTGGTTTAATGACTAACAACCATGATTAGCAGAAGGTCAACTGTATTTGAAATGGTAGGGTAGTGTTCTGAGTCACGTGACCCCACATCCCTTAGAACAATATCTGGGCAGTTATGAATTTTCATGAGAATGAATACTAAGATGTGAGTCTTGGCTGAGGGTCTTTGCTGATGACCCTAAGTCAAGCAAGCAAACAAGTAGCTCTTAAGGCTACTTGGGGGTAAAACTCTGCCTTGATTACTTAATGCCTTAACAATTGCCAGAAACTGGAGCAAGATACTGGAGGACCCATGTAAATGAATCAGATTGCATTGTATATGTGAAGTGCTGCAAACTTTTGGATCTTGAAGTGGAGTGGGAATTGGAGTCCCCAGTTAGAACCCAGACCCTAAAACTCAGTCCCTTTTCTTCCCAATCTTATTTTGGGGTTGGGAGGACACCTGGCTGTGCTCAGGAAGTACTTGCAGCTCTGTGCTTAAGGATCACTCTTAGAGCACTCAGGGGACCAAATGGGGTTCTGGGGTGGGTCAAATCCAGGTCAGTTACAGGCAAGGAAGCATGTTATCCTCTATACTATCTCTTCAGTCTTTCTTCCCAACATTATTGCTCTCTAGACACCAAGCTTCACTACCATTTGCAATGTTGGCAGTGCATTGAGTGAGATGCCTCACCTCACCTTTAAAAGCATTTCACTGGTCAAATGACTATGAACCTGTGTGTGTGGAATTCCTAGCTAAGAATTTTTCTGCTCATACCAAAGCTTTGGGGATACCTGGCATGTGTCTCAGGGGCTTGTGTTCTAAACTTGATTTTTCTGCTCTCCGCAAGTCCATCTATGTTACCCAGAGAATTCAGAGCAAGGGCAGTTCCTGGGCCAGGCCTGCCATATTTTCCCAGAGCTTATTTTTGACACCATGTTTCCCTAATCTTTTGAGCAAGTAGAGGGGAGTTCCAAAAGGGAGCCTGATTTCTGTGTCTTTGATGAAATCCAATTTGCTATTTCCCAAGAACAAGTGCTTGAGTTGGTGCCATGAAAATGCTCTTGTGGTCAGGGCACAAGAGACAGTGAGCATCAGCAACTAAAGCAGTGTGGCCCGACCCTGTCTGTCCATCACGGATGTGCCAGCCTAGACAACTGCAAACTCCTTTCAACAGTTTCCCTTTCATTTGGGAGTTCCTATGACCTCCACCCTCAATGCAGGTATACATGAGATTTGGAAGGAGCAAGAAATGGGGGCCAGGTACCAACCAAGTAGGATGAAGGGGTGCAGTTATGAGGCTGAGTATGCAGGCACGATGGAGGGTGTGCTTGTGGGGTCGAGTGGAGGAGTGCACTCCTGGTCCTAACTGCCATATTTCCCCTACTGCTGAGCTCCAGCCTGGCACCAAATCCTTGATCAGATCAGGTCTGTCTGTTTCTGGTTGAGTTCTCACAGTTGTCCCTCCACAATTCAGCTAAATGCCCATTCTTTCAAATATTGTGGGGTTTTGTGAGCCCCCTCCCTCTGTAGGGATTCTCGCTCCATTACCTGCAATGGATTTGGCAGCCTGAAATGCCAACTGACAGAGGGGCACTTTCTGGAAGCTCCTGATGGCACAATCCTGAAGGATCCTGAAGGTTTGCCTATAGGGTTCTTTGCCCCTTTCTTTCGTTCTTACTGCCTTAAGGGATAAAGGTGAACTTTCTTCTTTCCGCTCTCATCACTATTCCCTTATATTCTTGAATGATCTGTGAGGACATTAATGCTCACATATCTGCACCCACCCAACCTGTTTCCATGCTGATCACTAGTCAATCACCTTATGTATTTTCAGTCTCTAGACACTATAAAAAAAGCAGAGCTGGGTTGCTCACCTCCCCACCCCACATCACCAGTCTAGGACAGGAGTTTGGGTGTCCATGGGGAGATTTCTAAAGCTATTCCTTATTCGCAGTCAGATGAAGAGCTATGGATTTTGGACCACATCCAGCAGTGATCAGGGCTTACACTTGACTCTGTGCTCAGGGGTACTCCTGGTAGTTGTTGGAGGAATCACAGGCAAAAGCAAAGGGATTGATCACAGGTTGGTGTGAGCAAGACAGTGCCCTACCAGTTGAACTATTGCTCCAGCCCTGAATAGTCTTTTTCTTCATGTAATTAGGTGAGCCCCATAGTCATGAAGCCCTCTTGAACACTCAGGAAGTTTCTCCCTATCCCTGCTCCATCTAGCTAATGAGTGAAGTGGCTTGACAATAGTATTTGTGCCAGGGATTCTAGAAGCTCCTTTATGTGAAAAGAGAAACAGGAATTGGTCCATCATTTGTTGTCATTATTGCCATTTCTTCTCCCTTCATCCAGCTGTCTGACCATTGTCAGCTGATACTTAGAAACTTGGTTACCAACTCACTCAACCTTGCAGATCCAGGTTTTTGTTTCCCGCAAGTACACTGCCCTTCCTATACTGACTTTTAAACTTGATATGCATAGTTTCTGTCTGTCCTTTTTCTCTACCCTCTCTATGCCAAAAACACCAGAGCTTTCAAAGTCTGTTCTTTCAAGAACCAGGATCCAATGAGGTGCTCAAAACAGAGAGGGCATGCAGGGCTGACTTTGGAGCAATTGGGAGGGAGAAAGTAGCTGAAGGCTTTTAGCCCCCATTCTGAAGAGTTCTGACTCCTAGTAATCATATTCCACACAGTTACAGGAGAGGTCAGTTCAAGGGGACAAGAGAGAGAAAAGGCTAATGTTAAGAACTTAAAGGGTGAAACCTCAAAGAAGAATCTTGCTTCTCTTTAAGCAGAACAAATCAGAAGATCCAGTCAGTTTCTGCGGCTTTACTGCATAGATTCTGTTAATGAGCTTGAACTTGCTTTTCCTTTGAGGGTCTATTTATACTCTGCCAGACAGCCAGTAGAGACTCTGAGTCAGGGCAGTGCAGCAGAGTTAGAATTAAGTAAATCTTGTGGTTACTTAGAGTCATACAATAAAAGGACCTGTTCTCTGGGGAAATTTTAGGGGCATTCCCTTGTGCCTCCTGATTAAAAAATGCCTCTTCTGTCTTGAACTGTTGCAATTTTAAAAAGTCCCTGTGAAGGAAGGGAGGGTGGCACAGTAAAGAAAGGTGTAACTTTGATTAGTTCTGGTTCTGAAGACTACAGTGTTGTCTTTGTCAAATCATGAGTCTCTTGGAAACTTAATTGACCACACTTAAGTTGTAGCTTGTGTCCTCCTCGGATTAATGGCACCATAGAACTCAGTAAGATATTTTTGATGCTATAATTTGAGAACAAAATGCTTTAGTAAGTATATTTATATTTAAACCAGGCATGGTCTTTAAAAAACACTTTTTATCTCACTGAAATCGCAGACTAGCTTTGATTGACAGTAATCTCTGAATCAGTTTTTCAGTAAGTCTGAGGCTGAGTGGTATCAGTCTTTCAACTTTGTTTTCTTCCTTCAGCATTGTGTTGGCTGCTCTTGATTTTTTTTTTTTGCCTTTCCATATAAATGGCTCTGTTATTTGATATTTGCAACATAATTTACTGGCAGTTTGATAGGGATTTGCATTGAATCTACAGGTCAAGCTGGGAAGAATTGACACTTAGACAGTAATGGTTCCTTTCCATGAAACTGAAAGATTTTTTATTCATTTATTCAGTTCTCTGATTTTGTTCTTGATAGTTTTTCTCATCTATATCTTATATGCATTTTTTGCTTTAAAACTAGATACTTTGGGGCTTTTCTGAAGGTGGGGCTCATAGAAATGGTTCTGAGTTTCTAATTTTAGATTTTACATATTTGTTGCAGAAGCATAGGAAAACAATTAACTTTAACTTGTATCAAGTCATAATGCCATCATTGCTTAATTCCAGGATTTATTTTTTTTGATTCTTGAGAACTGTCCATATTGACACATCAACTGTGAGGAAATATAGTTTTATTTCCTTCCAGTCTGTAAGCCATTTATTTAATTTTCTTGTCTAATTGCTTTAGCAAGTCCTAGAATGTTGAAAAGGAATAGTGAAGAGGAACATGTTTTCTTTGTGCCTGCTCACTCTGAATCAGTTAGGAACCAAATATTTGCACATGTAAGGCAAGACCTTACCTGTTTGCTGTCCCTCAGCCTAGATAGGAATGTTTTAGTTGTGAGGGATAAAAAATAGTTTCCCATGATCTTAAGCAAGTGTAAAACATTTTTGTAGGGTAGGGGGTGTGGGGTAGTACTCAGAGGCCCTGGACCCAACTGATGATTCTCAGTCAACTGGGCGTGTGTTGACGATGTGGCACTGCTTGGCTACTGTGGTGCTGGGGATCGAAGGAGATCCAGTAACTCTGGCAGTGCTGTGGGTCTCCAGGGTCACACCTGGCAAAGCTTGGGGACTCTGTCATGCTGAAAACTGCACTGGCATACACCCTGTCTCTTGGTCCCCCAATAGGAGACTTTTTGTTGGGCTCATGAGGGCCTCACAAGTAACGGGAAGTTGAAGGAGCAGGCTTGGGAAAAGAATCAGATGGTATTGGGATTTGGGGTCTCAGAGCACAACAGCTGTGTTGGCAGAAGCAACCTACCACTAGACTTGTGTTACCACTGTTCCTGCCATGGGGCAGACAGGGCCTCCCTGACCTGGCCACGCCCCAGTTCAGGATGGTGACCCCTCTAAAATAATATATTCAGCCACACCTGGCAGTGCCTGGGGCTCACTTCTGGCTCTGTGCTCAGGACTACTCCTTGCTCTGAGCTCAGGGATCATTCCTGTCTGGTCTTGGTGACCATATGGGGTGATGGGAATTAAGCCTGAATAGGCTATGTGCAATGCAAGTTCCCTATCCACTGTACTATTACTCTGGCTCCAGGATGGTGTCCGTTAGCCTCTGTGCTACTGTAAGTGAATTTAAGTCGTGCTGGTGCTTGGCGCTGCAGGACCAGATTTGGAGCCCTGGGCAGAATCTCCTATCCCTACCCAGCTCTTGGCTCTTGCTCTTCAGTGACAGAGGGCGTTTGTTGGCCTCTTGCTTCTTTCAACGGATGCAAGGAACTGCTTGCTGTACAGGAGGCTTCATACACTAAGAATTACATCTTCCTAGTCAAACTCATTTCTTTCAAATTCACCTCTGTCTTCTGTCAAAGTGTAGTAGGAGCTGTCAGCTTTAGTATGCATTCAGGAGAGTTACAATTTCAGCTCAGCACAAACAGGGAGGAAGGGCTGTTAAATTAACAAGGGTCACAGTCGACCCAGGGTCTGGATACTAAAAAGAGATCCAGGAAAGGAAGTGGATGCTACAGCTAGCTCTACTTCTCCAATAATTTATTTCATGCATTTAGGGAAAAAGAATCTATGCATTGCTTTAGGTCACATAACTCTTAGAGAAGGGTGGTGTATGAGTCAGAAAGGATGCTAGAACTGCAAAGCTAAGGTTCCTGAGTGAAGAGTTGGAGAGTGAGGGAGTCGCTGTGTTTACGCCAAGAGAAGGGCTTCCCTAATCCCTAGCCAGTGTCATAGTCTTAGCACTGCATAGCTTTCTTTCTGAAAACTACTAAGTTGTTTTTCTGTTGGAAACATACCTTGGACATGTCAGTGGTGGAAAAATGAGGCTTATGTATATATTTGAAACAGGGAAAAGTTTGACATGTTTTCCTTAAAAGATAGACTCAGTTCTATTCCTGAATACAGCCTGGCTTGTCTCTGAAGCCTGCACTATTCACGACATCTATATGTCCAGGACCTGGATGGTTTCCCAAGGATGGTGGCCTCGTACCTGAACCAAGAAACTTCATAGAATATTTTGTGATTTTCTTAGGGGAAAAAGAGGTTTCTTTCATTAAATCAATACCTATAGGGTACTTACGGCATGTAGAATCAATTGGGGATAAAAATGAGTGAAGTATAACGATACAATGCAGCTTTCTGAAATACAATGCAGCGGTAAGGGATGATGAAATCAAGCAACTTACAACTTTGATGGAACCGAATATGTTATGTTAAAAGAACTAAACTAGAAGAAGACAGTCAAATGCCGAGGATGCCTTTTATCTGTGGGATATAGAATTGCAGGATGAGGGATTGTAAGGTACCAAAGGTGAGCAATAGAAGATACCTCCAGTGTAGGATGCCTGAACTGCAAAGCTGAGGCTCCCTGAAAGAAGAGGTAGAGAGTGAGGGAGTTGCCATGCCATACATATGCAAGAGAAGGTACCAAAGGTACCTTCAGTGTAGACAATAGAAATGAAAAGTCTAGAAAAGGAGAGAAATGGAGCCGGGGATAGAGAGGTTATAGGGGCAGGGGTCAGGAGGCCTCGGACATGTCAGTGGTGGAAAGGTGAGGGTTATGTATATATTTAAACCACAGAGTCATCAACGCTATAAGCATGATACCCAAAATACTATAATCAAAGTTAAAATATACTCCTATTAAGAAGGCAGGGTAGGTGGTAGGAAGAAACTTAATACTGTTGGTGGGATTTGGTTGTTGGAAACTGTATACCTGAAACTCTATTATGGGCACATTTGTAAATCACATGTCTAAATTTTAAAAAAAAATGAAGAGAAATAAAAAGAAAAATGAGTGGAATATAGTTTTCAGTTGCAAAGATCTAATAGTTCATCGAAAGAGAAGCTCTCATGCTGACAAATATGATAGAAGATGAACTCTGAATGAGACAAGCTGAGTGCCGATGAGAAACCATGGCTGCCTCGTGGCTTTCAGTTATATCTCATACATCCTTTTTCTGTGCTGGAGACTCATTTCTGCCTGGTTCTCTCGGCCCTCAGAGCACATGGGAGGGTCACACTAGTAAGTATATTATCCAGGGCTGTCACAGAGAGGCCGCCACCATTCTGGTTGCTGGGGAAATGGCATTGGTCTCAGCTGTCCATGCTTTGTGGATTTTTATTCCTAGTCCCCGGCCCACCAGATTTTGCCATGTGCAACCAATTAGGGAGATTCCCAGCATTGCCTGATTTGGTCCTGGTGGTTCCCAGTACCTCAGGAACAAACCACATCCTCGGGTTCTTGCTCTGAACCATTTTGCCCATTTGCCCAAGAATCATGAGGAGTGACCCCCGGGCTTTCTGAGCATGTTTGGGAGCCCTCCCCCCCCTCCTCCAAATAAAAAGTGAATCCTTCATGAGTCACCTGGGGACTGACTCTGCACAGCGATCACATGCTTTGGAAGCTCTTCTAGACCCATAGTGGATTTTGTTATCCAACAAAATACATTTTCGTTGAATTACATTGCTGAATACTTTGAGTTCAATAACAGAAAAGTCAATTACCATTATACTTAACAACTTGGCTTTAAGTTAATAACTTGAATAAGTTAATATGAGGGCTGGAGAGATAGCACAGAGCTAAAAGTGCTTGCCTTACATCTAGCTGAACCAAGTTTAATCCCCGTCACTCTACAATCTGCTGTAGGAGTTAGCCCTGAGCACAGTCAGCAGTAGTGCAAAACCTAAAATAGAAAAGTAAATATGTTGTACGTGTGTGTTTTTTTACATATGTGTATATATGTATATGTAAACATATACATTTTAGTCTTGTATTTTTTGTGTTATTAACAATTGTAGACCTCATTCCCATGACCTGATGTAATGGTTTGAGGCTCTTTATGTTCCTGGAGCAAGCAGATGCCCTTGGGCTCTACTAGCATGAGACAGGACATATGGAGATGTTACTGGTGCCCGCTTGAGCAAATCGATGATTAACGGGAAGACAGTGATACAGTGATTTTTGTGTTATAATAAACAATTTCATACTTGAAAAATGCATTATACATCTTTAAGTCTTTTTTTATAATTTAGGAAGCATTATTCAAAAGTATTAATAGTTATGATATTGATATACAAAGTTACCACAGATCACCACTGCAAAGTACCCAAATCCTCTACCAATGTCTTTTTTTTTCTAATTTTTTTATTATACCACCGTGAAACATAAAATTACAAAGGTGTTCATAATTGGTTCTTGGTAATACAGTATACCAGTACCCATCTCTCCACCAGTGCCCCATTTCCACTACCAATGTACCCCACCCCTCCCGCCCACCCCCCATGCTGCCTTAATAGCAGGTACCCCAGTTTCCTCTCTCTCTCTCTGTCTCTCTGTCTCTGCATCTCTCTCCCTCTTATTTTACACATTGTGGCTAGCCCTGCAGATATTTAGAGTTTATCACTTAAGTCTCTTTGTGTATATTCAATGTCTACCAATGTCTTTATGGCACCTCTTTACCTCCTAAAGAGCCCATCTCTTTACTTCCCTCTTCTTCTTTTTTATTTTTATTTTATTTTATTTTATTTTATTTTTTTTGCTTTTTTGGGTCACACCCAGCAATGTGCAGGGGTTTCTCCTGCTGGCTCTGCACTCAGGAATTACTCCTGGCGGTGCTTGGGGACCATATGGGATGCCAAGGATCAAACCCGGGCCGGCACCAGCCGGCCGCATGCAAGGCAAATGCCCTACCCGCTGGACTATCATTCCGGCCCCAACTTCCCTCTTCTTTTCTGCTACTCCTTGCTCATATAATTTTTACTTCAAGACTAAGGGTTTATCATTGTTTCACACTAGTTCCTTGTTTGTCTCTATGTATTACACAAATGAGTGAGATCATCTAGTTTATGTCCTTCAGACTTGCTTTGCTTAACATAATACTCTCCAGCTTAATCCATGTTACAAGCTGCATGAGCCACAGGGACTGACTCTACATGGAGATCATATGCTTTGGAAACTCTCCTAGACCCATAGTGGATGTTGTTATCCAACAAAATACATTATTTGTTGAATTGCATTTCTGAGCACTTCTAATTAAATAACAGAAAAGTCAATTGCTATTATACTTTACAACACGGCTATAAGTTAATAATGAATAAGTTAATATAAGTTTCACCTTTAATAACGAATAAGTTAATATAAGTTTCACCTTTAATAACGAATAAGTTAATATAAGTTTCACCTTTTCTTATAGCTCTGTTGTGTGTGTGTGTGTGTGTGTGTGTGTGTGTGCTGCCCATTCATAGGTTATTGAACTTTTGGCTTGTTTCCATGTCCTGGGTATTGTACTAAATGTTGCAATAAACATAGGTGTGCACATATCTTTTCTAATTCATGTTTTTTTGTGTTTGGGGCTAGATGCTAAGAAGTGTACTCCCCTAAGGAATATGGGAGTTCTGGACTTCTTTTTTTGAGGATCTTAATTATTTCTATACGTCCAGACTTATATACATATATAAGTATATATATTTTATTTTTGATATCACCTGTTATCCTTGCATAGAGCACAGAACTTATTCAACTCTCATTATAATGTAATCATCTGAAATCAATGGTCTAAAACATGCAAACTGAAAAAGTTCAGATTTTATGAATAGAGAAGCAAAAATACATTAATAAAACATTTTTTAATGAGAAGCCTGCTGTCAACAAGAATACTCAGTTAAATGACAAAGTACTTTTATTGTTAAAAATAAAGCTTGTAGAGGTTTTACTTCTTTGAAAATTAAAAAAAAATCTTTTATTTGTCTTTTCCCTTTTGGCAGTGCAGTGATAGGATTGGGACGGATTGTTGAACTAATGCAGCCAAAGAAATCAAAAGTGATTTTTCTAGCCAGTTGTACTCTCCAAGAAATGTAAAATCACCCAAGGAAAAGAGCACACAATACTGCTTGAAGTCTGTTGAAATCCTTCCAGATTAGGCCCCAATCAAGTCTTTCAAGTTCCACTGCTTTATTGCCATCAAATCCTGCAATTTCAAATAGCAAATTATGAAACCTAGGAGGGATTGATTTTCCCCCAAAAAATAGCAACATGTGTCCCAGTTACATGCACTGATTTGGAAATCTATGAAATGAACACTTCATTCTCTCCCTTCATACACCATTAGCAGCCCTTTGGCCTTGCTATTTTGTAACTTCATTGCTTTCTTGTCAACTTCTTTGATTACATCCCAGGGAAACTTGGAGAAGTACTTGACATAGAAATAACCTGGGAACCCTAGGCTGCTCTGCTTCTCTTAACGCCAGCCCAGCACTCTGCTGACGTAACTATGTTTTCTCTGCAAACACTGCCAATTGAAATTTCCCTAGGATCACAATCCTGCCTGCCCACAGCCCAGCTCAGCCTCAAAGTGCTTGTTCTCAAGCAAAAAAGATATTTACCCTCTCTCACCTTATCTTCTCTCCTCACATTCCTCAGTCATCACATCATTTGGACCTTTAGCGGTGTGGTTTCAAGTTCTGGGTTTCTGAAGGAGATTTGGGCTTTGTGATTTGTCTACAATTGATATGTTTGTTGGGAGTTGGTCAAACACTGGTGCTGGACAGCTCATTTGACCTTTTCTCTTCCTGGAGATAAGTAAATTTCTCCTACGTTCATTCATTTTGTTTCACCTGCTGGGAGTCGTGTTTACGTACAACAATACTATAAGAACCTTTTGAGAAAACCTCCTTGCTGTTTTCATTTGCATGTCTGGGAGGTTTATCGTGCAGTCCTTCACTGATACCCTATTCATGTTTCCTATTATCCCTGTAGCTTTGTCTTCAGCTAAACACATTCTCTCTCTCTCTTTCCCTCCTCCAAGTGATTATTTGCATGAGGATTTGCATTTAAATGGATGTGGAAAGTACATTAACAACACCTACACCAAGCATGTAAAAGCTGCACAGTATTTATTTGTTGCTGCCAGACATGAATGGGGGAAAAAATTCAATGAATGTTTTTGTGAGGAGAGTCCTCAGGTAAGTGCCTTTTAGACACAAAAGACACTCCGATAGATCATATTTAATACTGATTACGCGCAGAAGCACGTTACTCTGAATGCCAAATGCTGGTTTTCCAAAGGGATGTGTGTGAGGGCACCATAGGAGCCAAGCCTATATTTAAGTGGGTTGTTCTGGCATTCAGGGTTGGTCCATTTTGACCTTGATGTCTCTTCTAACAGGACAAGAAGAAACATGAGCTGGAGGGTGAAGAGACAACACATTATTTTTATCTGCTTCCTGGGGCTTTCTTCTTGAGCAGCTCAAACAATAAACATTTTGTTAAATGCAAAAGAGAGCAAAGTAAGGAAGAGGGAAGCAGTAGAGACCAAGGTGGGGCAGAAAAGAAGACTGTTTAGTGAGGTGTTGGTGTCTATTAGATTTTAATTAAAAGGAAGAAAATGGAGGAAAGAAAGAAAAGATATATCCCCCCAAAGGGGGAGAAAAATGGAAATAGAAGGAAAAAGCATGCATACATCAGAGGCATGTAGAAAAAATGAAGTGTGGGAGAAAAAGAAGAAAGAATGTGAAAGATCTTTGCACTTTAAATATAAAGCAGACAGTCTGAGTTATCATTCAGTATTAAGAGAGCGAAAATTAAATTGGTCCTGGCAAAAGGATTCTATTAAGGGATAATATCTTCCCTTTTATTGTTAATTATTTTATGTTTACAATAGTCAGTGTAAATGTATATTATTTTTACAGTAACACATGGCTTAGCATAAATAATTTACGCAGGATATATGGCTAATTTCTAATTAACTTCTAGCTCTGTTCGCTTGCTTTAGATTAAAGCCCTTCTCTTTCTAACAAGTCCTTGAAGGGGAGCAGACAACCTAATTACAGACATTCATTGTGGAATATTTATATTTAGCAATTTAAAAGGTAATATCAATTGAGAATTGTAGTGGAAAATAAAGTGGAAGAGGAAAAGGCTGCAGTGGAGGGAGGAAAATTTATTGTTTGTCTTTGTATTTTTATGTCTGCATAAGAGAAAAAAGCAGACCAGAGGAATTTATCAGCAGCCTGAATGCAGTATGCTTTAGTACCTCCCTGTCCCCAAATACAATTATTGTTTATTGCTTAAAAACAATTTTCCATAGGGTGTATGCACTAAGGAGAAATCCATAAACATCAGAAACAAGTCTCTAACAAGTCTTCATTGTTTATATGGAACTGGAAAAAAATCCATATTTCCCTTCCTGTTAATCCAGAATGGATCCAAATAAAGCAAATAACCCCATATCCAATGAGCTCTGCCATGCAACAGTAGAAGAATCTGATTTCACACATTATGTTTAGAATCCTCCATATTCCAGCCATAACAAGGGTAATAAATAAAATCGACTCAAAAGCCAGGCACACAGCCGCGTAATTGACTCAACTGCTGTCTGCATGCCACACAATGATTTCTAAATGTAAGGGTCTAACGGGAGTCAGAGGTTTGGCCCACATTTACTATGGGAATGTATAGCCCCATCACCCCTCGGCGCCTTTAGCTGCATTCTCAGTGCTGAGGCTTCTTTAAAAAGCAACAAAACGGAATTAGATCCTTTCTGTATACCTGGATCTTTGTAATTGACACAGCAGAGAAAAATGTCTCTCATTTCTGGTGTCTTGTTTCCCTGAACCTTTGAAATTGTGATAACTGCAGACCCAAATTCACTGGAGTTTGGCTAAGTATGGTGTATTAGTCTTAATGCGCATTTATAATACATGGTATAATTGCTCCTTTGGAGCTGTTAATGCATTTTTATAGCCAAAAAATAATTTCCGTCTTGTGTTAAGGAGAAATGTCTGCCACAAGATTTATGTTGAGATGTGCAAAAACAAAGCAAAACATCGTAGCGTGTGCATTCATCTTATTAAAGACCATATGTACACTTGGGTGCATTTGTTCTTCAGAGAGTGTGAGATCTATCAAACATTTAGAGTCTTTTGTCATTCCCGACGCTGCCTTCAGAGCCTCTCCTGTCCTTTCTATATCCTTTTCGTATCCTCAGTCTGTCAGACTATCTAGGGAACAAGCGAGAAAATAAGGAATAAAAAAAGGTTTATGTGGTAATGGGGGGGAGGAAGGGATGTTATACTTTGATATTTAAAATCAGCTCAGAAGAGACCATACTGATTCATAGAACAAAGACAGGAAGGAAATTCTGGAAGGACTAGCACAGTCATATGGATACATGTGAGTCAAAGTGCTTTTGCACCTTTCCTAACGTTTATTTTTTTGAGGGGAAGGGGCTCCCCCAGCAGTGTTTAGGGGACAATTTCTTGAGTTGCCTCAAGCCAGCTGGCTGGGGATTCAGTGTGAGGGCCTGAGCTTGTGGCTTAGCCCCTAAAGTGCTGGCAATGACCTGGACACCCAGGGGAACCTCAAGGATTTCTGTTGTCACACCAAGCAATGCTTTGGGTCTCCTCCAATGCACCTGGAAAAGCTTGGGGACCATATGTGGTGCCAGGGATTGAGAGGGCTGGTTGCATACAAGGCATGAGTCCTAATCCCTATAATCCCTGTACCATTTCTCAGGGTCCTCCTAGTGATTCCTTAGCTCGTATACAATTCTTGTTTAGGGCCACACCCTGAACACATTGTGTTCAGGAGTTCCTCCTGGGGTGTTTTGGGGGACTCAAACTTGGACCTCTTGCGTGCAAATCATGTGCCCAGAATATTGAGCTATTTTTTAGCATGCACATGCACACAGACACACACAGACACAGACACACACACATACACACATACACACACACTTACACTTTTTTTTTAATCAAACTGGAGAGTGTGTTGATTTTCTAGTTGTTCAGCTTTGGGCTCCTTCCCCTATCCCCATTCCAGATTCTTTCTTGGTTCTCTGGCCTGGGTGCTGGGCCACTACCTGTTCTAGCCACTGCCTGATCTTCAATGGCATTTGACCACTGTGAGGTCCTGGCAGGTCAGGGGGCAGAAAGCATGTGTGGGGACTGTCCCACTCTGCCTTGGTGCTGTCGCCTGACAGGCATCTGTGAGGGGTTCTCCTCTGAGACCATGTCTGAGGTTTGCGCATGGGCTGATGGGCTGGCAGAGAGTGGTGTGCCGGGATCATACCAGCAGTCCTGGGATCATTCAGCCCTGATGACACTCAGCAATGCAGTGTAGTGCCAGGGCTGGAGCTAGTGACCCCCACATGTGAGGCAGGTGGTCATGCATGGACCCCACACCCCCAGATATTGTGGTTATCATCTTATGTGTAAGTCTGAAGAGGCATGGACAATCCCAGCCTGTCAAGAGGGGAAAGTTTCTTGGGGGATTAGATGAGGCTGGACAGATAGAGGTAAAGTGGCTCATGCCCCACTTAACTTTAGTGTTTTAAATTCTCAAAGCCAGAGAATTACCAACTTGGTCCACAGACAGATGGCCGGCCAATAACTGTCAGAAGGGAAATCCCTAATTACTTCTCAGAAACAGTCTGTTACAGAGGGCCACATGAGCCCGAGGTTGAGGAAACATAAGAACAGTTCATACCAGACAGATCTGGGACCTTGCTAACTGCACTTTATGTGGGGGTGGGGAGGAACATGTGGCAGTGCTCATGATTGCTTCTGGCTCTGTGCTCGGGGATCACTCCAGGGGTGATACGTGGTGGGACCATATGCGGCCCGGGAATCAAACTGGGGTCAGCTGCTGTAAGACAAAGGGCTTACTGCTGTAATACAGCTCCAGCGCCTCCTGACCACCTTTATCATCGGCTGGGGGCCCTTAGATAAATACCAGTAGAGGCTACTGTATATGCACTCTCAGCTTTATGGCAAAAAAAGAAGATAAGAGGCTTTTTGGGAAAGAACACTGAGCATGTTCCTTTTTTGTCCAGTGGACAATCAATTTTAATTATCCCACTTATGAATGGAAGGCAGAGATAAGGGATGTGAAACCATTGCTGAAGAAGACGTGGGGTTTGGCAAAGTGGCTCAGAGTCTGAATCTGAAGTCCACTCTGGTTTGCGAGTCCTGGGTGCATTGCTGAGTATACTGGGCTCTCTTTATTCCCTGGGGAAACAAACAAACAAACAAACAAACAAACAAACAAACAGAAGCCAGTAAAGAACCAAGGAACCCTTGCCTGTCCTTTCTTACAGACTTCTTTTACAAAGAAAATAACTTATTAGGAAAATCACTTATGGGGCCTGAGCGATAGTCCAATGGGTAGGACATTTGCCTTGCATGCGCCAACCCAGGTTTGATCCCCGGCATCCCATATGGTCCCCCAAGCACCACCAGGAGTAACCCTGAGCATTGCTGGGTGTGACCCAAAAAAGCAAAAAAAAAAAAGAAAAAAAAAAAAGGAAAATCACTTATTAGGAAAATTCCTGACTTAAGAAACAATATACTGGGGCGGAGCGATAGCCCAGCGGGTAGGGCGTTTGCCTTGCGCGGCCGGCCCATGCTGGCCCGGGTTCGATCCTCGGCATCCCATATGGTCCCCGAGCATCGCCAGGGAGTGACTCCTGAGTGCAGAGCCAGGAGAAACCCCTGAGCATTGCTGGGTGTGGCCCAAAAGCAAAAAAAAAAAAAAAGAAAAAAGAAACAATATACTTCTCTTTATTGTTATCTATTTAACGACTCTCCCATTCCCCTGCCTGCCCTCAGAGAAGGCATTTCCAAAGAACCTGGTGTCCAGACTCTATTTAAGTCCCAGGGGGTGAGGTGAACAAGGCCTCTTACAACTTTTTGCCTGTCACCATTGTTTCCTACCTCCACTGGCCTCAGGATGTCTTTTTTTAAAGGGGCTGTGAATTTCTAAATCCTAATAGTTCCCTAATATTTTCCCTTCTGGGCATTCCCTTTTGTCCCACATTTTCTTTTGTTGTACACACCAAAACTGGTGAATCTTCCAGTTAGGACCCAGGAGGCCTTGGTGTTATCAGTGAATCTCCATGATTTTTGGTTAGCCAGGCTGGGAGTTTCCACCCAGGTCAGGGTGAGATGCTGCTTAGGCCCTGAGTGCTGGTGCTGGGGGGTTACCTGGGCCAGCCTGGCAGTGCTCTGGGACCTCCAGGGTGATACTTAGGATGCTCAGGGGACCTGTGGTGCTGGGGATCCAACCTTAAACCCTGCCCCATGATTTTGGGGACTGTGCAGACACAAGCTTTCTGACTTTTTTTTTTTTTTTGATTTGTGTTTTGTCTCTCTGAGTTGGGGAAAAGGAAAACAAGCAGATATGGGGTGTAGTACCCATACTTTCCTTTCTCACATGAATGGGGCGGACCCAGGAAGTTTTGGGGACTCACAGTAGCTACCCTCTGAAATAGCTGCTTCTTGAGAAAAGTCATGCCCCTACATCTGAACCCACATGCCGTCCCGATCCTGGAGTGGGAAGAGAGGTACCACAGCCTGATACCTGAGGGGCATTGGGAAGCCGTCCAGATTTTAGTGAGTCTTCTGGGGTGATTATTGTAGGGATAAGGGAGTTCCAGCTGTGATGTAAGAAGTCAGACAACTGACACCCCACTTGGGGGAAGAAGTTGGCAGGCTATTGGAGGGAGAAGGGGTACGGGACCCTCAAACACGCCAGCCATCTGAGGCACCAAGAGTGGGTTGTCCCTGTCTGGAATGGACTCAGCCTGGTCCCATGGGCACCTGGGTGAGAAATTGCTCCCTCTGAGGCCTGTCCACTCAAGAGCCATCAGAAGCAGTTAGGAACCCAGGTGGGAAGCCAAAGGGTTGTAGCACAACCAGAGTGGATTGAAATAGAACAAATGAGCCCTGCAGGGTTCCTGGGCTGAAAAGACCAGTTGGGAGGGGTTGTCACTGTCTCATTGTTTGTCCACTGTACTGCTTCTGTCCTTGCACTATGACCTCACAACCTGCAGGGTCTGTGGTCTGCAGTGACCGTATCTCCTCTGAACTCTCTTGGGGAGGGGGCCTCCTTCCTGCCCCTGACACTGTACTTGTTTTCTCTCTTAATTCTTTGTTGTTTTGTTTTGGGGTCACACTGGGCAGTACTTAGGGGTTACTCCTTACTCTGCACTCAGGAATTACTCCTGGTGGTGCTCCAGGAACAATATGCTATACGGGATCAAACAGAGATCAGCCACGTACAAGGCAAGTGCCCTACCCATTGCACTGTCTCTCAAAACCCTTCTCACTAACTCTTGGTTTCGCCTGTCCCCAGAGATGTTTGTCACTTAGGATCAAACTTTTTTTCTGGTCTTCACTCTGAGCCATCTTACTTCCCCAGTCTTCTTTATTAGCACTTATCATTGTTGATTGGGTCACAGACATGCACATAAGCTGAAAGTCACCCATCAAAGCACTTTACAGAAAAATAATATTGCAAAGACAACTTACCTACAGAGATAGTACAGTAGGCCTTGCAGGAGCCAGGAATAGGCCCTGAGCACCACCAGGTGCAGCCCAAAACCTAAAATAAAGAAAAAGAAGAGAAACCACTTAACAAAATGAATTCCAAACCCTCCAGCCATTCCCTAACTGCACCTTAAAGAGATGGTACATGGCACTTTCTGAGGATATAGTGGGATGTAAAACATAACTCCTGACCTTACTAAAATTTCACTGGATGTTGATTAGGTGATGATGAAAACTAGCATTATTGAGCATTTATTATGTGCCAGCAATGTGATAAACACTGTACATGTGCTCCTTCATTTAATCTTTCTAACAGTTTGTCAGTAGGCAATAGTTTTTTTTTTTTTTGAGGTTAGAGAAGAAAACTGAGGAGAAGCTACATAATGGTCATCCTCTTTCTGAAACTGGGAAGTGGGGGTGGGTAGCAGGCACTGTCACCCTCCTGTACATAACATACAGGCTGCCTCTACCTATTTGTATGAATTAACAAATTCCTGTGTGTCAGATACTCAAAGTGTGGTCCTTGACCAGCCACGTTAGCAACACTGGAGCTCCTATCAGCAATGCAGAGTCTGAGCGCTCATCCTATACCCAATAATCAGATTCTGTTTTAATAAGCTCCCTATGTGATATGAGGGCACATTCAAAACTGAGAAGCTCTGATAAGAAAGTGCTTTAAGGGACTTCCAAGGGAGAAGTTAGGTCAGTAACAATCTGTTTTATTAAGAGGCCAGACTTCTGGGGCCAGGCCAGAGTGGATTCCATCCCTGGACTCCCGCTGGGCCTCTCCTCCTGAACCTTTCAATATACAATGTCAGCTTTGCCCAGAATTGATAGGAGGCCACCCCAAGCCCCCTGGGCTGTATTTGGTGACACAGGAGTAGTTGCCCCAACTCTTGCCAGGAGGAAATGTGCTTCATCATGTCCCACAAAATCATGCCAATCCCCTAAGAGATTTGACAAGGTCATAAATTGAAAAGAGATAGCAGTGTGCTACACATGACCTTAATGACCCAGGGAGGACACCAACTTGTCTTTGGGTTACTGAAGCAGCTCTGAAAAGAAGAAAGTGGAGACCACGTGAAGAAAACTAGGAGGTATGTCACTTACTGTTTTATATGTTGATTTTTGATGGTTATTTTTGGGTGGGGATATAGGTTTGAGATTTTGGATTATACCTACAAACTCCCTTCCATGCTCAGGGATGCTCAGAGGCCCATATGTGGTGGCAGGAATCAAATAGGGGTTGGCCATGTGCAAGGCAAATGCCTTAACCCCTTCCTCGCTCTCCCTACAGAGTTTTGAAAGACTTCAGACAGCTAAGGCAGATTGTTTGAACTGTTATTAGTAGAAGTGGGGAGAGTGTTTGAGGCAAAGGTGAGAGAGGGATCTTCATTTTCAATGACGTCTAAAAGGACAGACACTAAGGCAAAGTTGCTCAGTTAAGCTAATTTGTGAGGATGAATGTGGTTGATGGTACAAAGTGCGGGGGCGGGGCGATAGCCCAGCGGGTAGGGCATTTGCCTTGCACGCGGCCGGCCCATGCAGGTCCAGGTTCGATCCCGGCATCCCATATGTTCCCCCAGCACCGCCAGGAGCAATTCCTGAGTGCAGAGCCAGGAGAAACCCCTGAGCATTGCCGGGTGTGGACCCAAAACCAAAAACAAACAAACAAACAAAAAAACAAAAAAAAAGTGCAATGGAATCAGGGTGGGGGAAATTCCTGAGTTCTCTTTACAGAGTATACAGAGAGATCCTGGCTTAAAAAAAAGGAACTAGTGGTATGGGAAAATGAAGATCACAGGGTTGATGTTGCTGATTGGAGAAGGAAGTTTGTCACTTGTCACTTGTCTTCCTGTTCATCAATTTGCTTGAGCGGGCACCAGTAATGTCTCCATTCATTTGGAATGAGGTCCATTATTGTTACTGTTTTTAGCATATTGAATATACCACAGGTAGCTTGCTAGGCTCTGCCATGGCTCTGGGTTCATCCCAGGGAACCCAGTCTTTTTCTATGTCAAACCATCAACCATCCAGGGCCAACAGGACAGAGTCCTGGGTATAGACAAGCCTGTCTGCTGTTTGCCACCTGCTGATGCAGTCAGGCACCACAGCCACACCTGAACACCTTGAGGGGCAGGGGGAGGTAGTATAATGAGGCTAAAATCTGAGAGCAAAAGCTAGGAAGAGAGAGAGTGCACAATAATGTATACTGATAGAAGACTGATGTTGAAGGGAACATTCCAGAAGAGTGAAGTATATTCTGTGTGAAATAAACCAGGGGCATCTCAGACGTGGAAATCAGACTTTTGATCTTCACCATCTTCATGATTTTCTAAGCCTTTGTTTTCTCTCTAGAAAGACAGTTCTATCAACTTTACCAAACTGTCTTGGATGCTGAAAAAGACAGCATCGGAAATGAAAAAAAAAGCTCAGTCTGTGAGTTCAGTTTGTTACATGTTCTGTTTATTTACATTTCCAGGTTATTTTGGATCCATGTACTTTTTATTCCCAATTATGTCACTTCTCCATTAGTCTAAGATGTAGCAGCTTTGAATTGTGGGTCACGGGAAGTTTGGCAGCAGTAAAAGATGTTTTGATGTGCAATTGACCAAAAGGAGTTAAAACTAGGCGTGCTGTCAATCTGAGCAGTTGCTGGCAGTGTTCATCTGGTTTACATCTCTCAGGCGGGAGAAGGTGAAGAGGCACAGGTCTGGGGTGCGGCTAGCTGCCCCTATGTATCACTGCCAGAATTCCAAGTGGTTTCCCCCCAACTTCCATTCCATCCTTTCCAGCCTATTCCCATTGCAAGATCTGGTTGTACTGCATGTTCTCCCCTCATGACCCCAAATATATACAGTCCTTAAACAGTTTAGCTGATGATGCAAAGAAATTGAAAAGAAAATCTGTCTTGACTTTTGCACTACTGCTTAGATATCATTGCTGACAGCTCCTCCTTTTTAGCCCTAGGCAGTTCATTGTTTTCTTGTTGTGCAAGATTAGCCCTGTTCCATAACTAGAGGCTCAGCTTTAGAGGTTGAAGGGTTGTGTTCTCTTTGGCTCACCAATGAGTTACCAGGGAGGAGCAAGAAACTATAGTAGTGAATCTGGAGCCACCTTCCCTGTTCCTGCCCTGAACAGGAGTCATTTCCTGAAACGAGAAGGAAAGCATATCACAGGGCTATGAGGGGAGTTCAGAATTCATGCTTAGCTTTTAATTTTGAATTCAAGCCCCATAACTTGCCTGTGATATGTATGAAGGAAAGGGATGTCAGAAGAGTGCACTCCGCCTCTGTAAATTTGCCCAGTCTTGCTTGTAAAAATCTTTCTCTGTCTAGACACAGGATATAAACCCAGAAAATAAGGAGCCGACTACAAAATTCGGACAGAAATATGTTTTTTGCTAGAGTAAAATTTCCTGAGTTCATCGCTTATTTCATTTTTATAGCTCATGTTTCACAACATCAAAATATTCCTCCAGCCATAATTGATTGCTTTTTGACATAGTTGTTCTTTTAAAAAATATTTAAAAAAAGATTCATTTTAGATACTGTGATTTACAATATTGATGATGGCAGGGTTTCTGAGCATAAAATGTTCCGGCACCATACCCTCTACCGGAGTGGCAGTTTTCTTCCACCATTTCCCCAGGGTCTCCCTCACCCCTGTAATTCTACCTATAGTGATTTGCTTTTTACTAAAAACCAGTTATCAGTTTCTGTTGCCTTTGAATATTTTTTTCCTTACCATGTTTCTTTATGTCCCAGTTATGAAGGAGATGATTTTGTCTATCCCTCTCCTCTGTCTAAATTCACTCAGCATGATACTCTCCAGATTCATCCATGTAGCTTCCATTTGCATGATTTCGTCTTTTCTTATAGCCAAGTTGTATTCCATTGTGCATATGTACCATAGTTTCTTTTGCCCATTCATCTGTTCTTGGACACCTGGGACATTTCTGAGTGTGGCGATTGTGAATACAGGAGTGCAAATGTTAAAAAAAGGAAAAAGAAATGAACAGAAACTTCCTCAAACAAGACATATAGATGACAAAAAGATATATGAAAAAATGTGCTGTATCACTTAGCAGCAGGGAAATGCTAATCAAAACAACAATGAGATGGGGGCTGGAGCAATAGTCCAGCGGGCAGGGCAGTTTGCCTTCCATGCGGCCAGCCACTGGCCGGTTCTATCCCCAGCATCCACTATGGTCCCTGAGCACTTCCAGGAGTGATTCCTGAGTGCAGAGCCAGGAGAAACCCCTGAGCATTGCCGGGTGTGACCCAAAAAAAAAAAAAAAAAAAAACCAATGAGATATCTTACAGTCATCAAAAGGACAAAAACCACCAGTGCTGGAGCAGATGTGGGGAAAATGGAACCCTTAATCACTGCTGCTGGGAATGGTGATTAGTTCAATCTTCTGGAAAATAATATGGACAATTAAAAAAACCGAGGAATTGGTCTGCCACATGATCCCACAATTCTATCTCTTAGTATTTATTTCCAAAGCTCCAAACGCTCTATTTAACATTGTTCTTAAGGTTGAAGATGAAAAAAGCAGTAGAATTATTCTTAAACAAATTTTTTTTCCCGCCCCCCGCACTCACCCCAAGACCCCATTTTTAAATTACACAGAGACATTTAAGTAAAGGAACACCTTAATTGCCTTTTCTGTCCTTACTTTGTATTCCAGACTTCTTAGTACCACTTGGAAATCACTGTCTGCTACTTTAATAATTTGCTTGCTCACATTTCAGAATTATCCTATATCATCTTATATCTGGAAGTTTAGATTTTTGAGCTGTTAATAATATAATATGATTGATTTCTGAAGGCCCTATTAGTAATACTATTCATTTCACGTCCTTATTAACCTGTCAGATAAGAGCTTTGAGTTTTCCAATATTTGAATCAAGGCAAGTTCCAAGAAGTTTTAATTACTGGAAAGAGATGATGTGTGTTATCTTGTGGGGGTGTTTGCACTTTCAGGGATTGACTTATTTTATCTTAAATTTCATCATCTTTGATATGTATTTCTTATTGGGTTGCAGTGCAAGCTACAGAAAGTGAAAATGGAATATAAGAAAAAAAGCATTATTTTCAAGAAAACTCAATACATATGATACATTGTGTTGTTTTACCACTCCAGTGATGGATGTTAGAACTATGTCAGCACAGGGGGTAAGGTGTTTGTCTTTTATGTAGCACACTTGGATTCTACTCCTGGTACTGCATGGTCCTCAGAGCACTGCTGGAGCAACCCCAGAGTGGGGGGGAGTGCCCCAACACTATTGGGTATGCCTCCATTCTCTCTCTTCTCCCCCTATGTCACCCCCCCAAAAAAAATTCACGGTATCTTCAGCATCTTGGTGATCGGATTTTAAGGCTGTGAGTGGGATGGGAAAGTCAGGAGCTTGATGGAACAGCAGAATCCTCAGTGCAGCATAAAGCGCACAAATCCACCTTAATAGTTTTATTCCCACACCCTGAGATGGCACTCAAGGGTGTGCTTGTTCAGCTCCATCAGCATTTGGGCCTGTTATCTCTGGCGGAATCTTTAGAGCTTGCTCAGAGTGTCGTCACCTCTCACTAGATACTTGGTTTAGCAAAGAGACTTTCTAGAAGATGGGTGCCTAGGGAAAGGTTGCAGCTAGAGTTTGATCATTTGGAGAATAGTCGTCTCTGGCAAGATAAATGGAGACTAATGCCATTGAGCCCCTGCGTGAGCTAGGGCTGGTTTGCAACCTTCATTTCCTGTCCAAGGTGCACAATTAGTAAGTGGTTGGGGCAAAGCAAACCACAGCAACTGATGTTTGTTCCTTGGCTCTTTGTATACAGCATCAAGATGATTTTGCGAGGAGGGTCTGTCTCTGCTATAATGGGAGACCCCACCCCCACCAGGAAGCATGTATGCTCACTTTTTTTAATCATGCAGCCAGGATTGAACGTAGGTTCTTCCAATTGTGTGAGTTTTACCCCCTGAGTTACATCCCTGGCTCCCATAAGTTAGTTTTTAAAATACCTTTCTTTACAGATGAATTGTATTAAAATAGGTTTATGGTACTAAACTTAGAAATATGAATTAGCATGAAGGAAAAAATAAAGGCTTCCCATAAATCCATTACCAGAATTACTCTGATTTTGGTTCACATCTCTCCCTTTTTCTCTCCAGGTGAGTGAGAGAGAGAGAGAGAGAGAGAGAGAGAGAGAGAGAGAGAGAGAGAGAGAGAGAGAGAGAGAGACGGAAGAGAGGGAAAGAGAATGTGTATGTGTACTTACATGTGTGTATATGTATGAGTGTGTATATATGCATGTACACAAGTGTGTGCCTATGTATGGGGGGTATACTTATCATTCATTATACACTCACAGAAACTGTGAAGTACATGATCACATGATCACTTACACTTAGATAATTTGAAAACAGTTATTTTCATTTTCCCCACTGCTCTGAAATCCTCCACCTCCTCACCTGCAGGAAGAGAATCCATGCTGGAGCCTTGTCTGATGAACTGGGCAGAATTAGTTATGGGCATTTGAGGTTTCTCTGGACAACTTGACTCTACTTTGACTCAGGCCCACAGAACTCTGTACCTTTTCCGCACTTGTCCAGGAAGGTGTGCATGACCCTGGGGGATATGGGGAGGGGGATTCTCTTGAGTGTTCTGCCTCATGCCAGTGGTCTGAGGGCTCAAGGACCAAACTGGTACTTTCAAGGTCACAAATGGATTCCAGTGTGCACGTCCTTCTTACAGACATGACTAAGAACTCAGGGGCCCACAGAGATCCAAACCTGGCTCCCTCCCACTTCATGGAGGACCTGTGCTGACAGGCATCAGCTCCCTTTTGCACCAGACTCTTACTGATCCAGGCTATGTCTCTGTGCCCAGGGAGGGAGGCTGGAGGAGCTCAGCTTTAGGAACACTGTTTGGAAACTCAGCATGGGATTACGAATTGCTCAAAGTATTGCCTGGAGTGAGAAACGAAGGGTCTAGCCCTTGAACAATGTTAAACTGTCTTTTCTAGAGAGACTTCATTCAGCTTTGTAAATTCCACGTTACCTGCTTTCCCTTCTCATCTAGGTCAAGATTTGTTCTTATAGAATGTTGCTAGGGGCAACAGTGCCTGTGGCTTTGTAAGGTATTTCAGGAGGTGCTGAAGAGCTCTCTCCATCTGCTGGCGGCTACTTGGGGATAAGAGAGGCCTTATATCATTTTGTCTCATATTAAGATCACATTAATCAGCATTTCACAAATAAATTTCACAGGAGAACAGAAATTATCAGATGAGTGTTCCTAGGTTTCTGGACACAGAATTCTCCATTGCACTGCCCCAGTGTTAGCATGGCTCACCTCTCAAAAGTCAAATAGATAAGTTCACATTACTTCCTTCATATCTGCTGAAAAGCAAGGTCCTGCTTGTTTTCAGCAGTTGTTGAGGACAGTGGAGTGGAGTGTAGATCCTCTTCAATTTCGGAAGGGAGAGTAGTGTAACCTGGCCACTTGTGCAAAAGGCCACGAGAGGTGGATCACTAGACAGGTACAAGGAGGATGTTGGGGTTGACATCAGGATATTACTCTCAGAGGAGGAGGGATATGGAGATCATGCCCAGATGAAAATGCCACAAACCCGAGTGTAATTCGGAACCTGAGTTTCCCAGCATGGCATGATCAGAATAGAGGAGGTGCGTGTGTGTATGTGTCTGTGTCTCTGTCTCTGTGTGTGTGTTTGGAGGGGGGTTGTATTGCAGGATACACCAGGAAGAAATAATCACAAGGCTCTACCCATTTCTTTAGCTCTAGATCTTGAGTTTGCATGGGGTACTGGCAAATGAGAAGCCAACTCTATTGTTTACATTTAGGGATTAAAAATATCCCCTTTGGGAAGTGAATCTGTATTAATATGCTTAATAAATACAAACTATTACTATAAGCCAGGTTGTGCCTGAGAGCAGTTGTGCCACCTAGGAGCCCTGGCTCACAATTTTCTGACTTGCTGCATCACATCTTGATTACACTGCACCCAGAATGAGAAGCTTGATTAAATGACTTTAGTTCATTGGCATCTTTAAATAGCTAAATATGTAATTTGCAATTTTACCAACTCAGTTACCTGTGGGTTACCATGGTAATAAAGTATATGCTGAAATGACATTTGACATTAATTTTATTATTTTAATTTATAACCAGGGAAACACAATAGCACTTTCCTCCAAGTCTACTTTGTTTTAAGGTAACAGAGGGAGAGTAAATATACTCTTATATTTGGAGTAGTTAGGAATTATGGCAGATTAAAGAGAAAAGGTTAAGACCAATCCACCCATCATCCAAATTAAGTCTTAAATTGATGTAGGCAGTAGGGTTAAATGGACTCTCTGGAAACAGGTTTCTGATTCCTTCTAACCTGTGGTATTTGGTTTTCAGATCTTATATCAAAAGCACATTGTGTGTTATAATGATGTCACTATTAGAGCTGCTGGAACCTAGACTTTTAACACAAGGTAAGGGTGTTCTTATTATTTTTTAAATTTATTTATTTTTTTATAAAATTGTTTATGATGATCTATTAAATTCAATATTACAACACCATTTCTTATTCCCACCACCATTATTTCCAATTTTCCCAACTATCCCTTAAGTCTGCTCCTATATCAAGCCTTCAGTAATTTATTTTATATAGTTTGTTATAAATAATTTGCTATAAATGATCAAACAATGTTTCCTAGAAGAAAGCAAAGATTGTTTTATCTCACGACAAAGCCATTAAGTTCTTGTTTAAGTGATTACTAGCATGTTACACGTTAAGTCTGTGTGTTTATATTTTGTTAATCAAGACTATATGCCTTCTACTTTATATCTCATTCAATGTGGTGTGCTACTCCTGGCTTATCAGTGTTGTTGAGTTTGAGATTTCATGCAGTCTCAAATGCAGCCATGCACTCCAGGAAATCTAAAATTTTTACTGCGGTGTGTATAGCTGAAGTTAAATTTTTAATTGGTTGGTGGTTTGGGGTCATGAGCATGACTGTCTGGGCTTCAGGAAGTACAGGTTGCTAGGGGAGGTAGTCTATCCTTGATTCTGTGAAAGTCTGAGATTTTAGTCACAAAACCTACATAACTGGGTTTTTCAACAGATTAATTTCTAGGTGTGACTCTTCCTAAACAGTGGAGTCCAGCTGTGAGTATGATGGTGAGTGTGGAGTGTGGAAGTGCTTGGCTGTTGTGGCTCTGTTTGGGTGGGCACAGGGCACACCTGTCCCCTCCAGGGTGCCCTGGACAACTCAGCCTGGAGTGGGGTCCAGAAGCATCTCTGCAACTTGTGATCTCTTTCAACGTGTTCTTACAGTTTGTTGGCAATCTCTGACAATGAAAATTAGGCCTTTGATTGAACTTTTTAGTATTATAGAAATACTTACTCAGAAATAATGGAAATATGAGAAACTTTGAGAAATTCAAATTTCAGTTGAATTTCTCAATTTCAATATGAGAAATTGAGAAATTCTACATGGATTTGGAGGAGTTCTATAAAAAAGATCACACCTTCTACAAGATCATAGTCGGTGATTTTAATGCCAAGATAGGACCAAGAAGATCAGCTGAAGAACTCCACATCGGGACCCATGGCCTAGAATGGAACGAACAGGGTGAGAGACTATCTGAGTTCATCATATCCACCAAGACCACTCATGGGAACTCACAGTTCCAGAAAGCTGAAGCGAAACGTTGGACATGGGAATCTCCTGGCGGACAGTTCCACAAATGAAATTGACCACATCATCTTCAATCGACGGTTTTGTCTGACCGATGTTGCTGTCGTCCCCAAATTCCAAACAGGATCGGACCACCGCTCTCCTTCGTGCAAAATTCTACTTCCCGCAATGGGGAGAAAAGGCTGCAAAGTTTAAGAAGAGAACTCCCAGAACAACCACCAACTGGGAACTCTTTGGCACCATTGCAGCAACATGGGAAGATACCATCATTGATGACATCGATGAAGAATACAACTGACTGGTTCAGCACTTCCATGATTGTGCAAAGAATGCCGAGAGAGAGAGAAAGACACAAAAGGACGCTTTGTCTTCAGAAACTCTCGAGCTCATTCGCCAACATGGCAAGGCGCGAGCCTCAGGAGACCAAATGCTAACGCCCAAGCTTGCTAAACGGTGCAGAGAAACGATAAAAGAAGACCTCAAAGAAAGAAGAGCAGAAATACTGGAAGATGCAGCAGAAGCCGGGAAAAGCTTTCGCACTGCCCGCCTATCCTTCGCCAACTATAAGACCAAGATGACTGCCCTCCGACGCCCTGATGGATCTATCACATCTTCCAGAAAGGCAATGGAGAAGATTATCCAGGACTTCTACTCAAATCTCTTTGATAGCCTCATCCACCTGCCCACATACCAAATTCCACAGGATGGATATGTCATTCCCAACGTTCTCCCTTCTGAAATCCGACATGCCATCTCATCGGTAAAGAAGGGAACAGCACCAGGCCCAGACAAAGTCAGACCCGAACACCTGAAGAATCTGCCATCGGTACTCATCAATACACTAGCTCGGCTCTTCACATGCTACCTGTCCGAATGCAAGGTGCCCTCCCAATGGAAAACCAGCAGGACAGTTCTTCTGTTCAAGAAGGGAGACATTCACGACATCAGCAACTATCGCCCCATCTGCCTGTTGTCTGTCATCTACAAGCTGTTTACACGAGTCATCCTGAACAGGATTAGCAGAACACTAGATGAAGGACAACCATGCGAGCAAGCAGGCTTCCAGAAAGGACTCAGCATAATCGACCATATCCACACAGTAACCAAGCTCATCGAGGTTTGTAGGGAGTACAAGATGCCGCTCTGTCTCACATTCATTGATTTAAAGAAAGCCTTTGATTCTGTGGAGACTGAAGCGGTCATCGAAGCCCTAGCCAAACAGGGTGTTCAAACCCAATACATCAAGATCCTTCGTGAGCTGTATTACGGATTCACCACCAGGATCTCACCATTCTACAAAGAAGTGATCATTGATGTCAAAAGAGGGGTTCGACAGGGTGATACCATCTCACCAAAACTCTTCAGTGCCACCCTCGAGAACATCATGCGACAATTAGAATGGGAAGGAATGGGGAGTGAAGATAGATGGTCGGCAACTACACCACCTCCGCTTCGTTGATGACATCGCTCTAATAACACCAAACATTAGCCAAGCGGCACAAATGCTGGCTGACTTCGACCGAGAATGTGGAAAGATAGGTCTACAGCTGAACCTAAAGAAAACAATGTTCATGAAGAATGAACTAGTTCCTGAAGCCCCATTCACTCTCAATGGAACAAACATCTCTGAATGCAGCAGTTATGTGTACCTAGGTCGAGAAGTCAACATGATGAACGACCTAAAACCTGAGCTGCGCAGGAGGAAGAGAGCGGCATGGAATGCCTTCAAAAGCATCGAAGAAATAGCTAAAAGGACAAAGAACCTCCGGCTCCGGGCACATCTCTTTGACTCCACCATTCTCTCTGCATTAACATACGCCTCAGAGACCTGGGCCCCTACGAAAGCAGGATGAGAATGCTATTCGGGTCTCCCAGAGAGGAATAGAAAGAGCTATGCTTGGAATATCATGCCTCACTCAAGTGAGAGAAGGAATCGGAGTTCTGACCTCCATTGCTATTCCAGAATCAGGGACGCTGTCTCGTTTTCCAAGGCATCGGAAATCAGATGGGCTGGACATGTAATGCGATTTGGAGACAACCGCTGGACTAGAGCCGTTACCGACTGGATCCCACGGGATGTCAAAAGATCACGTGGCCGCCCACCTACAAGATGGTCTGACTTCCTTGTAAAGACCCTGAAGGAACGGTTTGAGGCTCTTCGTATTCCTGAATCAATCAGATGCCATTGGGCTACATTGGCACGTGATAGGTCCAATGGAAATGTTACTGGCGCCCGCTCGAGCAAATCGATGAATAACGGGATTCAAGTGATCAAGTGATGAGAAACTTTGCATACTCTTTTATCAAAACTTTGGATGAAACTAAGGAACTTTGGATGCTTTCAAAACCCAGTTGTTTTGTTTTGTTTTTTGAGATGCACACCCAGTGGGGCTCATTTATAGATCACTCCTAGTGGCTCTGGGTGTGCAGCAAGTGCCCACTGTACTTTTTCTTCTACCAGTTTAATCTATTTTTTTATCTGAGCCAAGAACTGAGAAAAGTAATAAGATTTGCTATTGCTACCTTAGATTTTTGGGAAAGGATAATGAGATAATGTGAAAAAATATTTTTAAATGCCTATTGCCAATAATAGACAGCCAAAGGGTGGCCTGAAAAATGACATTTTGTTAGGGGTTTCACATGGTTCCACACAGTGGTTCCTTCAGAGGTGGTTCTCCACCTGTGAAGAATGGGGGGGTGGTCATGAACATTGCTTGTGCCCAATGAGGGGCCATTGGCTCTGGGTCCCCTTGCCTGGCTCCTCTAGACCTCATGGGACTCTCTGGATGTCCATATCACTTTTCTGTGTCTTAGCTTCCATTGAAATTATATGAGCTCTTAAGCTTTTATTTTTTTAAGTGGGAGGATAAGTATATTTTCATGGACTGCCTTTTGAGCTGGTAAGGAAAACTAATGTGCTTTCAGAAGTAATGGACTATTTCCAGTGTGTTTTGTAATGATACTTATATTTCCTTTTAAGTATGGGGAAGAAGATGCATAAGGAATATTTTGGTTTAGTTAATATACTTTTGGGGGTCAAGATAGACACATGCAGAATTACTCTTAAGGAATATAGCTTGCATTTTAATGTGAAATATAATTCCTGTGTGATGTGACTAGTGATAGAAAACAGAACATAGCTCTCTTTCCTTTAATGAAGCATCATTTCAGAAACCATCCAAAAGGAAATTGAACTCAGCACCCCCAGCTACCTTTTAGTATTTATTGAGAAGTTGGTTCAGATTTTGCCATGAAGTTATCACATTATTTTTCCATCTACTCACTAACGATAAATAATCAAGCCAATAAAAAATTGGCAGTCGTAGGAAGAGAATAATATTAAAAGGTTGAAAATAAATGTATCCATCAGCTAATGGAAATAAAACCAATAAGCACTGAAAATGTAAAGAAAACATTAATTCAGGCAGTGCCCTTTCAGTTTGCTTTAGAAATCATGAGTAGCAATTTGAAACCCTGTTTTTCTCCTGGGAAGAAGTGCTGCCTGGAATATGATATAAACTATACTGATCAAATAAAGAGGAGAGCCTCAGGCTAAAACAGAAAGAAAGAAGTTACAACAAAGAAAAACAGCTAGTTGTATGAAATGACACATTTATACACCAGCAAAGTAAAATTAGAAATCTCCCCCTCACATAAATGGTATATCAGCTGCAGAAGAAAAATAGCTCTATCACAGACACCAGACTTGAGAAAGAGGATAACATAAAATAGAAGCTTATTTGAAATAGTTCCTAGACCATACCACCCTGAATCTATCTATATCAATATCTATATCCAAATCTAATCTATACCTATAATATTGGTTTATTTAGGCTTTTACCATGATATTATGAAGTTAATTTTGTTAAGTGATGTACAGAGTTATTAAAAATATGTTCTATGTCTTAGGGAAATGCAAAAAGAATGAAAAAATGAAATTATACATAATATTAAGCAGAACATCTACGGCAAAATACTTGATGAGTATAGATTATTCAATTTAAACAGGGGATTGACACTTTTTTTCTTCTTTGAAAGCTTACAGCTCTTGATTCAGGGAACATGGCACCCGTTGCCTTCTGTGAGCATCACTGAGCTTAGAAAGTATAACCAATGACAAAATGAAATATTGCAGGGGCATGCTTTAGACATGATGAATTTGTTATTGCAGAAGTTCCCATTAGAAATTCAATGTCATCTATTAGGGAGTCCTCTGTGCCTCGATTTATGCAGCAGATGGATTCTGAAAGGCAACAGATAAGTAAAATTTTTTGTAAATTAAATCAGTGTGCTTGTCATTTGTGGTTCATCACGTTGTAAAATCAGGAGTCCATTTGTAATGTCAATGATTAGCCTAAAATATTGAATTGATTAGATTTCCTAAATCAGATTACATTCAAGTGAAGCATAAAAATATTGTTGAAAGCAGTTTAAATGTTTGCAAAAACACTAGAATGACCAAGAGAAAAGATAATTATAGGAAATCCTGAATGATTGACATCAGAGTCAATAAAAGCCAAACAAGATTCTATGGGTGTTTAATCTTGGTGACAACTGGCAACCATTTAGTTGTTCTCTCTTCCTCAACTCAGGTTCTGTAAATTTTCAGTTCATATATTGACCTAGCTCTGGCGTTTTAAAAGCTGTGGTCACTCCTTCCTGCTAGAATAGTTTCAAACTCCCTCTCTCTTTCTCCACTGCACCTCCCAAAGTCCTTTCACTCCGCTTAGGAATTTTCTTGGAAAACTTGTGTTCCACTTACTTCTCATGCTGATGATTGCATACCTGTAACTTAATATGCCACGCCACATATAGGAGGGTCACATTTGCTTCTACTCTGTGTGCCAGGTTCAGACCTGCAAGGACACACTGAATGTAGGCCTTCAGGGTCTAGTGAGCATCTCTAGATACTCATCTCTTATGTGAATCTCTTAATACAAAACCAAATGTCTGATTCACCCCCGGGTTATTCCCTTGAAACCTCTCAATTTCAATAAATAAAGTTCCTTTCTTTCATTTGCTCACTCTTCAAATCCTCCAGTGCTCATTCTTACCACCTCTCACACAGGCACAAAGCTCCACGCCAATTGTTCGCTGACTGAAATCACCCACTTTGTTGCAGAAGGTCAATGGCCTCCTTTACCCATCCCTGCTTCCTTTCTTCCTTTCTCACCTGTCTACACTTGATTCCCTTTGAAGCAAGCAGTGTGATGTTTTTAAAATGCAAACAAGATGAGGTCATTCCCTCTGCCCTAAATCCTCAGATAATTTCCCATGTCAGTCAAAGTAGAAGACAAAAGGCTTACATCAGCCTGAAAACCACCTCCCCCAAACCCCCCAACCCCTCCACAGGATCTGACTGCATTGCTCTTGGACTTCGTCTTCACCCCTTATGGATAGTTCTCCTCTGGCCCTTCTTCATCTGGAACTTTCTGGCTGCCCTTCACACATATCAGGCACACACCTCACCTCTCAGCCTCTGTACCACTCATCTGGACTACTTTCCCCTGGTTACCCACATGGCCATGTCCTGTTTATACTCAGATCTTCTCCACCAGATGGGCTCCAGTCACTTAGTGTAACCCCCAACCCCACTCCCTCTTCGTCCCCACTACACTCTGCTCTGCACCATCTGCTCTGCACCATGTTTGACTTTTCATCATGGAGTGGAGCAGTCAGAGTCTCCCTGAACTGGTTACCTTTGTTGTTCAGGCTGCATCCTTAGCACACAAAGAAGTTCTTGTCAGAGTAAAGGAGTAGACTTAGATTCAGTGTGCCAATGGTCTGGGGGTGACCTTGGTTATTTATTTATATCACCTTTATTTTATTTGGATTAAGTTGATTAGAACACTAATTTTAGGTATACAATGTAGCTTTTGGATACATGCCTATATTGCAAAGTGTTTGATGCAATGATAGCTAACACATTCTTTGCCCCCACTATTCCATTTTGTTGCTATTTTTAAGGTGAGAACATTAAAGGTCTACTCTCAAAGCAATTATTCTTTGTTTTTTGTTTGGGGGCCACTCCTGGTAGTGCTCAGGAGTTACTCCTGGCTCTGCACTCAGAAATTACTCCTGGTGGTGCTCAGGAGTTACACCTGGCTCTGAGCTCAGGAATTACTCCTGGTGGTGGTGCTCAGAGGATCATATAGGATGCTGGGGATTGAACCTGGGCTGGCCATGTGCAAAGCAAACACCCTACCCACTGTATTCTGGCTCTGGTTCCAAGAAACAACCACTCTTAAGTGTCCAACCTGCTATTGTTTATTGCAGTTTCTATGCTGTATGTTAGATCTTCAGAACTGGCTCATTTGTTTATTTTTTAAATTTTAGGTACCATGATTTACACAATGACTTAATAGTAGGGTTTCAGGCCTACAACATTCCAATCCCACACCCTCCCCCAGTTACCTCCTCCCTTTGCCTTTGTCTCAGGTTGCCCTGGAGCCCCACCCCTGCTGTCTCCCCTGCCATAGGAAACTCAGTTCTGTACACCCGTTCTCAGGTTCTGCTGCCTTTGGCTATTTTTTTAATCCCCTTATTAAGTTTCTTTGTATCTCATCTATCTAGTGTAGCTCTATTTATTATCAGGGCTGGAGTGGGTGACTAACTGAATTAAAATTGGGATGCAGTTTATAGGGTGGGGCTCACCCAAAAAGTTAGGTGCAAGGGAGTTTATCCAGGGCAGAGAAATAAAAAGTCAGAGCCTGGCCAAGGTGATTCCTTGCTCACCTAAGCAGTTACTCCCCTCCTTTCTCGGTGAGAATCCTCTGATTTTACTGCTGCGGTAATGAATTCCATCCAGGCCCTGAGTGGATCATGATTAATTTAGGGCAGTCATGCAGATCTCATTCCTCTTTGCCCAGTGACTAAACTGGGGCAGTTCTAGTCAATGATGTAAGAAGGCTTCTGGGGGAAAATTTCGCTCCTCATAAAATGGTGGGTGGTATTAGGGAGAAACTATTTGCCTTCTTCCCAACCTCTTCCTTTGTCCATTGCCTTTGTGTGGTGTATGTGGATGGAGGGGAATAATTACCCTGTAACCTTGAGAGAAACTTCACTCCCATCCAAGGAGGCCTAAGAGGAAACACAAGGCCATAATTCCTGGCAGTATTATGGCTTGCCAACCATTTTCTGAAGTGTTCTCTCTCTGACCTTGTTTCTTTCCTATGTGCCACATATACACCATGTTACCCACTGTTCTCTTAGTTTTATGCTGGGTCCCCAACACTCCCATTTATGCAGTTTTCAGCTGAGTCCCCGAAAGTGGGAGGCACAGAAGGGCCACAGGACCTGGCTTCCTGGGTGTCTGTTCTTATGGAAATAAAATGCTCCTAACTGATAGAGAAGACTTGAAAGCAGGAAGACTTGACCATGATTCAGATTAACCTCAGACACAGTCATTGACTCCTGCTAAACACGCAGCGGCTCCATGGAAGGAAGAGAGGCAATCTCCATGTCTGAAGTTTGAGAGACAGAGATCACACTTCTCACCATCAGTGGTGGCGGCTCAGGGGCTTTGCTTTCTTCCACCTCTCAGGCGCTATGTGAGGCAGGAGAATAGAGCTCCTTTTCTTCACCAGGATCTGACCCCAGGGGTCACCTTACCTTGGGACTATGTTGACTGCTCATTATTTCTCTCTTTAAGTCAGCTCCTGGCTCCAAGTAGAAAATGACTGGCTAACTCTCTGTGTCTCTGTGTTGAGCCATTGTTCATGCTCAATTAAGACTGATGACGAATAATGCAACTCACAGTAATTAGTAGCCTGAAAGAAAATGCTGGCTGAAGGAGACAGCAGGGAACTTCTCAGAAGAATTTCACTCCTTCCATGAACTAGATTTAGAAGTGCGGTGGACATATACCCTTCATGCCCAGGGGATCCCAGGAGGCCTAATCAAGAAGCTGTAGCAGAGGTTAGAATGGAGAATTCTACAAGAGTGAGGAGGCCAGCTGAAAGGCCCAATGGGTTTTCTCAAAAATTCCACCCCCGTTGCCAAGATTTACTGCTCACTGTCACCGGGTGGAAAGGATCACACCCTCTGGTCACAGAACATTGACCTAAATATTATGACGTCATAGTGTATTCTGGCTTGTCTGCTCTGACATTTCCTTGGTTCTGGGTGCGGGCAAATGTTTCCAGTGACATGTTCTTGAAGAAGAGTGACCCTCCCTTCCTCTCTGCTTGTGAGTGTCTGGTGGTGGGAACTGTTTCTTCCTGTCAGTCTACCCAGCTTTTCACACCCTTCTCACACAGGAGCCTGCGTATCTGGCTACCTTCAACTCTTCCATCACCTCAAGAATGATCCATTCCTCTCAGTTCCCAGAGGCCGCACTTTACTCCCACACCCAAGCCAACAGTTTTAGTTCTTTAAAAGGGATCAGTGACTCCTCATACAAGAAAACTCACATATCTTGTGATATTTTTTGTGTTTGTTTGTGGTTGATGGATTTTAAATATAACTGTTACTTAAATGAAAATCTGGGCTGTTTCCAGAAGATTCCCTCAGGTCCTCCCTCAGGTCAGTATCTTTTCTCTGTAGGTGACCAGAGAGCCACTGCCACCACTAACTGAATTTGTCTGGTCTTCACTTCATGCACATTTGTGGATCTCAGTGGAGGACAACATTTTCCCCTCCAGAAAGCGTTTGTTAATATCAGGAGCCATTTTTTGGTTCAGGGGCTGGGGAGGGAGGGATGTGGTGGAGCTGTTGTGCTCTGGTTAGTGGGGGCCAGGGACACGTGAGGGTCAGCCCATGAGGTGCAGTGTAGCACCAAGCCAACTCAGTGTCAGCAGTGCTGGCTTTGGGACTCACAGTCGGTGAAACAATGTAAAAGCATCTGATTTCTTTCTCAGTGTTCAGTGTATGAGATGTGCCCATTACTGCTGAGTATGTTTATGGTTTGTTGTTATTTATTGCAATGCAGTGTTCTTACTGCATTGGATGGATATATTGATTTGCTTGTGAACTGTTGATGGAGACCACAAGGTTGTTTATTAAAACATCTTTTCTTTTAAAGTCCCTTTCCTTTGGTGGTGGTGGTGTTGACATTATCTTTGCAATGAAAGGACTTGGTCCCTTGGTGCTGTGGTGCTGTGTATCAGGCTACAGTGGTGCACATTTAGCAGAAGTGTTCATAGAGGTTTGCACCTCAGTTGTGGCCCTTGCACCAGTGCTCACCAGAGGTCTTGTTTCTTACCTGTGATGCTGACATATCTTTTAGTTGCTCTCCTTTATTTTTTTTTTTTTTTTTGTGGTGCTCACATACAAGTAGCCATGGAGTGGTCAGAAATTACCTGGGGTTCTTGGAGTCAAGAGCTCTCAAATGTAGTCTAGTTGGTACCTGTGGGACCCCAGGGATTTGAACTCATGATCTTACATTTCATGAAAGGAACACTAAATCCCTGCTCTACTCCTCCATCCCCCAAAGCTATTTTTACTAATATAGCTAGAATATAGATTTGTGTACAATTATATTGAAAAATTTCAGTGTAGGAAGGGATTAAGAGGTCAGATTTGAATGACAACTACCTAGGTTCACCCGCTTGCTGTGTGTCACCCTAGTTTTAGGAACTTGGCAGAAAGTTATGTAATCTCTTCCTGGACCTCAAGTTCCTAGACAGTGGGCAGAGATAGTGACATAATAGCACCATGAATAAGGTTGTTGAGATGGTGAAAGAAGTCAATGCATTTAAAGTGCTTACAATAGTGTTGAGCCCATTAAAAGTGCTAAAAGTGTTAGACTGTTTTCAATCAGAACTTGGAGCTTAAAGTTCGGTTAGCAATTGTTTTGTATTATAAATGCTGGTGGCGGGTGGGGGGGGAGAATGATTTGTTTGGATGTTTATTAATATTACAAAGACAGAGGTCTAAATTCCGACTTTAATTCTTCAAATTAATTTAGGATGTTTATTTTGAATTCTTTAGAGACCTTCTGCAGGGTCAGGCATGTGTGTTAGTGGTTCTACTTTGCCTTGTGTGTGCATGAGACCCTGGCTGAAGCTCTTTCAATTCTTGGTGCTGCATCGGCCTCCAAAATAAATGCCAAGAAAACCTTGTGCAAATTGAGCATACAGCAGCACTCTGGAGAAAAGGGACTAAGGACTTTTTTTTTTTTTTCTTTTTAAATTATTTTATTAAATCACCATGCAGTAGACCATAACAAAGCTGTTCATGATTGGGTTTCAGTCATACAGTGTTCCAACACCCATCCCTCCACCAGTGCACATTTTCCAACACCAATGTGCCTTGTTTTCCCTCCTCACCCCTAACCCCACACAGCCTGCCTCTAAGGCAGGCCCTTCTCTCTTTCTCTCTGTCTCTCTCTCTTTGCACATTCTGATTTGTAATACACCACTAATGGTTATCATGTTATCATGTATATCCATTGACGTGCTTTCAATACTCAGTTTTAGTCTAGCATTACTATTTCCAACTTTTTTTTTTCTTTTTGGGTCACACTCGGCGATGCTCAGAGGTTACTCCTGGCTCTGCACTCAGGAACCACTCATGGCGGTGCTTGGGGGACCATATGCGATGCCGGGATCGAACCTGGGCGGCATGGGCCAGCCGCATGCAAGGCAAATGCCCTACCCACTGGGCTATCGCCCGGCCCACTATTTCCAACTATTATTGTCAAATTGGTCCCTTCTCTACCTTACCTACCCTCTGTCCCCACATACATGTGGTAGATTACAGTTATTGACATATCCCTCCTGGCCCCTGTTTTCCCTAGTTTTAGATATTAGTCTTATACTATTTTTTCTTTAAGACTCACAAATGAATGCAGTCATTCTATAGCTGTCTTCTTTCTGACATTTCACTAAGCATGATACTCTCCATGTCCATTTACAGAAGTCCTTTTTATTATTTTCACTTGTTAATTTAAAAGGTTTTAGCAAGATACTATTCAAAGAAACAAACAATTTTCCTGTCTAAATGAAATCATTGACTTTTTACTATAGCCACTTAAGATTTTTTTAGTCTTTTGGAGGAAAAGTATGATGATATAAATACCAAATAATTTCCGGTAAAAAGTATGTAATGGGGCTAGGGTTGGAGCTCAAGGTTAAAGCACTTACCTTGCAAGTGTGAGGTCTTAAGTTTGATCCCTGGCACTGCAAGGGAGAGAAGAATCAAGAGAGAAGTAAGAACTAAAAGCAGTATAGTTTAATTTGCAGCTAGGTAGAATGGTGTGTTTTGTAAACAGAGGTTGTTGTTACATTACCATGATTATCATACTATTTATGGTTTAATATTAAAATGCAAAAATGATCCATGTTAATTTTGTAAAAAAATAACTTTCAGGGCTGGGAGATGGTTCAAAGGGATATGTTTTGCATGTGGCAAACCCTGGCTTCATCCTTGGTACCACATGGCCCCCCTAGTACTGACAAAAGGAACTCCAGAGTAAATGATACATAAAAGTCAAAACAACATTTGAGGGCATGCGTAAAACGTTTGCCTATTCTAGGTGCCTACAATCAGGTAGAAGGCAGGTGGCTGGCAATAGTGTCCCTTTATGTCTGCTGTACAGTAATCATTCTTTTGGTGAAGGTTATGCGCTTACTTAAAGCTGGCTCCAAGAGACGACTTGTTCCACAGTGTCCATTGCTTTGGACATGGGGTGCATAGGGTGTGCTCCACTCCCCTGTACTGCACTTTGTGGCCAGAGCACTTACATTCTGACAGTGGTGGGAGCAATTGGTGAAAGTAGGAAAAGACAGATTTCCTGAGTATAGTCAGCTATGGAGACATTCTGGAGAAAACTGACTATGGCTGCCTTGTTGATTTTTTCCTGGAAATTGCATCTTGTGGCAGTCTGAAGGGAGCATCTTGTCGGCCTGATAGAAGGTGGTAGGTTTTGCTCATCCTGTGCTGGACTCATGGCTCATGGGCTGCACTCCTCATTGCCAGGGAGCACCCAAGTGTTGCCAGTTGAGTTTTCTGTGGGTGTCTGACTGCTCCTCATGAGGACAAAAGGCAAGCTTTTTTTTTTTTTTTTGCTTTTTGGGTCACACCGGTGATGCTCAGGGGTTACTCCTGGCTCTGCACTCAGGAATTACTCCTAGCAGTGCTTGGAGGACCATATGGGATGCCGGAGATCGAACCCAGGCCAGCATGGACCAGCCGCATGCAAGGCAAACGCCCTACCTGCTGGGCTATTGCTCCAGCCCCCAAAAAGGCAAGCTTTTGCCTATTGACTACATGCTGGTGTTTAAAGGATAAGGACACAAGGAGAACAGGCTATTCTCAGCTGTGAATGCTTCAAGGAGGCCTCACTGTGGGCTGATACTGTGGGGTAGGGAATTGGGGTGGTGTAGGGTGGGGGTGTTTGGGGGAAATGGAAGGATGGGGAAATTGTAGACCCCTGCCTCTGAAACTCTGGAAGTGTTCTAGTGCAGGCTCCCCTCATTTTGGACAATGAATCACGACTCGATATCCTCTAGAGGGCACCAGAAACTCCATGTCCGCCGTGAGCCAGGGGATAGCTTCTACGAACATAAGAGTTTCAAATTTATATTTGGTGTTCTAGTGGGCTCCCCCTCATTTTTTGGACAATGAATAGCTGGTAAAGACAACAGGCTCCTTTAGAATAATGGTGAGTCTCTGAAAACCAGGTCTCCTCTGATATTTGTTGTTTGCAAACAATTCCTGTTTGCTACCTGGGAGGAATCTCTCAGGCCATCTCCTCCAAAGAAAGATGTTTTCCCAGAAATAGTCTCAGAGCACTGCCTCTAAGTCATAAGTAAATCACGCAAAACATCTGGGAGTCACTCACTGTGGCTTTTGGGGGTGGGTTAGTCGAAATGAAGATTTAAAATGCATTTCTCTGTCCCAAGACACAGGAGACTAGACTGTTAATGACAGAACTGAGGTGAGTTTCCAGCACAGTCAAAGCCCAGGCTTTCTTGCAGCCGCCACTTGGCGAGGAGAAAGAACTGCCAACTAAATGGAACTGAGTGTGATTATCCCAGAAGCAGGAGAGCAACAATGAAGCCTCATACCAGGCCCACCTGCTTGCCCTGGAGAAAAGACAGGAGAGGTGAGGTGCTGGTTCTCCACACCACAGGGTTGTCTCCACACTGCAGTTTGCCCAGGAAGATCTCAGCGCCTGAAGGAGTTGGTCATCCCTTTGCTCTTCGCTCCCTGCCTACTTAGCCGGAGCACAGGTGGAGCAGGACAGTGCTGGCTGGGCATAGCTGGATGGCCTGAGTTTGGGAACCGACAAGGTCTGCCCCGCCACCAGGAGCCCTCACCCCCAGACTTTGTGTTCCGAGAAGATGCGAACCTGAACGGGGTGGGACACCTCATTCTCCAGACTTCAGGTTCCTCCAGGTCGAGTGGAGTCTTCAAGTGCCCTCTCCTGCCCGGACTCCATGGCGCCCATTCAGCTCCGTGTGTGAGAAGTGACTGTGAGGGCAGACTCGGAGGGGGCTGGAGTGATAGTACAGCTGGTAGGGAACTTGCCTTGCACATGTCCAAAGCGGATTCGATCCCCATATGGTTCCTCAGCTCCTACCAAGAGTGATCCATGAATGGAGGGACCACACAGGTAAACCTGCACCACACTGGGTGTGAGGGTGTGAACCAAAAACAAAAAAGAATCCAGGTAAGCTGCACTTAGCCCTCACTTCTACCAGAGCCCTCCAGGAAGAGGAGCCTTGTGCCAGGGCTGCCCACAGCGACGGTTCCACATAAAGACCCGCAGGTGGGATCCAGGGGGTGCTGCTGACTCGGGAAGAATGCAAGCATGATGACCAGAGGGAAGCACGTCCGTCAGTGAACTCATCAGCTATCCAACTGCAGGCAGCGAGAAAGGAGCTCCGGGGCAGAGTCTTACTTGGACAGGACAAGGAGATGCCAGCTTATCTGCAGTGGCATGAGTGAGGCTGCGGTGCTGAGAGCCCCCGGGAATGGCCCTGGTGTAATTCACTCTGGGCATGTGGATGCTGAGAGCCTGTGGCTTCCAGGCCTTCAGGGCGCCAACACAGAAAACAAGACGAAGCCAAGAGTGTGGGAGCTACAGGGTTGGGTCGGTGGGTCCTGGAAGCTGAGTGCGGGGCTTTGCATATTAATATAAGTGTCACTGGGGAGCCTCGGCAGTGCATGGGGCAAGGAAAGGACAGTGCTCAGCTCACTGGGATAAAGGGGTTGAGTTGATAGATGCATGTGTTGGAAGGAAAGTGTATGCAGCTGACCATGACCAAATCAGATGGGAAACTAGTGCTCTTATTAGGAGTTTGAGTTGACAGTTCCGTTTTATTTTTAAAAGAGAAGTGTTGGACCATTGGATTAGTTTACAAGAATGTACATGCTTGTATGTTTAGGGGTGGTGTTACATGGCCACACCTTTCACCTAAGTGCCAGTATCCCTCAAGCTGTTCAATAAACCCTTTCAGCCCACTTTCCACCACTCCCTGGCTAAGCTGAGTTACCTGTGGTTACCAAGGGAGTGTCTAAGGGTTTCAGTTGACCATTGTCTGTTCCTTTGCTTTGTTTATTAAATCTACCACGTATAATAGAGCATTTGTTTTTCTCTTTATGACTTAGCCTAACCCCTTCCAGTTCCATCTACTTTATAGGAAAAGACAAGATTCCACCTTTATTAATAGCTGGATAATATTCCATTAAAAGCCTGTACTACAACTTCTTCACCTTCATCATTGGGCACTTGGGTTGTTTCAAGATATTGGTTATTATGTTTAACATTGCAGAGAAGATAGTTATGTCTGTGTCTTTAAATTTAGTGCTTTTTGCATTCTTTGAATATAAACCTAGTAGAATTGGAATTGCTGGATATGTGGTAGTTTTATTTTTTTTTAGTAATTGTACTATTTCTCTAGAGACTGAAATAATTTATATTCTCACCAATGATGAAAGTTTTTTCTTCTTACTTTATCTTCCTCTATTAGTCTTTTATTCATCTGTTTTATTTGTAAAAACTAGTTCTCAGATTAAGTATACAGAGCCCAATCTTACATAAGGTAGACTCAGTCCTAGAATACTTGTGTCCAGGTGCTAGGATAACTGATTATTCTAACACAATGTGCGTTTAAAGTGTTTCCTAACTAGTGTGTGGCCCTGGGTTCTATTGCTGTCCACACACATGCACTTGCATGCATGTGCATGCACACACACACGCACACAGCATTTTAGATCTAGCACAGAATGATTTTAGGTCTGTGAGCATACTATAATAGTCACCTCCTTTTTTAAAAGCTGGCTATAAATGGCAGTTTTAGATGGAAAATGTCATATGTTTCATCTGTTGCAGTTTTTACTAGTCCTCTATTTTTGTTTTCTGCTGAATCTTAAGCTATTAGAGGCTAAGGATAATAAAAATAAGTATTTATGGAAGAACAACTAGTTTAGACTAGTTTTCCTAGAAATTATCTTTGATGTTTTTGGATTACCCCTGGATTTTATATTATAAATGAAATGTTGGTTTCAGTTAAGACTGTTAAGATAGTTAAAAGACAGTTAAGTCTGTTGGGATAGTTAAGATGCTGGGATTCTGATTCTGTCAGAGAATATATAGCCCCAGGACAGGATTCTTGTTTGGCCCGCTGAAAGAGAGAGGACCTGAAGAGAGAGGTACTGAAGAAGAGAAAGGCAAATAGAATGAGAAATAGACAAGACAAAGAAACAGAGAGACAGAGACAGACAGATGAAGAGAGAGAAGAAAGAGAAGAGAGGACTGAAAAAAGACAGAGAGACAGAGACAAAACAGAGACAAAACAGATAAGAAAGACAGAAGGAAGAGAAGAGAGAGGTACTGAGATATATATATATATATATATATATATATATATATATATATAGAGAGAGAGAGAGAGAGAGAGAGCTAGATATATAGAGAGAGAGAGAGGACCTAGAGAGAGAGAAGTCCATTAGAAGAGAGAGGTCAGTTGAGAAGAGAGGTTAAGAGGAGGAATCCACTCAGAGAAAAGATTAAGGGGAGAGATCCATGGAGTGAGGTGGAAGAGTGAGTGAGGAGAGATTAAAAGGAGAGAGTTTCACACTTTCAAGAGTCTGTGGCCTTGTTCCTTTGTCAATCATTCATGGGGAGCAGTCGCCAGCCTTGAAACAGGTCGGGAACTTAATGGATTCTAAGTACTATTGGAGACTCCACTGGGTCCTGACATCATCTGCTTTCAATATCACCCACCCTGAGTACTGTTGGGGACCTCGCTGAGCCCTGACAGATGTCGATTTTATAAGCTTATCTTTTGGGGTTGGAGAGATAGTACAATAGCTAATCTGCTTTCCTTGCATGCAGCTGACCCAGATTTGATTCCTGGCACCACAAAAGTTCCTGAGAGTCCCACCAGAATTGTTCCCTGAGTACATAACCAAGAGTAAGTCTGAATCAGCCAGATGTGGTTCAAAAATCAGAACCAACCAAACAAGATAATTCACCTTTAGTCATCTTATTTTCTTTTAATTTGATAGCAGTGATGGCTTACAAACTAAACAGTTCATCCTAAGGGAACCTTCATAAACTTCTTGTGTGAAAAATGCCAGTGCAATCAAATATATAGCAAAAAATCCAGCTGTTGTATCTATGTATATATATATATATATATATATATATATATTTGTATCTATATGCAGTATATGTTGTATGTTATATACATATACACATTTCAGAAGCATTGTACACCAACTTCAGGAACTCTTTCAAAGAAGAAAAAAATAAAGGAATTTGACAAATTTATCCTTAGGATAAATTGTACTTTGATTATTGCAAAAACTCTGGCTTGAAGTAAGTAATATGAATAATTTATATTTGTTTGTTAGAATCAGGAAAATTGAGTCAAATATAAACAGAAAATTTATCAGTGATTTGTGTTTTTAGCATGTTATGTTTTTCAATTTATAAAGCAATTTTAATCTGGCCTTTCTCTTTCTCCATGCATGTGTGAAATCAATCTAGTTTAGTAAAACATACTTTGGATTCTTATGTACAGTAGGCACAAAGCTTTTGTCTTGGATATGAAGATATCTTCAGATATTGGGATTGGGACATTGGAAAAATTGCAGTGCCACGGGCAGCAGAATTCCAAGAGTGCTTTGTAGAAAGAGCAAGTACAGGGTACCGAGAAAATTTCACTGACTAATGGTATGTTTAGAAGTCAGGTGAAAAAATGAATGGGCAGATTAATATCGTTTTTATGAGCCATCTGCTGCAGACATTCTATGCTGTATAGAACCCATCTACTAGTCTGATCAAGAGAATTTCAGATCTGACACTTATGCCATTGTTCCTACCTAATTCTATGCACTTTAAGATATTTAGTGAGGGAAATATCTCTGGAATACATAGCTCATAGAGCTGGAGAGAGTCCAGCCAGTCCTTTCTCTGTGACCTGAATGTTGTAGGTGTTGGGCTTATGTATACAACTGAGCTCATTGTTATGCAGAGAGAGAGTGGGCCATAGGGAGAGTTGGGTTCTGATGTCCTCCATTCGGCATTCCGTCTGCCGGCAAAGATTGAGTGGGTTAATGATCTGCAACTAGTAACTGGTTATTTTAATTCCTATTGGCAAGAAAAGCAATAATCAAATGACTCCTATGGGAGTGAATTATAACAAGTTAGCAATAAGTCTTCAAGTGAATGATACTAATTAATTTCTGCAGGTCAGCATCATCTATCACCTCCATCATGAAAGACAGAGAAGCCTCGGTCCAGAGAGGCAAAGCTCATTGTCTTTCAAGAGCTTTGAGTGGGCATCTGGGGAACTTGAATCTGAAGTTTTGCATTCCAAGTGGAAAGTTGAGTTTAAAGAAGCAGGGCCGGGTAGAAGGGGTTAAACTTGATTTCTTCTCAGAGGAGGTCAGGCACAGGAGACTGGAGTAGTAGGAAGCCCTGTGGGGGAAGTTCTTTCGCTCTCCTGGCAGGTCTCATGCTACAAATCAACAAACTTTGGTTTGGGAGATTCTCTAGCAGGCAACTTTGAAGGCATGAAATTCACACATACAATGGTGAGCCAATAGTTTACTGCTCAGTAGGATCACGCTTTAAAAATTAAAATAAGATGGAAGTTTTATCTAAGAGGAAAGTAGCTCTGCCCTAGAAACTGGCTCCCCTCAGCCTTCTGGATTAGAGTTAATATCAGCCTTTGATGATTCTTGATTTTCTTCATGTATTGTCTTACCTTGATTGAAAAAAAAAGCAGAATGCATAAGAAAGAAAATTTTGTGAGTATTTCCTCTCAGAGGGATAAGGCATTTGTTTTGTCATTTGTTCTTGCTAATCCGAGATAGGCTGTACAGGCAGTCTTCCTGCCATTTAAGAGGGCATCTGTGCTAATAAAATTCAGTTGAACATGACTGAAAATTGCTAAGGCTAGAAGACTTTTATGTCACATTAGTCCAAACATTCAACTTCCAGCCTTGTTGCTCTGGAACATGAATACTTGTGACCACAGTATTGAAATGTGTTTAAAATGTGCCCTTTCCAAACCTAAGGCAAGACAGCTATGTTTAGAACTTACCACTCCCCACTGATCTGCTTCCTGCACCCCCAAAATCTAGGGCATTTGTGAAATCATTTGCTAAGAACAGCCAGTGCCAGTATACATGTCAAAATCATGTTCTTTGCTCCTAGGCATTGTAGCTTTTGAAATTTGGAAACATTTTATAGTTTTCTCAGTGACTATCAGCTTTAGGCAGCAAATAATACTTGATGTTATATCTTGTAGCCAATTACAAGGTAAACACATTTAATTCATGACTAAGTCCTTTCCATTTTGATCAGATGCCAATCTGGACAGTTGGCTTAAACACTACCTATGATACTCAGATGGATATCTTTATTTTCTCTAATGTGAAACTTTAATAACTCTACTGGGGGCATTGATCAAATTTAGCACTTTTCTCTAGGACTTTTGTATTTTTGGATCCCTGTCAAAGCTAGTTCAATTGCAATGCTCAGGGCTAGATTCAGTAGTCATGTGACTGTTTACTGCTTCAATAAAAAGCAACTTACAGATGCAAAATGCTCTTCACTATTTATTCATTGCATGTATTCATGCACTGTGCCTTGGCTCACCATGGTGTTTGCTTGATATGTATTCCCTAGCACATTCTTTCTCTCTGAAAAACTACACATTATATCATTTTTGCATCTGACACTGACTTTGTTGTTGGGAAGGACTTGTATAACAAAAAGGAAAAAAAAGAAAATGCTATTATGAGGACCTCTCCAATCCTTTTAGATTTGCTTAATTCACTGAAAAAGCAAGGGGATTTTTGAGGCCATGCTGACCTTGACTGATGAGAAATCCTACTGTAAGAGGTATCACATGAGGGTTCTATGCCAGAATTTATCACGATACTTCCTGGTTCACTTGTTTATTTTTACCTTTAGTTCCTTATTTTCCAGTAGAGATATGTCATGGCTTATTTGAAACACTGAACAGTTATGGGAAAAATCCAGCATATTTATTTTACTTTCCCCTATGAAGAATTTTTGAACAATGAATTTTTTTAAGTTTACTTCCTTCTCTCTCTCTCTCTTTTTTTTTGATAGAGGTGGCTTGCTTTAAACAATTTTTTTAATCCAAAGCTTTAAAACATGATTCTTTAAATTCAAACGACTTTAGAATTACATTTGGGCCAGTTTTCTTCGCTCATTAATGTAATTCAACTCCATGTGGTTGATATTTTCACTCTAACCTAGGTTTTAGTACAAGGTTTGGGGCAAACCACTTGTTGGTTTGTACAATCTTCTACTACTTTGAGTTGTGAGAAGGGAATAAGTCAGTACCTTTTTGGCCCATTAGTTCTCTCATTTATAAATGCAGATTAAAATACCCATCTTTATTTATTTATTTTTTAATTTTTTTTTTTTTTTTTTTTTTTTTTTTTTTTTTTGCTTTTTGGGTCACACCCAACGATGCTCAAGAGTTACTCCTGGCTCTGCACTCAGGAATTACTCTTGGCGGTGCTCGGGGGACTATATGGGATACTGGGGATTGAACCTGGGCGGCAGGCCTGCGCGTGCAAGACAAATGCCCTACCCGCTGGGCTATTGCTCCGGCCCCTAAAATACCCATCTTTACTGGAGAGATGGCTCAATGAATCTTTGCACACGCTTTGCATTCGGGAGGCCAGAGTTCAATCCTTGGACCCACATAATCACCCAAGCAGCACTGAGAATGGCCCAAACCAACCTCCTCTTTCCCCAAATGAAACATTCACCTCCATAGGTGGTTGTCTCTGGGGAGGTTTTTGTTTTTATTTTGTGGAATACACCTGGAATGCTAGATGTCCTTGTCATCAAGGCCAATGGACATGAAGCATCTTTAAACCTATTTGCTCCAAGAGACTATAGAGCAAGGCACATTACACTCTGATGTTATTATTCACCAGAGGAAATTGAACTCCTAGCCTTCATACCATCTTCCAGAAACAGAGCCTTCTAAGAGGATCCCTTTATATGTTATTGAACCTAAAAAGACATGACATAGGTCTTAACTGTTTTGCACATGTAGAAACATGAACATACTGTTCGCAGTGAACCTATAATCTTCCTTTTGGGCCTGAATCTTCTGTGGGATGACAGTGTTGAAGATTGCAGACAGAGATTTAATGATTTTATCATAGCAGAGCTATGCAGGGAAGATGGGGCGGGACCTAGAGTGACATTGATCACTCTGATCAATCTTCTAATCAGATCTGCCACATTTTTTGTCTCTGTTTTGTGAGGGAATATACTTGGCATGGTTCTCAGTGAGTCATTCCCAGCAGTGCTTGGAGAGCCCCTCATGCATGCAGTCTGAGAATGCAAAGCATGAACTCACCCTATCAAGCCATCCTCCCACCCCCATGTTTGTTTTGATACAACCTCCTAGCCTGAGCAAATGGTGGGTATCACATCAGACACTCCTTAATGAACCTGAAAGTCATCCTTGGCATTAAGTTGCTTAACGATGAAATACAATGTTAAATGACATCAGAACTGGCCGTACTTTCAGTAGCACTTCTTGAAACTGCAGTCTGAATATCTCAAAGGGAAAAACCATCTTGGCTTCTGCAGAAAGCAGGACAAGTATAAGTCAGAGACCAACGACCTGGGAGCTAACAGAAGCAGGGAAACCTTTACTGTGTTGTAAGCATATATTATCTCCAAAGCTCAATGCTGCTTTGAGCCCAGAGGATTCGGATAAGTTCATTTCTAGCCAGCGGCCAGTGTGGTGCTGCGCTCCAGGATGTGTGTGGGGATGGATGGGGAAACCCGTGTTCCTTCAACAATGGGCTGAGTGAATGCATATTTTTTTAACCATTTCCAGATGCAAGCAACAGAGTCGCATGGGAGATTTATTTCTCTTACAACAGAAGTCAATTGGGCATGACACTAATGTATTGTTTCAAGAAAAGTCTAACTCAACTAAATGGAGACTCAGTGGGAAATTTAAAGAGAAGCAATTTCTGTTATCGGTTTTAATGAATACCATTAAGTGATAACCAAAAAGAGAGAAGACAAAAAAAAAAAAGATTAGGGATTGCTCAGAAAACATCTTCCCACTCTTCTAAATTATCATGACAACACAATCTTTAGCTGTGAAGTTAATTTCCTCCGTAATTACATTCTATTTAGAGGTGCGATTGCTTAGAAACTCGCTCCTGGCGAGGAAGTGCTTTGATTCTAGCAGGGATGGTGGAATGGGGTCCCCAGCACCAAGCAGCTTGTATTGATCCCCCTACATCCCTCCTGGGACACTTAGCCTTCAGGGCACCTTGGGAGTCCCAGTGACTTGTCTCTTTTTCCCTGGAGTGGTGGGCAGGAAAAACAATCTAGAGACTCTAAAAAAAAATTCAGCTGTCAGAGGTGAATTCTAGGGGCTCTCGGAGACACTCTGCTCCCCTCCTATCCCTGAGATCCACTAAAGATGGGTTTGATGGGCCCTCACATCCCTCTGACAGTGATATAGATGAGGCAGTACTGGGAAGTGCAGAGAGAAACATTTTTTCTTTTTTTTCATAACAAGTGTAATGCTTTTTAGCATGCCAGGGAATGCTCCAAAGACAGATTTTTTTTCCCAGGACATTGATTAATGTTTCTCAACATTTCCCAAACCTCCATCCTTGTCGGCGGCTGCTTCTGGAGGAACGAAAAAAAAAAACAAAGAGTCCCAGGAGCTGCAGCCCAGACTTGGCATCTGTGACTGAAAACTAGGACAAGGTACTTGGTGATGATGGGGAGCAATTTCTTATGTGGGAAGCACCAGCCAAAAAATGAAGCCGAAGGAGTCTGAGCTGTGGAGCTGAGGGCAGACGCTGAGGTGATCTGATGGGTTTCATGGAAGTCAGAGAATGTTCCTGATAGTCCCAAGTCCAGCTCTCTCAGAGCCTCTAATTCTATTACCGCCTCATCCAGCCACATTATTTTTGCTCATTAACGAGATGCATCATAATGGAGCATGCAGCGGCCAGAGTGATTAGCAAAGCGCCTCCTTCCATTCTTCAAAATGTCATCAACACACTGGTCAGGAAACAAACTCATTTTCTGACTCGGCCGTGATTTGCAGGGTTTCAGGCACTGATGATAGCTTGTCTGCTTGGTTTAAAAGAGCTCCTGATATAACAGGACCTGACACTGTTTACTTCAGCCTATTATGCTTGCTGCATTCACTGAATGCTTCAGTGGAGAAGAAAAATCGAAAGAAGGCTATTCATTGTAATGCCAGCTGCTTTTTCAAAAAAAAAAGGAAATCAATTTTGGCTTGAGCTCAGAATGTACTCTGCAGGTCCAGAGTGACCCACCTCTTTTGATGTCAACAACAAAAGAATCTGCCTGAATTTTCCACAACAATCCCCCAACAGCTCAAAGAACATTGAAAATCCTAGATTAGTTTCATTTTAGTTTATGTCCAAATTGGTATCCACTCATCCCAACAATATCACAAAATGCCTCGGGAGCAGCAGCCGGGGAGTGGCGCTCTATAGAACCGCCAATCCCGGGTTTGGGGATAAATTACTTGGCAAGGCCATTTTATGACGGAAATAATTAGTTATGTTTAGTATTTATAGCTAGTATCATGATGACTTTCTGTGCTGCTAATTAATTATTTTATGGCCAGCATGTTTTAGATGCAATTAGCTAGGTATGGCAATGATCATAATATTTTGCATATTCGAGACAACATTCTGCCTATTTACAGCAAAACTTGGGTGTCAAAATCAGTTATTTTCCCTTTGTTATTAGGCAGAATAATTACAGGAAACAATAACAATGATCTCTTGCATGTGAATCACGTTTTACAACCAACCACCTCCTTTCACATCACGCAGGCCTGTCCCCTTGGGGTTCTCCATGTGTGCACTACACACTAAAAATGAAAATTCCACATGGTGACCAGTGTTGGCTGGGTCTTCGCCAGCAAGCAGGTCCCCAATGTGAGCCTCAAGCTCTTATGACATGTTCTTGGATTCTCCTTTGGTCCCTGGGATAGGCTGGCTGCTAAGTACTAAGAAAGGGACTGATGGGGGCTAGAGGGATCAACAAAGAAATCCCTACGCTTTTTTTTAAAAAAGTCCCCAGCTTCTGTTTTTTTATCTATCTATCTATCTATCTATCTATCTATCTATCTATCTATCTATCTATCTATCTATCTATCTATCTATCTATCTATCTATCTATCTATCTATCTATCTATCTATCTATCTATCTATCTATCTATCTATCTCTATTTATTTTTTTTTGGGGGGTCACACCCGGCAATGCTCAGGAGTTTCTCCTGACTCTGCACTCAGGAATTACTTCTGGCGGTACTCGGGGGACCATATGGGATGCTGAAGATGGAACCCAGGCCGGCACTGGCCGGCCTCGTGCAAGGCAAATGCTCTACTTGCTGGGCTATTGCTCCAGCCCATATTATTTTTTTCTGTTCCATTAAAAACATACGTGGAGGTGCCTCTAAACCAAAGGGAAACTCGTTTAGATTTTTTCTGTAGGGAGAACCTCAAAAGAACTATGGAGGTCTTGTTTGCAAGGACGTGTTCTCAACCAGGCACTGCTCTTCACCCCCACTTCAGCCTTATGTCCCACTATTGAGCAATGCTTCAGTCCAGGGGTCCAGACAGTGTGCTGCTGCCTGCGGAGCCTGGGAATGTTCTCAATTAGGGGGTGGACAAGACCAGTGACATATGCTCTCTCCCAGCTCTGTGCCTTTCTCTCTAATTTAAGCCTCCCTAACTGGCCATAATCCTCCATTTCCTTTTCCCCATCTGTGCACTGTAAAGTGCTGAAAATATTAAAAATCAAGAAAAGTGTTGCCTATAGAGGATGATGATTCAGCCCTGAATATCTTCTTTTTTTATGGGCCACTTGTTAGAGTGAGCTGTGAGCACTTAAAGCGGGTTGGAGAAGCAAAATCACTTTGTTTCTCCTGGGTTTCTGCTCCTTAAAATCTAGACTACCAAGACCAAATATGTATACTTATATGTATGTATATTTATATATATATGTTTACCTGCCTCTTAAGGTGTTGTAGATGTGGCTGTGGTGCCCGGCTGTGTCGGCAGAAGGCAGACAGGAGATAGGTTTGTCTACAGACCTAGAGCTCTGCCTCATGGGCCCTGGTTGGTTTATGGTCTGACATAGAAAAAGATTGGGCCCCCTGGGATGAACCCAGAGCCACAGCAGAGTCTGGCAAGCTACCTGTGGTGTATTCAATATGCCCAAAACAGTAACAATAATGGACCTCATTCCCAACGAATGGAGGTGTTACTGGCACCTGCTCAAGCAAATCCATGAACAACAGGAAGACAAGTGATACAAGTGATATATATTTATACAAAGACTAAATGGAGATGTTACTGGTGCCCGCTCGAGCAAATCGATGATGAACGGGAAGACAGTGATACAGTGAAGACTAAATATATATACAGCAAATAAATATACTGACTTTTAAATATATATACATATATACATACATATGTATGTATATATATTTAAAAAAGTATATATACATATCTATATATATTTACAAAGTCAACAAATAAAGATTTAAACAAAAGGTCTGTGTCTTCATTACAAACTGTCCACCAATATAGGTTTCTCGAGCTGTACAGGGATAATGGGCCTGGTAAGTCCTCTGAAGGACAAAGCATTCCTCCTTTTCCTTCACCAGGATTCTTTCCTGCTTTTAATTCCATCCCATTTCCACTCATTGAGTTTGGTTGCAGACATGAAGCGCAAACAGACTTTGAAGTTAATAATCATTATTTTCTCATTTCTTGGGATAAAGGCAAAAAGAATCCCTTTAGCCTTCCCTCAGAAACCATTCTTTACCCCTTTAATCATCTTTGTCACTTCTCTGAACTGACTCCAGTTTCACCACATCTGCACATTACAAGCATGAGTTCTCAGTGTTCTCAAACAGACTCGCAGCCCCATTCTCTGCCACAGCTGCCAGTGCTTGAGGCCAAGCTTAGAATGATTCCTTCTGTGGCTCTAGCGTGGAGACGGGTCACAAACTTGTTTCCCTTGTCTTCAAGGCGCATCATCTGTAACAACTGAGAAGTTGTTTTGGAAGGGCAGAAGCCAAGTACAGGGGGAAATGACTGTCCCTGTGTCTGTGTAATGGGCCGCTTCCCACTTTAAGCCTTGAGATTGCAGCCAGGTTAAAGCACAGGGTCTAAGACAGGCCAGGGTATTTGGGAGGACTGTGATGGGGTGTGAGGGGTGAACCTGGATCATTTGGGAGTGAGTTCCAAAAAATTCTGTTCTATTCTGAGGCAGGTTGGGGGGGTCTCAAGAAATCAAAATTGGATTTAGCCTTACGGCAATTTCTTACCATAGTCCTATTCATCATTCTACTTTCTTTTTCTTTTCTTTTCTTTCTTTTTTCTTGCAAATTATTGCCTTTTAAATGAATTTTTAAATCATTCTTATTGAGATCCCTGGATTTACAACATTATTGTTAAGAGCACTTTTCATGCAAACAACATTTCAATTCTACATCCATGACCAAAGTGCTTGTTTTCCTCCATCAGTGTGAAGTACCCCTCCCCATCTTCCCTCCCATGTAAGCACAGTTTTACCGACAAATCTTCAGTTACAACTATTTTATTTTCTTGGGATTCTTTAGCATTTATGTGACAAGCTGAAGAGGATGAGCAGAAGAAATTTCTAAAGCTAGAGGTGTTAGAACTGGAGCGAGAGAATATGGGGAGGCAAAGGCACGTGCTTTGCATGCAGCCAACCCGGGTTAGATCCCTGGTACAGCATAGTTCCTTGAGAACCACCAGGAGTCACTTCTGAGTTCTGAGCTAGGAATAGTCCCTGAGCACGGCTGGATGTGCCCCCCCCCCGCCCCAAAGAATAAAGGTGTTACATGCATGTGTGCAGCTCAAGCAGGGAATCAGTCCTTGATTGCTGGCCATGGCATTCCAGGTTGTGCTCTGGTTCATACTTCCACTTCTAAATCATGATGCTTGACACCTGCTTTACCCAGCCCAGGACCTTCCCAAGCTCCTCTCCCTAGTTCAATGTTCATGCCTTTCTGTAGGGACTTTGCTTCCTTTTCCTTGGCCTTGAAAAAAATGACTGAGATGTGAGACCTGTAGGGGGTGGGACCCTCCTACAGGACTTTTCTCCCAGGCTCTGTGTCTGCTCACAAAACCCTCTTATCCTAAAGGTGGGTGCAATTCCTCCCAGAGAGAAATTTCAAATGCAAATTATTGCAGTCCTGATGAACTCTTCCCGTTTTTTGCTGTTGTTGTATGTGTGTTTGGTCATCAAAGAGCAGCATAAAAAGAAGAATGCAGCCCTTCTGCTTTCAGTAATTGAGAGCCTAATCAAGTCCACATTATAATTGCCCCTGTCATCTGTTCACACACCTTTCAGTGGTTTACAACCCAGCTCTTAAAAGGCAAGTATGCCCCAGCTCCCAGGTTGGGAAACATCTGTCTTCCTGCCCTCTGAACACAGCACAAAGGTTATGTTGAAAGAGAAACATCAATAACATTTTGTAAACTGATTTTTTATTAATTTAATTCATAATTGTGAAATATGAGGGCCAGGCATCACTTTCAGTCCTGACAGAGCTTTCCCAGGCTTATGGGGAGAAAAGAGTTGATCTGCTTTAATATATGTATTACTAGTTTACATTAGGCTAGAGTCTTGAAAATTTGCCAGCTAGTTATTGCCATCAAAATGGAATAATTTTATAGAACCCAAGTTAGGCTTAATTAATCTAAAGGTTTTCTCTTTTTCTTTCCTTCCCTGTTATAATTTTCACCGTTCTTCTATTTCTAGAAACTTCACAGGCATCACTAATAAATTTCCATGAAGATTGACTTGTAGCAAGCTTCTATAGGGATTAGAGCTGGCATCTGTGTAATGGTGCCAAGAGAAAAAAAATTAATATTGTTCCCACTATATGATGATCGACATTAGGATGCCATTAACAAAGCAAATACTGAAATAGAAACTGACACCAGGCCGACCATTCTGATCTTGATCTTAACCTAGCAATGCCATCTGGAGCTAAGGCAAGGCTGCTGAAGAACTCTCACTCACTGGTCCAGCAGTGAGCCTCATGTTGATGCCGGCCAAGCAATTTTTGCTAATGAAGCCACGTCCACATATGAGCCAACAGTGGTATGTGCTGGCACCAGTTTTTTTTAATTCCTTTCTAGTGAGATGGAATAAAATTGGAGAAGGCAGTGTGTACTTTTCTTGATAGCTGATTTCTGGGCCATAACCCCTACCTCTTACCTTAGGGCATCTCATCCCTCCAATCCCCCATACAAAAAATGTATTTCTTTACTACAGAAAAATATATAGAAGTATAAGACATCATATTATTTTGTCTTTAGTTGTCTGTAATGTGAATAAAATATAAGCCACCGTGTTAAGTTGCCATGGAACAAAGTTCCTGGTTTCCTTGTTTGTGAGTCCTGCAGTTATATTTAGAAAGGTTTGCTGGCATAGCTCTTGCCTCTCTGCCTACCCTCACCCCCTTTAACTGTGTGGAGGGCAGCTTACCATGGTTTCAACTTCACTGCTTCAGTTGTTCCTCCCCAAACTCTTTAAAAATCTGTAAGTGAATAAGTATCTTTTCATTTTAAAGAGCACAGATGCTTTAAGCATTGCGTTCTGCATGGAGAAACAAAACTAGGGGATTCACAGTATCAATTGATACCTATACCTGAGCACTGGTGTGTAGACTTGAGCATACCAGGTTTGGTGTGTGAGGGGTGGGCACTGTGTAGAGCTAGTGGGGACAATGATGAGGCAGTGTGGAAGAAATCCTAAGGCATTGGTGGACATACTCATGAACGATGGTGGTGTGAGATAGGTGATTGTATACGCCAAAACCATAAATATCGGTACATGGTAAACATATGAATGAACTAAGGCTAATTTATAAAAAAATGGTGATGATGAGGCATGGACACTTTGGAGGTGATGCAGAATAATTTATATTATAAATTTTCATTTTTTTAAAAGGTTCTTAAGCCACTTTGCCATTCACAACCAAGTCTGTGGAGTCTGCCACTTGACTTGGCAGCCATCTCAGAACACAAAATATTGACACCCACCATGATCCTGTGGGTCACGAAATCTGGTCACCATTGCTGAATGACTATATGAAGTCCCCCACTTTTCCTTCAGTTCACATGTTTTTTTTAAGTATTTTTATTATACCACAGTGAGATATACAAATAAAAAGATATACAATTAAAAAGTTCATGTTTGGGTTTTGGTCATACAGTGTTTCAGCACCCGTCCCTCCACCAGTGCCCATCTCCCACCACCAACATCCCCGGTTCCCTCCCCCCCTTCCCCCAGCCCTGCTCCATGGCAGGTTCTTTATTTCTTTCCCTTTCTCTCTCTTTCCTTTTTCCTTCCCTTCCAGACTATGGATTACAGAACATACATTAAAAGGTTGTCATGTGTATCCTTTTGCCTCTATTTAATGCTCAGTTCTAGGTTGGCATTAGTACCCTCGACTATTATTAGCACCCTGTTCCATTTTTCTGTCTTACCTAAACTCTGACTCCCACATGTTTGTGATAATTTCCATCTTTGACAAGACCCTCCTGATATATGTTTCACTTGACCTTGGATATTGGTATCATAATATGTACATATATATTTATGCCATGCAAATAAATGCAGTCATTCTGTATCTGTCTCTCTCTCCTTCTGGCTTATTTCGCTCAACATAATCTTCTCCATGTCCATCCATTTATAGGCAAATTTTATAACTTCATTTTTTCCTAACAGCTGCATAGTATTCCATTGTGTAGATGTACCAAAAGCTTCTTTATCCAGTCATCGATTTTTGGGCACTCTGGTTGCTTCCAGATTCTGGCTATTGTGAATAATGCTGCTATGAACATAAAAGTAGGGATGGTGTTTCCGCTGCGTATTTTTGGTTTCCCAGAGTAGATTCCCAGGAGTGGTATGGCTGGGTCAAATGGGAGTTCAATTTCTAGTCTTTGGAGGAAAGTCCATACTGTTTTCCAGAAAGGCTGTACCAGCCGGCATTCCCACCAACAATGGATGAGTGTCCCCTTTTCCCCACATCCATGCCAGCACTTGTTGTTCTTGCTCTTTTGAATATGTGCCAGTCTCTGTGGTGTAAAGTGGTATCTCATTGTTGTTTTGATTTGCATCTCTCTGATGATTAGTGATGATGAGCATTTTTTTCATATCCACATTTTTTTTTTTTTTAAATTTCCACTTTCTATTTGCTCTAATTATTTGGTTTGGTTTGTGTCAAGTCACCTTTGACCCTCATCTGTAAGAAATTACAGCCATTGATCTGTGGGATCACTTGTCCCATCACTCTCCAAATGACCCAAAGCTTTTGGAGGGACAATAAGGCTAAGGGATAGTAGAGCAGGTCGGCTACTGACCTTTCATGCGCCCAACTGGCTCCTCATATAGTACCTTGCCAGGAGAGATCCCTGGGCACAGAGCCAAGAGTAAAAAGGTATGATCAGCCTCTCTGAGGAAGAGAGAATCTCAGTACCCCTATTTCTCACTGTGCTTGCTGAATGTGCATTCTACAACACACACACACACACACACACACACACACATGCACACACGCACACACACTGGTCTCATTGGCTGCTGCATGCTGATGAACTGAGGTCTTTGGCTCAGGCAATGGGTTACTTTCCTTTACAAGGACTGGGCCGAGCCAAACATTCCAGGGGTGATTGCTTGCAGACCACACTAAGTGTACCCTGGCCATTCCCAGCCTTGTGACTCAAATGGCGATGTCAGCAGATGGTCGCTTGATTCTGAGGAGGGGGGCTCAGGTCTCTCCCCTTCAGCAGTTAGGTGAATCTCATTCAGCCTACATATAAGAGCCCGTAATTGTGGCATTGGATCATTGCAGATTTAGGGACTTGGGGAACAAAGTGCCCCCTGTTTTCTGGTGTAGGCTTGAAAGCCTTTTTAGAACAAAGGTTGTTGGGAAGTGTTCTCTTGGTTATTTTCATTGTCCACATCAACTAAGAATGTGTTTTATTGTTTTGTTTTTTTGGTAAAAGAATTGTGTAATGGGTCATTTTGTCATGATCCCTTCGTTAAAATGTCATTTCCTTTGTTTTCAGGACAAAACAAGCTTGACCTACTCTTGGGCACATTACAAAGTACTACCAATCAGGCAGTTGTGTTTGCTCTTCTTTAGGACATCTAAGAGGAGCCTGTCCAGTTTGGGGTAGTTTGGTCTGGAGGGGATTTAAATGCTACAAACTGTATTTGTAAATGGATGCTTTCCACCACATCTAACAATTTCATGAAGTAATTGTTAGCAGAAACCAAATCTGTATTTATTAATGTTTATTGTTTTCCAGCTGAAATTAATTTTCAAAGCATACTTCTGAGTGCCATTTACATTCAAAAATAAATACAGCAGATGTGTTATTAGGCCAGCTTCAGGATATTCCAGGAGGCCCTAATGTGCCAACATTTTCTGCACTAGGCAAATGAGTAACCCTCCAGAGTGATCAGCTCCACGGAACTAATGTTTTATCTAATCCACTGCTTGAATGAGACATGAACAGATTTCTGCTCCGCTACGATACCACTAATTAGCACAGTCTCCCTAGGTCTAGTTACATTTAGAATAAAGTAAATAACTTATTCATGATTTGGCCATTTCTGATATATTCCTGTGGCTTTTCAAATGGAATGAATGAATTAAAATAAGCTCTTGCATATAGCAATCACCATAAATACTTCTCCAAATCGTGTAGGATTAGAAAAGAAACAAAAAAAAGAATCTAAAGCTTCTACCTAGGTCTAGTACTAAGTAATATTCACAGTTGGACTGCTGGCTGTTGCTTATCAAAACCCCAAGAATAACCATGTATATATTTAAGGGTAGGGGAGCAATGAGTACTGATCTAATGTTGAATCTAATTTCTAGCCTCGCGAAATAGAAGGGGGTCAGTGAGAAGTTCCTCTGTGTTCTCTTATCTTTTGTGTGTTGCTAAAAATCCAATGGACATCTTGTTAAAAGATGACAAAATGCCTGTTTTATTGCAAAGGGCTTCCTTTTCACACTGAAAATGAATGTAGACACTGCTTCTCCAGTTGCCAGCCTCCCACCACTGAAGGAAGGTGACAGGGTGAATTAGCTTTCCCTTCTTCAGAAAAATGCTTCCCGCACATCATACTGCCTGGTGACAGGGCTCCACCTTCCGGGCGCGCAGGTCGTCCTCCCTGACAGGGCAGACATCTGCAGTATCTCTCAGCCAGCCATGTCCACCTCCATCAAGTCGCCAATACATCGAGGTGCTGCTTTTTTTGCTGCATCTATTTTGAAGCATCTGTTTTGATTGCTGTATCTATTTGGACCAGCAGAGAAAAGCAAATTTCCCAAATCCCTGGTGCCAAGAGGTTCGAGAATCCTCTATCTTACAATGAGGTCTGAGCTTTTCAGAAAAAAAAATTGTACTGAGGGGCAAAAAATTTTCTTGGTGTGAGTATGAAAGGAAGGAGAATTTGGATCATACCCGAAGTGCTCAGGGCTTACTCCTGGCAGTGCTCAGAGAACCACAGGTGCTGGATATGGAACCTGGATGAGCCACATGCAAGGCTGTTTCTCTGGCTGCAGGCAGAGATGTTTGAGAAGGCTAATGATGCACGTCTTGCTGAGGAGCGGTTTATGATGGTGTTGGCTAGATTTGTACCTCAACCTTTCCTTCTGATGGCCTGGGGGAAACATTCTTCACTTCAGTCAACCTTAGATATAGATGCTATTTCTTTATAAAAATTCCCAGTTTGTTTTTATCAAACTTTTCCCCTAAGTAGCTGATAATTTCTGTATCCCTAAGCAGCCTCCTTCCTTGGACAAGGTCACGTTTCTGGATATGGAAGAGTGATTGTTGAGTGTCAATCATGACCATGGCTTGATGGGCTGATCTCCTTATGGACAGTAGCTGGCTACCCACGAGGGCAAGGCAGGAAAATTGGTAGATGAGAGAAATGGCCTCATGTAGTCCTACTGAAGAGCTGAATTATTTACTGCCTTAATCCTATCTTTTAGGGAAAAAATTAGACTCATTTCAAATACTTGTAAAATAGTTCCAGACCTGTGATCCTCCTCAAAAACCAATTTAGGGTGTATATGTGCACACATGCATGCTTTAACCTTCTTGGTTGTAAAATAGCTGATGAGATGTAAAAGGTAAAAACAAATTGAAAAACAAAAGTGCTTATTATAATATCTGACACATAGTATGAGGCGAAATGTTGTAGTCACTGAACTGCAAAGTTCTTTACTCAAAACCGTAGTAAGGACTGTGAACTGGTGCATGAAAAAATGCTCAGTCTCCCTGGTGACCAGGTAGATGCAAATCAAACCAATAGTCAGTTATCAGCTCACACCAGTGATAATGAAGTACATCAAGAGGACCAGAAACAAACAGTGCTGGTTGGGGTGTGGAGAAAATGGGGCCCTTTTTTCACAATTTATGGAAATATATCCTAGTTTTGTCTCTTTGAAAAATGGTAAATGTCTCAAAATGCTAAAATTAAAACAACTGTATGATCCAGCAATTCCACTCCTAGGCATTAATAGAAGGCCAGAAAAACAGTAAATTGATTAGATCACCATTATAGCATGCCTTGTAATATCCAAGATCAGGGAACAGCCTATGACCCCCCAAACAGAGAAGTGGATAAAGAAATTGTGGTTTATGAACACAATGGAATCATCTCAGCTGTTAAGACAAGATGAGGGCCAGGAAGATAGCTCAAAGATGTGGGGTACATGCCTTGCATGTTTAAGTTTTGAATTGATTCTTTTTTTTTAACTCATCTATGCCCTTTAATTCTTTTTTTTTTTTTTTTAAATTTTTTTTTTTTAAAATTACAAAGATATACAATTAAAAAGTTCATATTTGGGTTTTGGTCAAACAGTGTTGCAACACCCATCCCGCCACCAGTGCCCATCTCCCACCACCAACGTCCCGGTTCCCTCCCCCTCCCCAGCCCTGCTCCATGGCAGGTTCTTGATTTCTTTCCATTTCTCTCTCTTTCTCTTTTCCTTCCCCTCCAGACTATGGATTACAGAACATACATTAAAGGGTTGTCATGTGTATCTTTTTGCCTCTATTTAATGCTCAGTTCTAGGTTGGCATTAGTACCCTCAACAATTGTTAGCACACTGTTCCATTTTCTGTCTTACCTAGCCTCTGAATCCCACACGTTTGTGATAATTTCCACCTTTGACAGGACCTCCTGATATATGTTTCACTTGATCTTGGATATTGGTATCATAATATGTACCTATATATTTATGTTATGCAGATAAATGCAGTCATTCTGTATCTGTCTCTCTCCTTCTGGCTAATTTCGCTCAACATAATCTTCTCCATGTCCATCCATTTGTAGGCAAATTTTATAACTTCATTTTTCCTAACAGCTGCATAGTATTCCATTGTGTAGATGTACCAAAGCTTTTTTATCCAGTCATCGATTTTGGGGCACTCTGGTTGCTTCCAGATTCTGGCTATTGTGAATAATGCTGCTATGAACATAAAAGTAGGGATGGTGTTTGAATTGATTCTTAACATTACATGTTTCTCCCCCAACTCCTCAGTTCTATTGGGAAAGGCTCCTGTGAAAAAGAAAAATATAAAATCTTGCCTTTTGAGACAATGCAAGTAGAGCTGGAGGAGGTCATAATAAATGAAATATGTCAGAAGGAGGAAGACAAGTATCAGTGATGTCATATAAGTTCTATATAAAGAAACAAAGCAAGGGAAGAGATCATGTCCATTGAGAACAAACCCTTGTTTAATGACAGAACTTAGTTTAGCAGGATGGGAAAGAGCAAGGAGAAGAGCGGGATCCCTAAGGATAATGATGGAGAAATTGAAATGTCACTTATGTGTGTGACATAAAATAGTGAAACAGTAATGTCTTTTAATGCACTGCATTCCACAAAGAGCAGGAAAGTTTGGTGGGAAGGAGATATAAAGAGGAAAGAAATGACATTCAGAACCCGCCAAGTGGTTGAGGTGCGGGAGGGGGGAGGGAGGTGGGGACATTGGTGATGGGAGATGGGTTAGGGTGGAGGGTGCTTGTTGGAACACTGTAGAACCAAAACTCTACATGAGCATCTTTCAAATTAAAAAAAACATATACACAATTATACTCCTAGATCAATGTTAATTAATTGTGAATGTGCATGAGTGTGTGTATATATATATATATATATATATATATATATATGCATTTATACATAAAAACTTCTCTAAGTGGAGAATTTTGTAAAAGTCATATAATATTCATTTTTAGTTCTTTTTCAGTTTCAGTGATATGCATTCTATATATTGAATGTTGCCACATTGCCTTTGAGAAGAAGAGAGAAAAAATGGGAAAGTCTAAATGAAGCTGTATGGTAACAGCTAAGTATCCAGGATTCATTTATTTTGCTTCCATTCAGAAAGGAAGAAGCAAGTAAATTTGGTTTTTGCTTTTTTTTTTTAAAGGGTTGCAATATTTAAATGCATTAGCCTTTGTTTAACTTTTTAAAAGAGTTGTTTGACTTATTTATCTTTGTAAAGTTCTATAACTGTGGTCTGAAAGTGGGGTCTTTAGTATGCTGAAAATTCTTTGTTGTTAGGCCACTCCTGGCACACTCAGGGAACATGCCATGTTGGGGATGGAACACGAAAGCATGACTCAACTCACTGAAGATTTGGGACCAGAGCGATAGCCCAGCGGGTAGGGTGTTTGCCTTGCATGCGGCCGGCCTGTGCTGGCGGGGTTTGATCCCGGCATCCCATGTGGTCCCCGAGCACTGCCAGGAGTAATTCCTGAGTGCAGAGCCAGGAGTAACCCCTGAGCATCGCCGGGTGTGACCCAAAAAGCAAAAAAAAAAAAAAAAAACAACAACTCACTGAAGATTCAATGGTGGCCCTAACTGGAAATTCTGAAAAACCCTTTAAGGAAGTCTGTGAGGTCAAAATTTCTTTTTATAATAGAACTGATACTTCACTTACCTTTTCTGCTTTGTTGATATTTGTCCCAGTGGTAGAAGAGCAATGGTAGATAAAAAAAAAAAAGTGCCTCAGCCTGAATTGTGACAAACTCTGGTCATTATTCTTCACAGCTACATACTTGTAGTTAAAGAGAAAAGCGAGGCTAGTGAGGTTTTCCCTGGAGAATAACTTTGATGGAGGAGGATAGTTATTAACCTTTACTAGATTTTGACTTGGAGTCTGCATCTTTTAATGCTCCCTGTGAGAGGAAAAACACATGCAGCGATTCTGAGGAAGATGGAAGCACCTTTTGTCTTGAACAAGCATTGTGTGATGGTTTGAGTTGGGATTCCATGATTGACTGTTTTTCCAGAGACACAATTTCCACGTAGAAGAATGACTGACAACCTATGGTTATTTAGACTTGGGCTTTAGGCTGACATGTTCTCAGACAATGAACAGAGTGGACAAGTTACTTCAGGAAAAATGACTGACAATGTTAGTCGATAATGATAAGATTTGAGTGTTTAAGAAAAATTAGAACTTTGAAAAAAAAGGAAAGAAAAATTAGAACTTTGAAGTCGCCAGCATCCAAAGCCTTAAAGGTGCTTTTGAGATTGGTGGCAATAAGACAGAGGTGAAGATCACTTTTAAGCATTGAAAAACTAACTTGAGGAGCAAAAACATTTCCGAATGACTACACATTATAGAATGAAACATGTGCTTAGAGAGTCATTCAAAGTCCAATGTGTGCAGTGGATTTTGTATGTTTTTTTTTTTTTTAGGGACATAGCTTAGGGCTTACTTCTGGATTTGTGATCAGGTATCATTCCTGACAGGGCTTGAGGAACCCATATTTGGTGCCAGGGATCAAACCCAGGCCAGCCATGTGCTAGGAAAGCACCTTACCCACTGTACTTTCTCTCCAGCTCTGGTATGCAATGGATTTTAATGAAATGAAGATTTACAAGCTCAGTGATAATAATTTCCATCTTGCTTTTTCCAAATAATTTGTAAAAATCTATCACTTCCTGAATTTTGTTATGGTGTTAAAGAATAGTCACAATTTTATAAAAAGACCATTAAAATATTTCTCCCTTTTTTTTTTTTTTCCTTTTAATGTATTATTATTTGGAAGTGACATATCGCTATGTGAGGTCAAATATTTTTCATTTTCATTAGCCAAAAACAATATTGATACAAAGAAGCATAAATAGACATAAAGAGGGGGCCGGAGCGATAGCCCAGTGGGTAGGGTGTTTGCCTTGCGCACAGCTGGCCTGTGCCGGCCTGGGTTCGATCCCCAGGATCCCATATGGTCCTTTGAGCACTGCCAGGAGTGATTCCTGAGTGCAGAGTCGGGAGAAACCCCTGAGCATTGCCGGGTGTGACACAAAAAAGCAAAAAAAAAAAAAAAAAAAGATACAGTTACCATCTATTTAAGTCACTTGAAAGTGATTTGCATGAATGTAAACATGCACTTGGCTTACAATTTAAATATATAACTATTTTAATTTAAAATAGCTGTTGAAAGATCGAAGCCTTAAAGACTGAAGATTATGCCTTGTATGCTCAAGAACCTTCGCTTTATTCACAATACTGTCAGGGATAGCCCTAGAGACTCTGAGCACAGGTAGGCCTAAGCATTATACTATCAGGCTCAGTTGGCCAAATATCACCAGAAGTGGCCTCAGGGTCCCCCTGAGTATTTCTTGGGAAAAAAATACATAAAAAATGTTTAAAAATAAAATACTGAGTGAACATGTGGGTATATAGCAGGTATAGCTGGATTTTTTTTCTTTTGGCTGCCCATATATATGTCAAAATCTTTTTAACTTAAAAATAGTATATATAGCCTTTTTCTCTCTTCTTCCTCTTTGCCCTCTGCTTCTCTCCTTCTTTGCTTCTCTTTCCTGTTGCCTTAGCGCATGGTAGTAACCATCTTGGCCAAGGATTCTAAACCTACATGTGGCTGGGTCCCAGCTAGGAACCTAAATTCCAGGGTTTTCCTGTTATTGGATTGTATACACAGCAGCAAGTGTGAGTAAAGCCTTTTGAAACTTAAAAAAAATAGCATATATATTTGGGTCAGAGTGATAGTACAGCAAGCAGGGCGCTTGCTTTCCATGTGGCCAAACCAGATTTGACCTCCAGCACCCATCTACCTGCCAGGACTAATCTCTGAGCACAGAGCCAGCAGTAAGCCCTGTGCTCTAATGAGTGTGGCCCCCCCCCAAATAAAAAATAATAAATATGTACATGTATTTTAAAAATTACTAGTGTGTTTTGTTTTTGTGTAGAATAGTGACCCTTCTCTGCTGGGTTTCTAGAACCTTCTACTACCACTCCCGCCCAGATCTGTAATCACCACTGGATCTGTCTGAGCCATTCTTTTTGCTGAGTTTAGAGTCTCTCAATCACTGACTTTTCTATGTCCGCTGGGCAGGGCAGGGTGGGGACTCTCCCCCCCAGTTTTTTCTTTACTTTGGTCTCTTTTGGTGGTGAGATGATCTCTTTCTCTTGATGTTTTTTATGTGACTCCAAAAATAACTTTCCTGTTTGGAAACAATTGAACCCCACTTGTTTTCTTACATCCTTCCCCAACCTGAAAGCTACCAAAGGAGTTTTGAATTAGAACATTAATCAATAAAGATTGAGCAGCTTCTCTGATGATATCAGGAATTCAGGGAAGCCTGGCTCAGCTCTCATGGAACTTCTTGGGAGAGAACAGATCTTTAAGGCACCAAGAAAACAAAACAAAAAAAAGCCGTAACTGTAAACTGTGCAAGGTGACACCATTTGAGGTAAGGTCCTAAATGACCTTACCTTAAGGACTCATGTGTGAAGGGACCATGAAAAGGTGGGCAGAAGGCAGAACTTGGAAAACCTGATCAGAGAAAAGGAGACATCCTTGAGTGAGTGAGGGAGGGAGGGAGGGAGGGGACAGAGGGAGGAACGGGAGCATTTCTGGTGGAGAAGGAAGGGCTTGGATGAAGGGAAAAAGGCCCATAAGGGGGTTGGAGAGGCATAGGACACGGGGAGGAAGCTGACTTCCATCTCAGAGCTGAGGGAGGCCTAGACGGCTTTTAAACTGGAGGGTGATAGGTGATGACTCCTGTTTGGAGACACACTGCCTGCATTGTTTGACTCGAGGGTAAGTCTGTCAGGAAGGCTGGAATGTGGGACTCTGTGACACCAGGTTGACAGTAGGGGCACACTGAGGAGGTTCTCATATTTACCCTGTTGCTCAGAGCTGGAGTATCTCAGCCATGCTGATGAATTCGATGGAGGGAGGGAGGAATAGAGGGGGGGAGGGAGGGAGGGAGTGTATTTGTGGTAGGGGAGGTCATTAGTACAATTCTTAGGTTCCTAGGGGAGGGACCCCATAGTGCATAAGGAATACTGGTGACAAGCTACGGTTTCTGAACACTGCTTGGGAGTGCCTCCCCCTAAAAGAAAGAAAGGCTCAGATAGATTCAGAGGAAAATCAGAGAGATGAGACATGTGGTTCCCAGGAAGAGTGTAGAGTGGTGTAGATGAAGGGCTTGTGTTTTGTTCCTATTTTCTTTTTTATGGGGAGGCCCCAAGCCGTGGTCAGGAGCCCTGCATTGTTTGACTCGGGGTAAGTCTGTTAGGGAGGCTGGAATGTGGGACTCTGTGACACCAAGTTGACAGTAGGGCACACTGAGGAGGTTCTCATATTTACCCTGTTGCTCAGAGCTGGAATATCTCAGAGCAACTGTTGGTGCTCTGGAATATTGGTCAACTGGAATATTGATTCATTGTTTGGGTTCAGTAATGCAGCACTGCTCAGGCCAAGCCTTGCGGAGGTCAAGTAGGAGGTCCACTACATGTAGTGGTATATGGGGGTCAGGCATGTTGGGGGTGAACTTCATGGCTGCATGCAAGGCATGCACCCCTGATCACTGAAATACCTCCCTGGCACCTAATTTTTACTTTCTTAATGAAGTATGAAGGTTGTCTGGAGAGTGTTAGGGCAAAGAAGGATATATGGGGTATGTCTGAGGCAGAGCGAAGTGAAACTAGCTGTCGGGAAAATGAAAAACATCTACCAGGACACAAAACCCAGTGCTGCTGCCTCATGCAGGTTCTCCCTATGAGGTGAGATCCTGAATTGAATGTTGGATCATTAGTACCGGACAGTACTAATTATTATTATTATCAAAAGAGGGGTTTGGCAGGGTGATACAGACGCAGATACCCCAGGCAGAGCAGATACCAGCTCTCTCTGTTGTGTGCGGCCACCTCTCAGAGAACCCTACAAGCTACCGAGAATATACCATCCACGCAACAGAGCCTGGCAAGCTGTCTGATGCATATTCAATATGCCAAAACCAGTAATAAAAATGTGTATCTTCCTGACCCTGAAAGAGCCCTTAATACAGCAGCACTAAGAAGGACAAACAAGGAGTACCTGATAAAATTTCAGGGCCAAACTAGGCTGCCAAAACAAAGAACGACTAAAATGACTGTCTGTACTTTCAATGCACGTACGCTGGTGTCGGAAGCATATATTGAGGACCTGATGGTGCAAGCACAAAAGATCAAGTATGACATCATTGGTCTGACTGAGAACAGGAGGGCGTCAATTGCATCATGCTGCTTTTGACACCAGAGAAGAACTCTTCCTAGGATCATGTGACGAAAGAGGCATCGGTGGCATCAGTGTCCTTGTCAACATGAACATTGGCCATGTACATTGATTCATTTGAATGCCAAACAAACCGTATCAGATGATTATACTTGAAGAGATGTGGCCCACTGCCAGCAATTTCTATCTTCGTTGTTTACGCACCAACATCCACATACAAGAAAGATGAAATTGAGAAATTTTACATGGAACTGGAGGAGTTCTAAAAAAAGATCACACCTTCTACAAGATCATAGTTGGTGATTTTAATGCCAAGATAGGATCAAGAAGATCAACTGAAGAACTCCACATTGGGACCCATGACGTAGAATGGAACGAACAGGGTGAGAGACTATCTGAGTTCATCATGTCCACCAAAACCATTCATGGGAACTCACAGTTCCAGAAGGCTGAAGCAAAACGTTGGACATGGGAATCTCCTGGTGGACAGTTCCACAAGAAATTGACCACATCATCTTCAATTGAAGGTATTGCCTGATGGATGTCGCTGTCATCCCAAAATTCCAAACAGGATCAGACCACCATCTCCTTCGTGCAAAATTCTACTTTACGCAATGGGGAGAAAGAGCTGCAAAGTTTAAGAAGAGAACTCCCAGAACGACCACCAATTGGGAACTCTTTGGCACCATTGCGGCAACATGGGAAGATACCATCATTGGCGACATCAATGAAGAATACAACCGACTGGTTCAGCACCTCCATGATAGTGCGAAGAATGCTGAGAAAGAAAAAAGACACAAAAGGACGCCTGTCTTTAAAAACCCCTCGAGCTCATTCGCCAATGTGGCAAAAGCACGAGCATCAGGCGACCAAATGCTAACATCCAAGCTCACAAAGCAGTGCAGGAAGCGATAAAGGAAGTCCTCAAAGAGAGAAGAGCAAAAAATACTGGAAGATGCAGCAGATGCCGGGAAAAGCATTCGCACCGCCCGCCTGTCCTTCACCAACTATAAGACCAAGATGACTGCCCTCCGACGCCCTGATGGATCTATCAAATCTTCCAGAAAGGCAATGGAGAAGATTATCCATGACTTCTACTCAAATCTCTTTGATAGCCACGTCCACCTGCCCACATACCAAATTCCACAGGATGGATTTGTCATTCCCAACGTTCTCCCTTCTGAAATCCGACATGCCATTTTGTCAGGTAAAGAAAGGCGGCACAGACAAAGTCAGACCCGAACACCTGAAGAATCTGCCATCAGTACTCATCAATACACTGGCTTGGCTCTTCACACACTACCTGTCTGAATGCAAGGTGCCCTCCCAATGGAAAACCAGCAGGACAGTTCTACTGTTCAAGAAGGGAGACATTCACGACATTGGCAAATATCGCCCCATCTGCCTGTTGTCCGTCATCTACAAGCTGTTCACTTGAGCCATCCTGAACAGGATTGGCAGAACATTAGATGAAGGACAACCATAAGAGCAAGCTGGCTTCCGGAAAGGATTCAGCACAATCGACCATTTTCACACTGTAACAAAGCTCATTAAGGTTTGTAGGGAGTTCAAGGTACTGCTCTGTCTCACGTTCATTGATTTAAAGAAAGCCTTTGATTCTGTGGAGACTGAAGTGGTCATCGAAGCCCTAGCCAAACAGGGTGTTCAAACCCAATTTATCAAGATCCTTCATGAGCTCTATTATGGATTCACTACCAGTATGTCACCATTCTACAAGGAAGTGATCATAGATGTCAAAAGAGGAGTTCGGCAGGGTGATACCATTTCACCAAAACTCTTCAGTGCCACCCTTGAGAACATCATGAGACAATTAGAATGGGAAGGAATGTTAGTGAAGATAGATGGTCAGCAACTACACCACCTTCGCTTTACTGATGACATCATACTAATAACACCAAACATTAGCCAGTGGCACAAATGCTGGCTGACTTTGACTGAGAATGTGGAAAGATAGGTCTACAGCTGAATCTCAACAAAACTATGTTCATGAAAAATGAACTAGTTCCAGAGGCCCCATTCACTCGCAATGGTCTACAGCTGAATCTCAACAAAACTATGTTGATGAAAATTGAACTAGTTCCAGAGGCCCCATTCACTCTCAATGGAACAAACATCTCTGAATGCTGCAGTTATGTGTACCTAGGTCGAGAAGTCAACATGATGAATGACCTAAAACCTGAGCTGTGCAGGAGGGAGAGAGTGGCATGGATTGCCTTCAAAAGCATTGAAGAAATAGTGAAAAAGACAAAAGAACCTCCGGCTCTGGGCACAACTCTTGGACTCCACCGTTCTCCCTGCATTAACATACGCATCAGAGACCTGGGCCCTACGAAAGCAGGATGAGAATGCTATTCGGGTCTCCCAGAGAGGAATCAAAAGAGCTATGCTTGGAATATCACGCCTCACTCAAGTGAGAGAAGGAATCCAGAGCTCCGACCTCCATTGCTGTTCCAGAGTCAGGGATGCTGTCACATTTGCCAAGGCATCGAAAATCAGATGGGCTGGACATGTAATGTGATTTGGAGACAACTGTTGGACTAGTGTCATTACCGACTGGATCCCACGGATGTCAAAAGATCACGTGGCAGCCCACCTACATGATGGTCAGACTTCTTCATCAAGACCATGAACGAATGGTTTAAGGCTCTTCGTATTCCTGAAACAACCAGATGTCATTGGGCTACACTGGCACATGATAGGGTCAAATGGAAATGTTACTGGTGCCAGCTCGAGGTAATCAATGAACAAAGGGAATGTCAAGTGATCATTAGTACCGCATTGCATGATTTTCTCCTACCATGCTGAGTTTCTGGGCACTGGAAATGGTTAAGTTAAGGATGGGCTTGATGAAGCCATTTTTACTTCAGGCATGAAGTTAGAACAAAGCATCTACTAGTTTAATGGCGGTAGTTGCATTAGTAAAGGCTGTTCTCATAATGGGAGAAGAGCCAACTGTCTGTTCATCCTGTTAGTTTACTGTTATAGCCGCATCCAGAATGCAGTAGGTGCTAGGCAGTGCTTGATGTGGGGAGTTGAATAGGTGGGAGGCTGCACCCGCAGCTTGTGCTTTACCAGGTGATCTGCCAGGGGAGGATCTGCCAGGGGAGTGGCCAATGGGTTACTCTGTGGTTGAGATAAATCAGGGAGAGCCACCCCCAAATTGTCTTTCTAGTCATCTTTATTACAAACTCAAAATTGCACTTAACTTTGGCCAAATGTTGGAAACTTGCTTTACATTTTCTTTTGTTGTGGGTGGGATAGGGGATCATTCCTGTGTAGCTCAAGGGACTATGCTGTGCTGGTGATTCAACCGGGACCTCCCCATAAGCCACACATCCTCCTTTGCCTTAAGGTTTTGCAGACAGCTTTCATATTTCATTAACTGTGTTGCTTGAACCTCCAGCAAGCTCTCTTGGATAATTTGGGGACAGTGCATGGAGGTGTGCACAGTCAGGCATGTCTGTGTGGAGGTGTGTGTGGTGGGATATTTTTTTTTCCTTGGGATCACTAAAGCATATGTTCCCAGCATCAAGTCTGACCACATCAAGCACAAAATCTACATCTGGTTGGTTGAGAACAGGCCAGGTGGAATGTTCCTAAACGTTTTATCTTCTCAGATTACCTGCACAGGAAGCTTTTGTGTGGGGATTGTGTAACCCAACTCCAAAGCCATTCTACCCTCCTTTCTCTCCCTCTATCGGCAGATTCAAGCTCAGGAGAATGAGGGGCAAGCTCGGGGCCTTTTGGGAAACAACATCAGGAGGAGGAGTTTTGAAAGGGATCCCCTTGAATCTCAAATGAACTAGAACAACCATTTCTCCTTTGGGGAGGTGTGGCATCTTTGTGAAGAAAGAGGGTTTCACAGAGGTCCTTGTGGCCTGAACTCTCAGTATCAGATTAAATTGATTTGGCAACTCAGGCTTAACTGTGTTTGTAGGGACAGGACCAGCCCTTGGGGTGAATGTCATTTTAGGATGAGCATTAACCTGTTGATGGCAAGAGCTGAAGTAGCTCTGTGTGTACCCCCCAACCCCACCCTTTGCCCCAGGACAGCCAGAAATATCCATGGGAGGCTGCTCTGTTGTGGCCTTCTAAAATACCTGAGATCAGGCAACTGCTAAACAAAAGCATGAAATCACCTGAGGTTTGGTGGTCTGAGATGAGGGTGCTGCACACAGTGAGGTGAGAGCCCCCTTTCCAGATGTGAAACCCCACACACAGGGGAAGCACTGCAGGGTCTCTTTCCTAAGAGCACTCATTTCATTCATGAAGGTTTCCCCTTGTGAACCATTCACCTCATGAAGGATCTCCTCTGCCCCCACCAACATCTCAGTTGGGGTTTAGGAGTTCAATCTGTATCTTGGGCAAACCTGTGACTTGGGCAGGGGTGACAGACACTTGGATCAGAGGCAGCTCTGAGCCCCTGTGGAGAGAGAAAGAGAGAGAAAGAGAGACAGAGACAGATAGAGACAGACACAGAGAGTAGAGAGACAGAGATAGCGAGACAGAGACAGAGAGACAGAACTAGAAGGCCTCCCACAGAGCACGTCTTCTGAACTAAGGGAGCACTGAGCTGTGTCACTTAGGAACTCATTTCATCTCTGGTGGGAAGCTGCTCTCAGATCCTGGCTCACCATCTAGTGCCCGAGAGAGCCAGGCAAACTTGGCTACCTGCTGTCAAACTCGAAGGTTCCCCTTCTTTACCAGTTGGGATAGAACATTCTGGAATGTCACCACGAATGCTAAGTGCTGCTCAGCTTTATTGTCTCTTTTTAGTTTGTAATTCTGATTCCCCTGCTGGATGTTTTCTTCTGGCCTCTGTCGGAAGTGTGCGGTTCACCAAGGAGGTGCTCCCCCAGACTGGCTGACTTCCGGGACGCGCGCTGGGGTTCCTCTCCTGAAGTATCTCCAACCGACTTGCTTCTGAGTTCCTAGAGTCACATTTCATCCTCATTATCCTGGCTCATGCAAGCCCAAGTCCCTTGTGTTTAGAAAACAGACTCTCCCTTGGAAACGAGTAATTTGATTTCTTCAGCTAGAGGTTTTGAAGCATCTTAGATTTGGAGCAGAAGAATGGTTTGGGCCACACATGGCTGTGCTCAGATTCACTCCTGGTGGTTCTTGGAGGACCACATGTGGTACCAGAAATCGAACCTGGTTGGCCACATGCAAGGCAAGTTCCCTACCCTTGGTACTATACCTGTATAGCCAGTATCCTAGTTTTTGTCTACCTCCTTCTCATGCTCAAATCTAGTTAATGAGCAAACACCACTCTCTCTTCTCACTTCATTTCTCCAGCTGCTTCTTTAATCTGAGACCTCATTAGCTCTAATTAGGAGCCAAGCAATCATCTTTTTTTTAATTGTTTTTTCTGGACACTCCCACATATACTCACTATTTACTTTTGGTTCTCCACTCTGATCACTCCTGCTGGCCAAGCAATGATCTCTTAACCCATTCTCTTACAGCTCTTTCTCCCTTGCCCTTGAGGGAAGTGAGGTCCCTGTGAACCTGTAGATCTGTGGAAGGTAAAAATGGGGTGTGTGTCAGGAGTTGGGGATAGATCCTCCCTCCCATTCTCCCTGTTCTTCCAGAAGACCTGGCAGTCGCACCCATGCACCATCTCAGACACCAAGTAATCTTACCCACTGTCCATAACCCAGAGACTAATATATAAATCTCGAAAGAGATCAACAAATGGTTGATGCTTCCAGACCCTGTACCAGTCTGAGGTGTACTGGGGCATCCTGGGGTGGGGGGAATGGGTGAGCCCTCCACCCTCCCAAGCAAAGCCCCAAAATTCCACATTCCACAATCATGTTCAAGGCCGAACTCTGTGCCTCAAACAAGCCCCATCCAAAATTGATCTGTTGAAAAAGTCAGATATGCAGATTTTGTGACTGAAATCTCCAGGCTTTTCACTGACACAGGGGTGGGTTTCCTCCCCCATCTCTCTGTTCTGTCAAGGGCCAACAGTTACACTCATGCCTTAAAGCCATGACCCATTAAAAATTTGGGAATTCCTGTAGTGTCATCTTAAACTCCACATTACTGAATAAACTGAGTAGTGACCACATCTAATGGATTATAAGTAGAAGGTGAGCAATAACAAAATATAAACACACAATGTCTATCTTGTAACAATATAGTAGTAATTTCTTATATAAGGTCTTAATGGCACCATGGTGAGATTGAACAATGTTTACTAGCTTTCTTCTAAGGAAATATTTCTTGATCACTTTTACTGAATTATTTATAAAAAGCAACATAAAGTAAATTATTGAAGTTCTGCTATAGGGGCAGACTTGAGGGGTGGTTGGGAAAATTGGAAATAATGGTGGTGGGAAGGTGTAATTGGGATTGGTGTTGGGCTGTTGAATGTCTAACAAATTATCATGAACAACGTTGTTAAAAAGTGAGTGTGTATGTGTGTGTGTGTGTGTGTGTGTGTGTGTAGTGGGTGGGGGGGTGGGTGGGAGCTGGTTTCTGGAGGCAGTGAATCTCAGATGGGCCTGGGGGTGTGTAGAGTAGTACATTGACTTCAGTTGGGGCTTGTTAGAGTGGCAAGATCTAACCCTGAGGTTCTCCTTGAATCACCTGAAGAGGTTTTAAAACCCTTAAAGTCTCTCTGCTGTATCTGGTTGAGTCCAAACCTCTACGATTGACAGTGATGTGAGGATCATCTCTGAGGTAGGAAGCCAGGCTTTCTAACTCTTCTTTTTATTCAGGGATTCCAGTGGACCATCCACTTTGGGAATTGCTGCTCCTATTGTGCTCTTGTGCTTGATGTGTGAGTGAGCTCTGACAGCGTTCCAGAGTTTCTCCTGGCTCTGCACCCAGGAGCCACTCCTGATGGGGCTCAGAGCTGGGGGTGTCTCAGTGTGGTGCTGAGGATTGAATTCAGGTGGGGCATATGCAAGATCAATACCGCGGAGCCCGTGTACTGTGTCTGTTGGGTCTGGACTTGATATGAGAGACAGGAGAAACAGGAGTAAGGAAGCAACTCATGCTAGATCCTCTGCCCCCCTTCTCTTCGTTGCTTTCCTTTTTGTAATAAAGCAGTTTGTGTGTGCGGACATCTTTCACGCTTTGCCTGGGACGTGGTGCTGACCTCAAGCGTTGGGGACCAACCAAGAGAGCAGATGGCAACACAGTGTTGAGGACATGGCTGGGAAGAGCAGAGTAGGTGGCTGCTCTCTGTAGGTTCTTGCTTTGCTGGCGGAATCCTGGAACCATCTTTCCACATGTGATCGTCATTGGTGGAGACAGAGGAGCTCAGGGAAGGGAGCTGAGGAGAGAGTGCACACAAACACCTGTTGAAAGGCTGGTTGTTCTTGCACACCTTTCCCGATCTCTCCTAAGTGAAGGCTTCTGAGCTTGGCCACTGAGCCTGGTGACTTCCTAAGAGAAGCGAGGTGTAGTTGCTCGTTGGTGGCTGGTTTGAAGAGGCGCCAGCCCATTCTCCCAGGGATGGGGAGCACCAACCCTAAAGGCAGCTCCCTGGAGCTGAGGAATGTGGGTTCTCAGTGTTCATTTTTCCTCTGGCTGCCTTGATGCCGGAGGATAATAAAGGATTGAGTGAAGCTGCCTCTGTGGATTGGCACCATGGCCCACTGAGGACTTCGTGCCTGCTTCTAGTGGAAATGGATTTATTTGATCAGGTTTCAAGACTTACAACTCAGCCCTGACTTAAAAAACAAACAAAAATGAAGACAAAGACTTCAAAAGGTCCAGAAGAAGGGTGTGTGAGATTATGCAAAATGAAGGAAGGTCCGTTTTTCTGGCTGCTTAATTTTCCTTCCTTGTCTATGGGGAGATGAAAGGGAGGAACTATTTTGGCTTTGATTTACAACACAAGATGCCTCTTCCTCGACTGATAATAAAGCAGGGCTGGATGGTATGGTGCAACCTCCACCCCACCCTTGCCCAAAATGCAGTGCACTAACTCCCGCAATTACTGTGTCTTATTGATAACTTGCAGCTCCATCCAGGAAATGCTATCTCTGGAACAAAGCCTGTCACAGATCAGACTGAATCCATTAAAAGCTTTGATTAACACATCCCTGGGGTGTGCTGTGGAAACTTTTACACCAAATGACAGCCTATTGCTGCGGCTTCGGAATTGTCCTCCTGAAATACTCTGGTGTTTTAATCTAGTGCACCGTTTAAATTAAAAAGCGGCAATGACTTTGTGTGACCTAAATCCAAGCCACTTCTATTCAGGGCGGGATTTATCAACTGCTCGCAGATTAAGCGTTCTGAGGAACCACAATTAACCTTCCGTGGGCTGGCTAATCTTAATGATATATATACATGTGCGTATGTTGTGTATATAATCGCTCATTCTTCCTTCTGTTCTCAAACATGGTCCAATGAAAGGGTCATCGTTAATGTGCTTAATTTAGTGGCTACAAAGCTTTGTGTTCATCCTCAGCGGAAAACACATTTGTTTGTGCTGGAGGAGCACAGTGATTGCTCTCCCTGGTGCTTTTTTTTCATGGGTCTCAGACATGGATGCAGTAATGAATTGCTGTCTTTTTGGAGCAAAGAAAAACAGTCTTTTAGCTATCTATGGAGTTGTTAGGGCCTGAGACTTGCCTGTGTCCATACAAATAACTTGCTTTCATCCTAGAGGGGAAAATTCAATCTCGATCGACCTTGTCTCTACGAGAGAGAGATAGAGAGAGTTGATGGTTACTGTACAGTCTCCTAAAGTATAAATGCTGAATGGTTACATTTCCTAGCTACCACGCACTACTACATTATAAAAAAATGATCCTCATAGGTGCCATAAAGACAATGAAAATTTTCTGCGGAAGGATGGTAACTGCCTGGTGTTTTTCACAGGATTTTCGTGTCTCTGAAACTGGTTGAAGACAAAAAAGGGCTTTTTGTTGGTAAGATCAGTAGAAAGTGGAAAAGAGGGAGTATCAGACAGAACCAGGCACTTCCTACCCTCTTCAGAACTGTGTCTTTACCATCTCAGTAATCAAGTCAGGCTTACCTCGTCTTTTTTAGCAGTCCTGGAGATTTGACCTCTGAGCTTCACACATGCAAGGTTGTTGCTTGTTTGGTTTCGTGCTCTAACCAGAGGGTCCCATTCTCGCCTCAAATGCCTAACATCTGCCCAGAATTTAAACACAGTTTCTTCTCTTTTCTAGGTTCTGTTGCTATGGAGGGAATTGAGGATGATGACAATCTGACCTTAATTTTAAAAAAGATATTCTATAATTAGAATTGGGGCCATTTACGCATGCATGCGATGGCCAGTATGAGCTCTTGTGTATTGAAATAGACAGGGTTTGTACATTCTAATGCAAGCTGATGATGATGCAGACAGGGAGAAAAGGAAGTCAGTTTGCTAAAGTTTACATCAGAACATTTACTCTTTTCTTCTTGGAAATTGGAAATGGTTCTTTTCCTTTTGTTCTTTGCCTTCCAAGAACCTGATGTAAACCTCACCAGAATGTCAGATGCATGAAGGTATGTGTGTGGTAGTCAATTCATGGCTCTGTCCGGACTTCCAAGACACAAGAAGCATCTAGAAAGTTGACATTGGTATGAATGATTGGCTAATGATGTTTTGAATTTCACTGACCATCAGACATTGTTACTGACATGTGCAAATGGCGGCTGTTCTTTCCTCCAGGATTATCTCATTGTGGCCAGGATGCTAGAGGCCTGGTTGTTTTGCTACATGTCTGGCTGCATCTTCACTGTGAACACCCACCCCTGGTGTTCCTTCCAAAAAGTGGTTGAATTTGTTTTTCATAAAAGACAACTTTTAGCACTTAGTAGACATCTGAGGTGAGTTTATTTGCTATTGGTGAACTCGGTGCTTTAAATTCATAAAATTGATTGGTCTTTGGTCTTCTGTTCTAAAACATTTTGGGAGTACAGTTTCATATATCCATATTTGTATAAGCCTCACTCTACCCATCTGGAAGAATTTCAACGTCCACGCTGACAAAATAATCCTCTTTATCTACTTCTCCCACTCACTTTACTTTTTTTCTCTCTTAATCCCATATTTCCCAAAGCCTAACAATTATTTTTGTTGTTTTGCAAGTTTGCTTACTTTGATCATTTATAGTCCACATATGCATGAAACCATCTGGTAATTGTCTTTCACTTCCTGATTCATTTCACGTAACATAAGCACCTCAACATTTATCCCTGTTGTTGCAAAAGGCATTATTTCATCTTTCTTAATTAGTTGCATAGTCTTGCAATGGGTATATATACCCATAATGTTTTTATCCAGTCATCCATGAATAGGCATTGAGATTGTGTCCATATTTTGGCTATTGTGAATAATGAATCAATAAACATAGGATACAAATATCCTTTCAAATGAGTGTTTTCATCTCTGTTGGATAAATGCCTAGAACTGGTCTTGCCAGATCATAAGGCATTTTCATATTTGTAAAGAATCTCCATACTACTTCCTAAAAGCTTGCTTCTATGTACTTTCTCCCTACTCGCTTTCTTTCCCACAAACCTTTCCCGTACTCTTTTCTCAGCATTTAATTTTACTCTCACCTGTGTGAGGTAATCTCTCCCTTATAGTAAGCAATGTTGACATATTTCATGTATTTTGGAGCCATCTGAATGTCTTCCTTAGAAAAGTGTCTGTTCATCTTTCCCCTTTTGGGGGATTTGGTTTGCTTGTTCTTGAGATTCTTTGAATATTAACCCATTATCAGTTGTATGATGTGCAAAATCTTTCCAAATTTGTAGTTTGCCTTTTTGTTTCTGTTTATATTAGTTCATTCCCATGAGCTAATATAATGGTTTGAGGCTCTTTATGTTCCTGGAGCAAATAGTTGCCCTTGGGCTCTACTAGCATGAGACAGGTCATATGGAGATATCACTGGTGCCCGCTCGAGCAAATAGATGATCAACGGGAGGATAGTGATAGTGATAGTGAAGTCGCAAAAGCATCTAGGAATATATATCACTTTTGTTTTCTTTCACATATTTTTATGGCTTCAGGTTTTATATCCAAGTGTTCAATCTATTTTGAGTTTTGTCTTTTGTATTGTATTAGCAATCTAGTTTATTTTTTGCAAGCAGCTGTCTTTTTTTTTTAGCACCATTTGATGAAGACATTTGTTTACTTGAAACAGATTAACTCTTATTGCCAATTGATTGTCGATATAGGTGTTATTGATTTGTATTTCTCTGGGCAGAATGTAAATTTTTGTTCTAGCACCATACTGCTATGATCACGGATGCTTTGTAATAAAGCTTGAAGTCAGGGAGTGAGACCTTTGTTTATCTTCTTTTCTCTCAGGATGTCTTTGGCTATTCTATTGTAGTGATGCTACAGGAACTTTAAAGTTGTTCTCTTGTTGAAAAATGCAGCCTGCCATATCCAAAAGGGTAAAAGCAACAAGTGCTGGCGTGGATGCGGGGAAAAGGGGACTCTCATACATTGTTGGTGGGAATGTCAACTTGTACAACCTTTCTGGAAAACAATATGAACATTCCTCCAAAGACTAGAAATTGAGCTCCCTTTTGAGCCAGCCATACCACTCCTGGGAATATACCCTGGGAAGCCAAAACACACAGCGGAAACACAATCCACACTTTTTATTTTCATAGCAGCACTATTCACAATAGCCAGAACCTGGAAGCAACCATTATGCCCGAGAACTGATGACTGGATAAAGAAACTGTGGTACATCTACACAATGGAATACTATGCAGCTGTCAGGAAAAATGAAGTTATGAAATTTGCCTATAAATGGATGGACATGGAAAGGATCATGTTGAGTGAAATTAGTCAGAAGGAAAGAGAGAGACATAGAATGACTGCATTTATTTGCATGACATAAATATATCAGGTGATCTTACCAAAAGTGGAAATTACCACAAATGTGTGGGAGTCAGAGGTTAGGTAAGATAGAGAAGGGAACATGTGTGAATAAATGTCAAAAAGTCTGATACCAACATAGAACTGAGCACTAAATACAGGCAAAAAAATGCACATGATGGCTTCTAAGTGTATGTCACGCAACCCACAATGTGTAAGAGAAGGAAGAGAGAGAGAGGGAGAGAGAAAAGAGATAAAGAACCTGCCATTTAGGCAGGCTATGGGAGGGGGGAGGGAATTGGGGATATTGGTGGTGGAAAATGGGCACTGGTGGAGGGCGGGGGTGGTGGAACACTATGTGACCGAAACCCCAAACATGAGCAACGTTGTAATTGTATATCTCACGGTGGTATAATAAAATGTTTAATTAAAAATGAGGCCTGTATTTTTTGATAGGGATTTTGCTGTGTTTGTGAATGGCTTTCAGTGAGATGCTAACCTGGTGAACTGACTTTCTTCCCACTCATGTAGAGAAGCACCTGCATTCCAAGAGCTAGACTCACCGGAAACCTCCACAGAGGAGAGTACTATGGTAGATGGGAGCAGTGACCCCTGCACGCACAGACAGACCTTCATCCTCACTGCCAAAACTTGTCCTCACAGCCTAGCATTCTAAAGTGGCTGATACCTGGAAGTTCATTTTTTTCCTTTTTCATGCCTACCTTTGTGTCTGGCATTCTTTCTACTGTTTGAGGATGGAAGTTTCTGCAAGAAAAGATCAGAGCAATAGTGCAGTTGGTTGGACCCATGTCTTGCTCGAGGCAAACCTGTGCTTGATCCTTGGCAAAACATATGGTCCCTGAGCCCTTTTGGGGTTGACCTCTGAGGGCAGAGTCAGGAGTAATCCCAGAGTACTGCTGGTTGTTCCCTTCCCTCCCCAAAGAGGGAGTAAATACATCACACAGATTAAAGGAACCTTCTTCATGTCCTTTGGATATTCTTTGGTTTTCATATAGGGGAAAACTGTAGAGAATCCAAATGTTCTGAACTGAGAATTAAAAATGCATGATTTTCTAGTAATTATATGATTAGATGGCTATAGGAAGGCACATCATGAAATAAAAGAATGTAGATGTGCAGAAGTGGTAGGGGAGGGAAGGGGAGAAGGAAGAAGGGAAAGGAAGGGAAAGATGGGAAGGGATGGGACGGAACAGGATAAGATATATCCTGGATATACATGGAAGCTGAGTTGTTTGCCATTGCATGTGGCTGGTCCCAGCACCTCAAGGCGTGATCCCTAAGCACAGAGGCAGGAGGGGGGTCCTGAGGCTTGTTGAGTATGGTGCCCCTCAAAAAATCCCAGATGATAGCTATATATGCTGAAGAAAAAACATTGATGAGCAACGGAAAAGAAACATTTTATCTTGTTTTGGGGCTACACCCAGTGGTGCTCAAGTATTACTCATGGAGGTTACTGACAGAGTTCTCTTCTTGGTATGCTTGGGGATTGAACATGGGTTTTCTTATATGTAGAACAAGGACTGAAGATTTTGAGCAATCCTCCTAGTCCCCAGAAGTAAAATTTTCCTCAGCAATACTTCATTTAGATGTGCTTGGGAGGCCACAGAGGTCCTCACGGGGTGAGGGTATATGGTATGGGGTTAAACTCAGGGTCTTGCATGTGCTAGCCATGCATTCACCACATGAGCCATCTCCTTGGGCCCCAGAAGTACATTTTCATGAAAGTGGGAAATATTCAACAAACATTATTTTCTCAGACTTTCAACAATGATTTGATAAATTTTTGCAGTCGGTATTAATATTGCCAAGGAAAGCCTTGATGGAAGAGACAGTGGAAATTCTAAGGCCGAGCTATTTGATGCCAGAATCAAACCTTCTCCATTACCACAAAGAATTTAACGTTCATTTGATTATTCTTTTCTGTAAAGTTGCATAAAATTGCAATTAAAAAATGTAGCTTGATATGATTGCTTGAATATTAGTGGCTCATGAGTTAGCTTTCATGTTATACTGACACACTTGAGGCAAATAAGAAGCGACGCTTATGAGTTTATTTAATTTCCAATTGGGAGCAAAGGAAGGATGTGAGTTGACGTTGTGGTAGATCAAAGTCTCTCTGTGGCAGTTACACTTTTTCCCTCTTTAGCGTGGCACCCATGGGAACAAGCTGCAGGACTGTTTCTCTCACGGCCTTTGGGCTCACAGACTCTGGCTTGTCTTTGTGGAGGAAGATAATGTTGCTTAGCTTGGTACTGAGACAGGAGCAAGCTTGGAATCTTTTCATCTCTACTTCTAAATATTAAAATTATGCAGTTTGAAAAAAAACAAAACTAGAAATATACACTTATCAGTCAATACCTTTGTAATGATCTATTTCCTGTGAATCTGCTGTTCAAACCAAGACAACAGGCTCCAAAGGAAGTTTCTTAGGCCAAACCCATGACATGAACCATTTCTGCTCTCCAAGAAATGGAATCTTCAATCAATCCACCAGGAATTGGCTGCTGAGCATATGGGTGAGGTCACCCACCTGGCAGACCCTGACCAGTGCCTAAAGAAAGGCAACCTCACAACAGTCTGTTTACTTGTTTCACCTCAATTCCCTGGCCCTGCTGTCTTCTGCCTATGCCCCCCAACATCCCTAAAGCAACTTTCTACCTGTTAGATTGGTTGCTGCTACATTCATGAGTAAAGTCATTATGATCTTTAAAATTTACTCAACTGAATTTGTTTAAACATCGTCATTCTTCTATTATTTTTTTTTACTAGTATAGTAGTGGGAAAGAATTATCCTTTATCTTTCCTTGGTAGGTAGCAGTGAACCTTAATGTGGAAAGAAGCAATTTTAGCAGCACTGATGTCATATTTGGCCATTGTATAAGTGTTATTAGGAGCTAGAACTGAGGAGGATTAAAGTGTTAGTGGTCACTGGCCACTAACTATACCACCTACACAGTAAAGCCTGGCAAGCTACCCGTGTTTTAATTACCAGTTATGCCAAAAACTAGTAACAATTATGGACCTCAGTTCCATGACCTGAGGAATGGTTTCAGGCTCCTCCTGTCCCTGGACAAGTAGATGCCCTTGGGTTACACTTGCTTGTGACAGGACTAATGGAGATGTTACTAGTGCCCACTGAGCAAATCAATGAACAATGGGAAGACAGTGATACAGTGATAGTAAAAGAAAACAGTAATGTCTAGACTTAAATTTATTTGGGGGGGAGGGGCAGAGCAATAGCACAGTGGGTAGGGGTGCTTGCTCACATGAGGTCAGTCTAGATTTGGTCCCTGGCATAACATATTAGTCCCTACAGCACCATCAGTAGTAATCCCTGAGTGCAAAGTCAGGGTTACCCCTTGAGCATTATTTTGTGGTCCAAAAACAAAAACAAAACAAACAATTATTTTCAACACTGAATGCTTCTGGGTTATGAAAAACTGTCTCTACCTTTTCTTTTTTCTTCTTTTTTTCTTTTTTTTTGGGTCACACCCGGCAATGCTCAGGGGTTTCTCCTGGCTCTGCACTCAGGAATTACTCCTGGCGGTGCTTGGGGGACCATATGGGATGACGGGGATCAAACCTGGCCGGCATGGGCCGGCCACGTGCAAGGCAAACGCCCTACCTGCTGGGCTATTGCTCTGGCCCCCTTTTCTTATCCTTGTGAGATCTCTGTTTATTTTACAAGTTGCTAACATTGACAACACAAGTTTTACTTTTTAAGCAATGTTTTATTATGATCATGACAATTTGGAGTGGGGGAGTGCTTATCCTGGGGAATTATGGTAATTGTACCTTTGCATTAGATGACCTGGGGTTTAAAGCAGATCACATCCTGGGCTTATTCTGCACAGACCACTTGGCCTGGTAAGTTGGTTGAAGGCAAAAATCTGAGTATCAAGACTCAGCAGTCCATTTGGGTGCTCACTGTGCTTTACCATCAGGGCATCCTATATCCTCATTTTTCAGACTTGGGTTTGTCCTCAAATATAAAATGGAGCTAAGTCCTACCTTCAGAGGATTGCTAGTATTTGACATGTATGTGAAGAAATTAGAATATATTTTACTTGTTATAAGCATCATGAGTACAACACAGTGCAGTACTTCTCCAAGTATGTTACCCAGTACCTTAAATTAAAAAAGGCACTTTTTTTGTCCTTAAACCCAACCATCTGATGCTGAAACCCTGGGGCAGAATTCAGTGGCTAATGTTCAACAAGGTCTGCAAGGTATTTTGAAGCTCGTTGAAGTTTGAATGCTACCAGAGAAGTTAAGTGCATAGATCTTATCTTGAAAGATGCATGTAGAGGGCTGGGGGGTGGGGGTGGGGGCTGTCACAAATACACCACATCATAGGGTTGTTATGAAGAGCTTGCTATAGACTTTGGCACTAATTGTGCATACAGTAAATTATCCCTGTCCATTTATACTAGAAAGACCATGGGAGTCTATTATTATCTGCTCTGCAAAATTTAATATGTGCCTGGGTTTGGGTCTGAGCCAATCCCAGTTCTGCTACAAAGAAAGTCAGTGATTTTAGGAGACTCTCCTTATCTCTGTAGGCCACAGTGTCTTTAACTGTAAAATGGGAAATGGAAGTAGAAAGTGTATGTCTCATGTATTTGCTTTTAGAACTTTAGTTCTTTTTTCTTTTGGGTCATACCCAGCGATGCTTGCTTGCTCAGCTTAATTCTGGCTCTATACTCTGGAATTACCTCCTGGCAGTGCTCATGGGACTATATGGGATCCGGGAATTGAACCAGGGTTGGCCTTATGCAAGACAAATGCCCTACATGTTGTACTATCGCTCTGGCCCCTGTCTCATATATTTGTGGTAGTGTGGTAATATGGTGCCTTGTAGGGTGCCCTGGATGAAAGTATTACTTAAGAATTATTGTTAAAAAAAGAATTATTGTTCAGGAACGGCTCAATAATATAGGGGTGAAGATGCTTGCCTTGTCTGTGGCCAAGCCTGATTTCGACCAGCTACTGTTAGTTCCTTGAACACTGCCATGTGTGTTTCCCAAACTCCACCCCCTCCTACCACAATTGTTCTTCATATATAGATAATTTTGATGGAATTTGGTTTTCGTATCTCAAAATGCTCAATGATTCATTATTTTAAATGCTTGCTTACTTTAGACAATCCGGTACATTTCCAAACATAATCTTCTTAAAGTTTAGGAGCACAAGTTGCCCAAAAAATTTAGTGATAGATAGGAAGTTTAGATAAATCTTAAACTGTAAATTATTTTAATGTTTCATTATAAAAGAAGACAACAGTGTCTTGCCACTGTTCTTCAATAATAAGTTAGTATCCTTAGTTTAATAGATCAGTATCTAAAATGCTGTACTGTCTTCAACAGTTGAAGGTTACTACACTAACTAATAATAGGTTAGTATTCAGTGCTATACCCTCTTCAAGAGTTGAAGGTTAGTATAGTAACTAATAATAGGTCAATATCCAGTGCTGTACCTTCTTCAACAATTGAAGGTTAGTATACTAACTAATAATATGTCAATATTCAGTGCTGTACCTTTTCAACAGCTGAATGTTAGTATACTAACTAATAATAGGTTAGTATCCAGAGCTGTACCTTCTTCAACAGCTGAAGGTTAGTATACTAACTAAAAATAGGTTAGTATCCAGTGCTGTGTCCTCTTAAACAGTTGCTTTATTTGTAAGAATTCTTGACAAGGGAGAAAGTCAAGGTAATACCAATCTGGGTATGTTTTGTGCAGTGCCCATCCCATTTGCACATAGGCAGATACATCTTGGCTCTTCTTAAAGACTGGAATCTTTAAGGTGGACTGGGAAACAGTTCACAAAAGCTCTGAGTCATATGCTTAGATCCCAACTTTGCTTTTTGCTTATAGCCATGACCTCTTTTCAGCAGGTTTGAAACAATCTGTCTGAGTCACCTTTTCATCACCCATGATACCTGGCTATAAGCCTTCTTTGTTTCCGTCCAGATGCCAGCTTCTTGTTAATTATTTATTTTTTTTAAAGCAGCCAACCATCTGGAGGAAAACTGATTTGGGCTAGGGTCATTTCTATACCTTTGTGCAACTGCTGCATAGGTGAAAGAATTTGTCAAATTTGCACAGACCTTTCTCTCCTCTCAGGCTTTTCACTTTTGGAAGAAGTTGAGTTCATCAGAGGTAGTACAAGAGAGAAGCCAAGGGAACATGATTGAGCTATAAAAGGGATGGAGAAATATAGATCTCCCCAGTTATTGTAATTCAAATAAAAACAAGTGAGAGAGACTGGGGACATGACGACACTCTTAATCCAGCATCTGGGGTTTGCATGTGTGCATGCGTAATTAAGCTGCAGGTAGCTGCGGGCTTGCACAGTTGCAACAGGGGGCCAGGATATCATTTTGCACAGTAGGTTTCAGATTCATGGAAATCTCAGTAAATTCACATGCAGCTTATCATAGAAACAACAACATACACACACACAAAACATCAACGCATCATGAACAGACCACCCTGAAAACAATGGCAATTGACCTGACCTCCCACTTATAGTTGGTTTCCTCCCCACGCATAGCTGTGAGCAGGGCTGCTGATTTTGTTATTGAATGCACACCACTCGTTAGAGGCGAAGGATCAGTGCAGAGAGAAGCAACCTTTAAGACCTCTGAGAAAGTGCAAAGATGGTTGTCTGTGTTTTCTAATACAAGACAAAAATGCGTGTATGTGTGTGCATGCATGTGTGTGTGTGTGTAAGGTGTGGATTTGGAGGTGTTGCTATGTGCAGATGGCTTGGTGTCAGGGGAATTCAGTATTCAGGGACAATACAAATATCTGCTGTTAGATTTTCAGTGTGAAGCAGGCTTTGGGCTTAGTGTCCATAGTCAACAGAGCCTGAGTCCCTGCCACTGGGTGCCCTATGTGAGGCCACATCTCAGGCTGCTTCCTTCCCCAGAGGCCATGATGCTTCCTGTCCTGTAGTCAGTATCCCTATTCCCCACTCCTCCAGGAGAACTTTGCTCCCCACTGGCACCTGACTTATCTCCTTGGTGTATTGTCTGTAGCTAAAAGACACTCCCGTTGGGTTTTGTTTCCTGACTGTCCCACATCTGAGAGCACTGAACCCAGGGTTGTGGAGGAGATGCAGGGAGATTCCCTCCATGAGGAGCACGTGCCAGGGCTGTTTGTCCTGACCTGGGGCAGCTAATCCTCCCTTATCACTCCCTTACTTGCATATCCTTTGCTTGACAGGATTCAGAGGGAGAAAGTCTCAGAGACTCTGACTGCCTTGCCATGTAGGGAACCCACCTTCTGGATTGTTGTTGTGGAACAAGTGGGCATTGTACGGAGAGCTGGAGTCACCCTCAGCTGCCACTCCCTGCCAGGTGTGTGTCCCCACTGTTCCCTGTCTCCATGTGGCTCTCCTCTCCCCTCCCTTGTATGTCAGCTAGCATGGAAAATGCCACACGAAGTGGTGCTTTTGTTTGCCTTTTTTTTTTTTGTCACACCCAGCAATGCTCAGGGGTTATTCCTGGCTCTTTGCTCAGGAATTACTCCTGGTGGTGCTCGGGGACCATATGGGATGCTGGGGATTGAACCTGGGTCGGCCGCGTGCAAGGCAAATGCCCTACCTGTTGTGCTATCGCTCCGCCCGGTGCTTTTGTTTAATGAGAAAATGATGGATTTGCTCTCTCTGGCTGCTGAAATCAAGTGATTATTGGCTATTGCTCCAGAAAATCAGCATGGGCTGCACCCACATAAGGCAAAAAAAGCTGGGGAAACCTGTGTCCCTCTGAGATTCCATTTGCTTCTGGATCAGGTTCAACTGAATACTGTTAGGAAGTGGGCTGGGCCACTATTAGCTGTGACTCTGCATGATCATGACTGTGTCTTGGCTTCTCCAGGCCTTCTCCCTCCTGGTTGCTCTGGGAGTGAAATTGCCCTGAATATGAGGCAGAGTTTGTTTGGCCTCAGGTTATGAAATTTGTGCTGTGCAGAAAAAATTGGGCTAGTTCCCGTGTTTTTTTTTTTTTTTTCATTTTTGGTCAGCATTTTTATCCTCAAACTCCATATGGTGACTAACTTTGATTTGAGGGGCAGTGTATTGGGGCACACTTAATAGTGCTCAAGGTCTATCGGTGACCACTGGTAGTACTCAGGGAACCACAGGCAGTGCTGAGAATCAAACCAGGACTGGTTGTGTATAAGGCAAGTGCCTCACCCCTATCTTACTGGTTACATCTGATGTAGATTTTAAAATAACACATTAAGTTTTTTAATGTAGGAGCACCAACGAATGACTCCATTTGTCTGCAGCTCCCTGGTAGTCTTCTACCATGACTTTCCCAGAAAAGGTGTTGGTGTCAAAGCCCTCTCAGGAAAGAAATAGATGCCAGAAATAGATGTGCACATAGTCATCAGTGCTAGCAGGGCATGGACAAAGGTGATACATAGACAGCCACTCTCCAAAGAGGTGGATGGTCTGTATGCACACCAGAGGAAATTGCTAACCCCTTTTGGTGATGATGGTAGGGAACATGATTTTTTTTCCCTGAGATGCTCTAGTTCCTCCCCATTGTAGTTCTGGGGGTTCCCAGGACTTTCAGCCTCTCTCCCCATGGACCCTAAGGAAGAGGAGCCTCCAGGTCTACCCATTATCCCATTCCTATTACTGCCAGTACCAGAACAAAGCCAAGAAGATGGATGGCCTACCTAGGATCCATCCATCCCTAGTACTGAGCCCTTCTAGGAGTGATCCCTTAAGCAAGCCCTCTCGTTGTGATGTTCTTCTATGCCTCATGAAAGGACTCCAGGAAATGAGGTGCCTGTTCCTCTCCCTCAGACACCAACTCAGTCATCTCCTGGGGAAGGGCTCACAGCAGTTGTTTGATGCGTGTGGGGTAGCTTGATTAGGGTTTTGGGTCCTGGAATCTAGAGAAACCCCAATAAGGACACGTTAGTGGGAATCTCTGTTTTAGCAAGGGAGAGAATTGAGAGTGGCTTCACCAAAATGATTTGAAGTGAATTAGAACTATTCTGGTCAGTTCAGAAGCAATGCAAAGGCAACCTGTTCCGAGTTTGAGAGAAATATTTTCCAGAGAAGTAGTGACACCCCGTGTACAGCCACACCCATCAGAGGCCAAATTGGCTGCTTTAAAAAAAATTATGTTTATAGTTTTTTTTTTTTTCCAGTTCAAAAAGGTTTTTATTTTTTTTTTAACCATTAAAACAGCAACTCTACCTGAGTTCCTTGGGGATCCACAGTGCTCCAGAGACCAGAGGCCATAGAAGATTCAAGGCCTCTTATGTGTAGTGACGGAGCTCCTTTGCTTTCTGGAACCCCACTTCTCTTTTCTTGGGAAGTAAAATAGGTTTTTGTGTGTGTTTTTTATTGAAAGAAATTTACTTAGGTGTGAGCAGAGAGGAAGAGAGAAATACATGTTCAAGAGAGAACATGGGTTTCTCCAGAATGAAAAAAGTCAAAATAGTTTTATTTAAAGAAAGTTACTTAGGGCCAGAATGGGAAGCTTTGCATATGGTCTACCTAGGATCCATCCATCCCTGGCACCCCACATGGTTACTCAGCTCCTCTAGGAGTGATCCCTGAGCACTACTGGGTATAGACTCAACCCAAAATTAAATAAGTGATAAGAAAGAAAGAACATAGAGAAATGTGAGTGGGGAGAGTGAGTGAGTGTGTGTGTGTGTGTGTGTGTGTGAGAGAGAGAGAGAGAGAGAGAGAGAGAGAGAGAGAGAGAGAGAGAGAGATTCAAACTCAAAAGAGAATATAGGCTGCTCCTGGGTGAGAAAACTGCTTTTCTTCTGGGTGGGAATAAACAGAAACACATTTGAAATTCTTTTTTAAATTTTTATTTGTTATTTCCATTTTTTTTTTCCCTTGGGCCACATCCAGCAATGCTTAGGGGTTATTCCTGGCTCTGCACTCAGGAATTACTCCCTGGTGGTGCTCAGGGGACAATATGGGATGATGGGGATTGAACCCAGATCATGCAAGGTGAATGCCCTACCCACTGTGCTATCTATCTGGCCCTGCATTTGAATTTCTTAAACTTGATTAACTTCAAAGAAGTAAGGAGCACAGCTAAGCAAGACTCATTGGTGGGTGGGGGTTGGGGCAAAACAATTGTCCAGTATACTTGTCTCTTTTCTCTAAGGCCCAGGTCTTTTGAATTGAAAGCATTTGTTCTGGAGAGGATGTTCACATCGCAGAAAATCCCTGGCCTCAGTGGAGAAGCAACAGGCCTAAGTTTAAGTTTCAGCTTCAAGAGGCACATAATCACCATTTCTGTAAACTCTTTTCTGAACAGACTTTTTCTACTTGTTCTGACATCTATTACTTATTTTTAAATTTTTTAAAAGCACAAATGTGCTTACATTCCTGGTGCTTCCAGTGGAACTCGATAAGACTTTGAAGAAATCCCAGAATTCTATCCAATTCCCTTTCTCCCATCTGGGAACTGCATTTTCAGTAAAAAGTGATGTTTTTGTGGTGGGATATACATTTTTTCTTTGAAAAGAAGGTCATTTAAATCCTGGGTTTAAGAAGAACCTTCAGTTTGACTCTTATTCTGACAGACTGTGACAATGCTGTCCTGCAGATGTTCACCCTTACTCCAGTGTCCCTGGGTGTAGTCACGTGGAAGGATAACATGGTGGACAGCGCTCAACCATGTGCCCACAGACAAGGAGGGGCCTTAGGGTAACTGCACTAGAGAGTTCCAGGCCAGAGGCCCCAGTGGATACTTAGTTCCACATAGAGATTTATACCTCAGCCTACTCCAACTCCTAACTGTGTGTCAGGTGCTGTGCTATGCAATTTGCTCTCTACTGAATTAGGTTTTGGGGACATACCTAGCAATGCTCTAGGCAGTCTCTTGACTCTGTTTTGCACAGGGATCACTATGGGGAGACCATGGATATTGCTCAGCAGCAAACTGAGCTCAGCACCAAACTGAGCATAGCACCATAAAAGGCAAATCCCTGTCCCACTGTTCGCCTCCAGCCTGCTCCATATCTAATCACGCTCTGGCTTCAAGCATCTCCATCTTATGGTAGAGGACCCCCGATATGCAAATTCACCTCTGGTTCCCAGTAGATTCAGAGGCACTTCTATTCAGCAATGGTCCCCAGAAATTTTCACTTCAATCCTGGGCTTGTTTGCTGGCTCCTGAGGCCCTATGCACTCCAGAGACCATCCTGGCTGATGTCTCACACTGCCCCGCTCCAGTCTCCTTCATGCACGCTAGTGTTTAGGGATACCGGCTCATCCACCCTCGACACAGTCACAGCCCCTGAATAAGGGGCTCTGCAGAGTAGCTGCAGGACTCTACATCTTCTTTGGGCTGGGCCACTCCAGGGACTGAGAACCCAGAAGACCTGCTCTTCACTGGGTATGGCAGACAGCCACATTCTCCTTTCTGGAATCTGTGAGCCTGTGGAGCTGTCTGGAAGAGGGGAACTCAAACCATTGATTAGTTGAACTTAAATTAGATGATTCAAGTTATACTGCTGTGCTAAATGGGATCTCAGGGGTCCCTAAAAATGGAAAAAGAGAAGTAGATGAGGTTAGAGGGCCATGGAAAGAAGCAATGGGTGTTATGTTTCACTCGAAACAATCAAATTTGTGGTGGTTTGTTAGAGCAACAATAAGCAACAATCACAGTGACTGCCAAAGTGTGGAGGAGAGAGACCTCCTGTTAGACCCAGTGGACCGAGGTGGATCACAGGCTCTGAGGCTCTTGAAATGTTGGTTTAAGCCTCTCATAGCAAATGACAAGACATAGGTGAGTTAATGTGTCTATAGTACTCAAAGTGGTGCCACTAAGCTCCTGGCAAAATCTTGCTGTTATTATTTTTCTATTCCATTCTAGCCAGGACCAGTTCTAACTTGCATTCCCCACTCCCATTATTTGGTAAACGTTTGCTTCCTACCTACTTAGAGGGGAAAATTAAAAAGCCAGTAGTCTATTTTGAAGATCTGGGTGCACATCCTTGCTTTGCATAGAAGTCTTGGCCATGGTAAATTAAAAGAGCTCTTGGAGAGCAGGAAAAAAAATTTAAGTGCACAGAACTGAAAATGTCCTGGACAAGCAATGCTTCTAAATTAGCTAGAGCATGGTACTTTTCCAGTGAGCTGGTTGCCAGTGAGCAGGACAGACTTGGAATTTCCTGGCAGTCATGCTAGTAAAGTGGCATTAGAATACTATTAGAGAATTGCATTCTTTAGGCATTTAGCAAGGATTTGTTTAGAAATGACTTGCAAAATAGGGATAGGCATCGGATGGGGGGGTGGTGTTCAGAAAACTCATTTGTCATAACAAAACAAAGCACCCCAAACCAACAAAACCCAAGCAAGTTGGTTTGGTTTGGTTAAGTGTCTAATTTGGAACTTCCTCTTATGGATGTGAAGAATATTTTCATCCGAGGATACAGTGTTTTAGACTTGATTTGCAAATCCAGGTGATAGTTTCCAATGCAAATTATCCGAGTATTTGTACTTGCAAAAGACAGTCTGAGGAGGAGATAGCTTCAGGCTCAAGTCTGAATGCATTTCCTGTGTATGGCATCTCCCTGTTTCTCTGATGTCCATCAGGAGCCTCGCTTGGAGACCCTCTTTCTCTTACCCTTTGTCCACGCAGGCTGAAATTCCATGTCTTCTTTGCTCTCACTTCTCCTTCCTATCCCCAGTTCCGTTCAATCCCAGGACTGGTTCTGGGGATTTGGTCAATTTCCCATCTCACACTTGCCCTTCTGCCCTTCTCCATCCCCTGCCCCTGGGCTGTAGACCAAGACCAGAGCACCTGACATGCTGCCTCAAGTCTCTCCCTCATCTCCTTTGTTCTCTTTTATTCAATTATTTTCCTCAAGTGCATTTTCAAGATATGGTCCCTCCAATGTGCACACTGCAATGTCTCTAGCTGGCTATTCAATTAAACCTAAATCCCTCATCCCTACATGTAAGGCCTATTGTCCATTCCTAGTTCATTCAAGTTTTCCTTCTCCATAGGCTCTGAGGCTATCTGGCTTTATGCTGATTCCTCCTTCTGAAATGGTTTTCTCAGTTTTCTTTTGACCAGATAAAAATCCTACCTGTTTTTTTTTATTGAATCAGTGATTTTTTAATCACAGTTAAAAAGTTGTTAATGATGGGTTTTCATTATATAATGTTCTAGCATCAATCCCTTCACCAGTGTACCTTTCCTTCCACCAATGTCCCCAGTTTTCCTCCTTGCACCCACCCTGCCTTTATGTCAGGCACTTCTCTCTCTCTCTCTCTCTCTCTCTCTCTCTCTCTCATACACATACACACAATAAGGCAATTATTTAGGCATGGAATGTAATGTATGCTTTTATTTATGGAGAGAGTTCAAGGTAAAGAAAGTGAATCAAGCAGTTTGACATGAACCTATGCAATCACATGCCAATCAGATTGGGCAGTTATGTTGTGAAAACTCTGGCCAGAAGGAGAAGTTTGTTTTCTGCTCTCATTTCATGGGGCAAAGGCCAGAGGGTTGTTCCTCTGCTGAGGAATTCTAGGCATGACCTTCTGGGAGGCCACCTCTCCTCTCCCCACCACCCAAGAACACCTGGAGAACAGGGCTTAGGAACCTGTGCCTCTCAGTCAACTTTAGAGAGACAGTGGCTGTCCCACACTATTCAGGAGCCTTTTGTAGGGTGTGGGGAAGCACTTGATGGACCTTTCAAGGTAGCACTGTTGCAGTCAGAATGCAACATGTCCTTTTTTTGCCTTTATCTCACATTCTTTTTTTGCCTCTCTCTCTCTCTCTCTCTCTCTCCCCCCCTAACTCCTTCCTCTCTTTCTTCTTTTTTCTTTCTTCCTCCCTTCCTTTCTTTTTCTCTTACTCTTTTTCCTTCCTTTCTCTCTCTCTTACTCTTTCTTCCTTTCTTTTTTCCTCTTTCTTCCTTTTCTTCTCTCTTTATTTTGTTGGGCTGAAATTAAGGACTAATTTCTTCCAAGTGGAAGGTATTTCCCCTCCCTCTTGGAAACAAGTTCTTCTAATAAGGATCTGGCTCGACATCAGTTATTTACTCTCTCAGCTGCAAGTTGATGATTAGATACATTCCATTTCAGTGACACACACATTTGAAAGGATTCATGCTTCTAATCATAAAGAGATAAAGTCCCCCCCCCCCTTTCTTCACATCTGGAGCCTGATGAATAATTACTATAATTAAACAAGAGGCCATTGTATACTTGGGTCGTTTTTAAGCTTCAGATGGCTCTGTGCATGCAGGATTCACATTGCACAGTCTTTGTTCTTAATATTCTGCTGTGCAATGCATGGCTGACAGAGGCATCTTACTGGCTAGCAATCAAATCTAGGCCATTTTGGCCTGATCATCACCCCCCTTATTCTGATACCCCAAATCCCTTAACAAGGTAACCTCCAACTCTTCTGGGGATTCTCCTCCATACCGTCCCTGGCCTTTCAGACCTGGAGGGGGCAGAAGCTGGTCTCTGGTGAGGGGAAGCCTGTTGCCCTTACTGATTCAGTGACATCATCTCTGTAAGGATGACTTCTCAATAGTTGTTCAGACAACCTGGCTCAACATTTCATATGGGCCAATGTGCGACACACAATTGAACCAGACTATAATCAGAGCTATGCTAAAAGTGACAGATGGCCCCGCTTTAAGAATGTGTTCTCTCTGGTAATGCCAGTCTAGAACTGAGCATTGAACATAGGCAAAATGATATATATATAATAACCCCTAAATGTATTGTAAGCCACAATGTGTAAGAGAAGGGAGGGAGGAGGGTGAGAGAGAGAGAGAGAGAGGAAGAAGAAAAGGAGGAAGGAAGAAAAAAAGAGGGAGGAGGAGGAAGAAGGAAGAGTAAGAAGGAAGAGGAAGAAGAGGGAAGAAGGAGGAGGAAGAAAGTGGAGGAAGAAGGAGAAGGAAGGAGGAAGGAGGGAGAAGGAAAAAGGAGGAAGAAGGAAGAAGAAAGAAAGAGGAAGCAGGAAGAAGGAGGAGGACGGAAGAAGGAGGAAGACAGAAGAAGGAAGAAGAAGAAAGAAAGAGGAAGCAGGTAGAAGGAGGGAGATGGAAGAAGGAGGAAGGAGGAAGAAGGAAAAGGAGGAAGAAGGAAGAAGAAGGAAGAAGGAAGAAAGAGGAAAAAGGGAGAAGGAGGAACATTGAAGAAGGAGGAAGAAGGAAGAAGGAAGAAGTAAAGTGTGTGCCATAGAGGCAGGCTGGGGAGTTGGCAAGAATATGGGGAACACTGGTGGTGGGAAATGTGTACTGGTGGAGGGATGGGTGCCGGGACACTGTGTGACTGAAACCCAATCATGAACAGTTTTGTAATTGTATGTCTCATGGTGGCATAAAAATAAGAACGTGTTTTCTTATGAAAAGATGGCAGCACAGTCACCAGCCTCTCCTTTAGTCATGCTCCCAAGTATACTTTTCCTGGTTTATAGAACATGATTGTGCTTTGGTATTCCTCTTTTGATTGGACGCTTGCTTTGGTATTCCTCTTTTGATTGGCCAGGCCAGCTGACCTTGGTGTACAGTTGCCTATCCAAGAGCTAGTCTATCATGGACTGGACCCATGGACGTGAGAGAGAAGCAGTGGGAATAAACCTAGAGCTCAGAAAGACTGGGCTTATTCTCAGTCTGAAATGCCTGAATCATTTCAGTTTTTATCAGGAGATAATTTTCCCCTATTTTATTTAAAATAGATATAAATACTATGCAAATTAAATATATTCATCATGTGGTTTGATTTACATGTGTTGTGAAATGAGGCCCATGATACATCCCATTAACATCCATAAAATCTTATATTTTTCTTTTTGGGGAGTGTTGGGGTCATACCCAGTGATGTTCAGGGTTACTCCTGGCTCTGCATTAAGGAATCACTCCTGGCAGTGTTCAGGGGGACCATAGGCGATGCTGGGTATTGGACCTGGGTCAGCTGCATACAGGCAAGTACCTTATCTGCTACACCATTACTCCTGTTCCAATATCTATAAACTTAGGAGAAAAGAAAAAAAGGAAAAATAATTGAATCTGTAATGTGAACTCATCAGACTGATTCTCAGTCACTTTCCTGTGTCTCATACAGCACTGTCAGGCTGAAGAAGTACATTGGTCATTGCTTGCCTAGAACCCGTTTATACAGTAAGTTTATATATTTTTTTGACTTTCTTCCTCTAATGCCTGACTCTGGCAACCACAAATCTTATCTCTTTCTTTATGTAAACTGAGTTTCATTTTTCTAAAGGTCCCACATATAAGTAAGTTCATGCAGTGCTTGTTTTTATTATTTCACTTAGCATCATGCCTTAAAATTCCATTCATTTTGCTGAAAAAGGTAGGATATCTTCAATTTTTCAGTGGGTGAATATTATCCCATTTTATATTCATGCACACAGATAGCTACACATACATGGAGAGAATATATTTCATGTATATAAAGAGATAAAGCGATGACTGCAAGGATTTGAACATGGAGGCACAGATAACATTTTTAGTTTATATTTTTGCCTCCTTTGAATATATTCTGAGAGGTAGAATTGCTGGATTACCTGGTGGTTCTATTTTCTATTTATTGAGGTGCCTCTATAGACTGTCTTCCCTATCTCACCTTTCCACATGCACAGTGCCAGGGTTCACTTCCTTAAAGCCCTGTGGTGTTTGCTGGATTTGAAGGCAACTATTTTTTGAGGATCTGTCTTTGAGGATTGCCTTTCCAACAGCTGTAAGGTGAAGATCCATTGTGACTCTGATTGCACTTCCCAGCTGACAGTATAAGTGTGTTTTCTCTTCCTTTTTTGTATTTTCTTTGAAGTTGCCTCTCTTCTGGTCTTTTGTTGATTTCTTTGTTTTGGTTTGGTTTGGGGGTCAAAACTGGTAGAGCTTAGGGCTTGTTCTTGACTCTGTACCCAGGGATCACTCCTGGTGGGCCTCACAGGCCAGTATGTGGTGCTAGGGATATAACCTGAGCTGACTACTTGCAAGGCAAGCACGCTTCCTGCTATACTATTAGTACTCTGGTCTTTGTGCATTGAAAAAATTGTGCTATTTATTTTTACTGCTCTTGAAGTTTAGGAGATTTATCATGTATTTTGGGCATTAACCTGTGAATAGATGCTTTGTTTGTGACTATATTATGCTGTTTTGTAAGTTGTTTGTTACTTAACTGATTTTTTTTCCTTTTTTATTATATAGATCCTTTTCAATGTAATGTAGCTGTAAATTTTACTTTTGTTTTACTTTTTGCTCTTTAGGTATGAGGACCAAAATGTACAGATATTAATCAAGGCCTAGAACTAGAAACAAATTCCCATGTTTTCTTTGAGAACTTTCCCAGGCTTTATATTTAAGTCTTTAATCTGTCTGAGACACATTTGTGTGTAATGTAAGAAATGGATCTTCTTCAGTCCACAGAATAGAAAGGAATATTCACTCAACAGCCATCTGGTAAGGGGTTAATATCCAGGATATATCAGGCACTGGTAGAACTTTTACAAGAAGAAAATAGCCAACCACATCAAAAAATGGGGAGAAGAAATGAATAGAAACTTTGAGAAGAAAGAAATTCGAATGACCAAAAGACATATGAGGAAATGCTCATCATCATTAGTCATCAGAAAGATGCAAATCAAGACAACAATGAGATATCATCTCATACCACAGAGAATGGTACATATCCAGAAGGGCAAGAAAAACAAGTGCTGGCGTGGATTCAGGGAAAAGGGGACTCTTATCCATTGTTGGTGTGAATGTCGACTAGTACAGCCTTTTGGAAAACAATATGGGCATTCCTCCAAAGACTAGACATTGAACTCCCATTTGACCTAGCCATACCACTCCTGGGAATATACCCTGGGAAGCAAAAACACACAGCAGAAACACCAGCTCCACTTTTATGTTCATAGCAGCACTATACACAATAGCCAGAATCTGGAAACAACCAGAGTGCCTGAGAATTGATGACTGGATAAAGAAACTTTGATACATCTACACAATGCACAATGGAATACTATGCAGCTGTTAGGAAAAATGAAATTATGAAATTTGCCTATCAATGGATGGACATGGAGAGGATCATATTGAGTGAAATTAGCCAGAAGGAAAAATACAGATATAGAATCACTGCATTTATTTGCATGACATAAATATATAGACACACATACATATATATATATATATATATGTATTATGATGCCAATATCCAAGGTCAGACAAAACATGGATCAGGAGGTCTTTTCAAAGTGGTATCTACTACATGTGTTTGGAAGTCAGAGGTTGGGTGGGACAGAGAAGAAACAGTGTGGTAACAATTGTTGTAAGTGATAATACCAGTGTAGAACTGAGTATTGAATACAGGCAAAAGATACACATGATAACCTCTAAATGTATGTATTGCAATTCAAAGTGTGTAAGAGAAGGAAGAGAGAAAGAGAGAGAGAGAGAGAGAGAAAGAAAAGAGGTAAAGATCCTGCCATAGAGGCTTGATGGGGAGGGGAACCAGGGGCATTGATGGTGGGAAATGGGCACTGGTGGAGGGATGGGTGCTAGAACACTGTATGACTGAAACCCAAACATGAATATCTTTGCAATTGTATATCTCATGGTGTTATAATAAAATATTAAAAAATTAAAATAAGAATCAACACATGGTTGTTGAAGGAAAATAATTCTTCTTTGTCTTTTCCTTTTCAGTCTCCTCCTTTTCCTCCTCCTTTTCCTCCTCCTTCTCCTCCTCCTTCTCCTCCTTCTCCTCCTCCTTCTCCTCCTTCTCCTCCTCCTTCTCCTCCTCCTTCTCCTCCTCCTTCTCCTCTTCCTTCTCCTCCTCCTTCTCCTCCTCCACTTCCTTCTCCTCCTCCTTCTCCTCCTCCTTCTCCTGCTCCTCCTCATTCTCCTCCTCCTCCTCCTCCCCTCTTCTTCTCTCCTTCTCCTCCTCCTCCTCCTCCACCTCTCTTGCCTCTCTTTCTCTCTTTCTCTCTCATCACACCTGTCTGTGTTGAGGGCTTACCTCTGGTTTGTGCTCAGGGATAGCTCCTGGTGGGTTCAGGGAACTGTATGGAGTACCAGGGATCAAACCCTAGTAGGGTTTTGCAAGGCTAGCACCCTATATGCTGTACTCTCACTCTAGGCCCAAAACTATTCATTCCTAAAGTAGAAAGAAAAACAATTTCCCTATTAAGCATATACATTAGAGCTGCTTATATGGGCAGAGGGAGATGGCTTAATGACAAAGTGCAGGCCTTCCATGTATAAGACTTTGATCACTGGGGGCGGAGCGATAGTCCAGCAGGTAGGGCATTTGCCTTGCACACAGCAAGTGTTTGATCCCTGGCATCCCATATGGTCCCCTGAGCAACGCCAGGAGTAATTCCTGAGTGCAGAGCCAGGAGTAACCCCTGAGCATCTCCTGGGTGTGACCCAGAAAGCCAAAAAAAAAAAGAAGACTTTGATCACTGGCACCATGCAAGCAAAGCAAGGCAAAACAAATCACACATTAAAAGCACGCTGTACCCACATGCCTGTTAGAACATAGAGATAGATTAATCCTTATCTCTTTAGAGAAAATTATTCCTTGTAAGAATTTTTTTGTGTCAAGTGGCACCAGTCCCAAATGACTAAATTCAGTTATTCTCAAAATGTATCAGCTGCTCAACTCTCAAAAACTACTATTAACCTTAATAGTTAATTTCACTGAACTGAAAGTTAATAGTTAAACTACTATTAACTTCCAGTTCAGTGAAAGCCTAAGTCTAATTCAAAAACCTCAGCATGCTCAACTCTTAGACACACATGAGCTCATCATTGGTACAATCAAGGCCGTGCACAAAGGTATTATGAAATATGTGATTTAATATGTTTTATCCTATCATAGCAACTGTTTTAATAACATGATTGTATCATGGAACCTCATGTGTTTTCTTGCAAAGTGAAAAGGCAAGCCAAAATAATTTTAACCCATTCTGCCATCAATTGTAATCCCATTTTGTTTCCTTTAATCTGGTAAAGCTGGCTGAAATGATGCTATGCTAGTGCACACCCTTCCCCTCAACCATAATGACAGAAATGGCAAGAACCACTCCTGCAGCTGAATTCTCTGTTTCAGTCAAGATTCCTTCTTCTGCCCCTTCTTCTGCCCAATTCTGGGGAGTACTAACATTAAGGGCAGAGCTAAGAGCCTTTCTCATACACCATACACTAGGCTACAGTCCATACCTATTTCCCTCTGAGATCTTTGCCCAAAATATAAACAACCTACATTTTGTGACAATAAAATCACATTCATACATGATCTACCAGATTATCTCTTTCATAATTAGTTATTGAACTTAAAATGGGGTGGGAGAGGCCAGCCCACCCCAGCAGTGAAGCAGAACCATTTATGGTTTACCAGACTGAGGTGTCATAGTGTCTTGTTTATAAACATAATTTTGTGTGTGTGGGGATGGAATGGTGGGAACACCTGGTGGTATTCAGGGTTACTCCTGGATTTGGTCTCAGGGATCACCCACGGCAGGGCTCATGGGACTATATAGGAAATGGTGAATTGAACTAGGTTGGCTTTGTGCAAAGCAAGCACCTTACCCATTGTATGTACATCTCTTTGGCTCCTCAACAGAATTATTTTTATTATTACTTCCAAGGCACACAGGAGGATGTAGAAACCCAGGATTTGGACTTTCCACTGAACTTGGCTCAGGTTGGACTCGGAATCATCACATACAAACCATGAGCGAAAATTCCTTTCAAAGCAACCTTTTAGAATTGCAAAAAGACAAGATGAAGCACTCCTCATAGAGGATAGTTTCTCAGGTCCAATGTTACTTAAAATTGCTCTTTATCTGCAGTTGACATTTTGCTGGTCAAAAATCAATTTTTTTCTTTACCTGGAAACCATGAACAACATTTTCAAAAAGTATCCTTCTTCATCAAGACCTGGAAAGAACAGTTTGAGGCTCTTCAAATTCCTGGAGCAAGCAGATACTATTGGGCTACACTGACATATGACAGGGACAAATGGAAATGTTACTGGCACCCACTCAAGCAAATCAACAAAATCACGGGATCAAGTGATCCTCCAAGTCAATAGCCAATCATGTTGCCTTTCTTTGTTTTTTTTCCTGGATAAATTATATTGGAGATGAGGATGAGACCCTCTGATCCCAGATTATCATCATTCATTCCCAGGGAAGGTGATATTAGTAATAATGGGAGCAAATGATAGGAGCAAGATACCAAGAATAAATGAAATTGAGAGAGAGGGAAGGAATCAGTTGAATTGAAAGCAGACTATCAGGTTATATTGGAAAAAAATAAATTCATCTCTTTACTATAAAAAATAGAACCTTCAACTAATATTGCATTACAAGTAGTATTAGTTAGAGCAAAGCTCTTGTTTCCATGGACAGGTAACAGGAAGACAGCTTTAATGAATCTCTGGGTTTCCCCTAAGATTGATTTTGAAATTCAAACACTCTAGGTGATAGTAATAGAAGGTGGCGGCATAGACATCACGAGAGTGAAACTCTCAAGCACAGATGAAGAAGCACAGATCCAGCCCCTTTCTAGCACTGTGTGTGCTGCAGAGAGAATGTGCTGGTAGTGAACCCAGGGGTGGATCACTACCTCCTATTGAAGGCCAAATTGCTGCCTTGATCTAGAACTTCCCAGCTCCAGGTCAGTGAGCAGTGGGTTTCATAGGTTATATGCCACCGTTGTGTTTGTTGCTCTTGTGGCAGCCTCATCAGACAAAGACACAGACTGTGAGGAGGGCACTGGAGATGGTACAGAGGTTAGGGTGTTATGGATGTGACCCGTATGGGTTCTATTCCCAGTACCACATAGTCTCAGAGCACCGCTGGGGTGTTTTGGGTAACCTCTGGAACTACAGGGCAGCATCACACCCTGGGCCCTGACTTTGAACTACAACCTGATTGACTGAGAATCACTGGCCCCCTGGGGCCTCCTGAGCACTAATTGGGAGTTCTTCCAGTGAACAAAATGTTCTTGGGTATCCTGGCGGCTAGAATTTTGTACTTTTACAGACATAGTGTTTAAAGATATGTAGATTTATTTTGGAGAGTAGGAGGAAGGCAGAAGGGGAAAACATGGGACCTCCATCTCCTTTCATGGCTTGGCTGAGCTGGCAGGAGGATTCCAGGTCAGCTCTGCTCCAAGCTGGGACTCCCTGCCTCCTGGGGTTCCAACCTCACCCTACTGTTCAGTCTAAACACATGATTTCTCTATGTGCTGGAAGCACTGAGGAAAGTCCAAGTTTTTCCACTTAGGGACATTTCCACTGACCCCCTGCAGTTCTGCTTACAGAGTACTGGCCCTGGCCCAAACTACCTGCCCCTCCCAGTCAAGCCTGGAGATTGGTTGCTTAGAAAAGTGAATCTGACCTATTCTAAGAAAGGGTCTGTGTTTCCTGCTTCTTCTAGGACCCAAAAAGTCCTGATTGGCCATAGAGATGCTTGGATATTTATAAGACCAGAGGAGAAAAAATGATCATAAAATCTTAACTACCTTGATTTGTCAAATAAAGAAAGCATCTTCATTTTTTTCCTAAATCTCTCATCATTATTATTTGTTATTATTTATTAAGAGATAATAAGAGATAAAGAGATAATAAGAGATTGTCGGACTCAGATACATACATAGGGCAGAGCCGCTACCAGCTCTCCCTGTGTTCAGCTGATTATGAGGCACCTGGGAGGGAAGGCAGGTTCTAGCCCAGGCCTACCATCCCTATAGAGCCTTGAAAGAAGCCAGAGGAACCCTCACACCATGAGGGAAGTCATTTTCAACATCCGGACTCCACAGCCCGACAGAGCTCCACCCAAGAGAAAAGCCGATCTCTCCCTGTTGTGGTTCATCAGTAAATGCACGAGATGAGAGCCTACTACTGAGATTATACTGCTCACATGACAGAGCCTGGCAAGCTACCTGTGTTGTATTTAATATGCCAAAACCAGTAACAATTATAGACCTCATTCCCATGACCAGAAGGAATGTTTTGAGGCTCTTCGTGTTCCTGGAGCAATCAGATGCCCTTGGGCTACACTAGCATGCAACAGGACATATGGAGATGCTACTGGTGCCTGATCAAGCAAATCGAAGAACAATGGAAAGAAAAGTGAAGTGATACAAGTGATTATTATTATTTATTATTTATTATTAGCTACATCTGGCTGTACTCACGAACTTAGTCCTGGCTCTGCTCTGAGGAATTATTCCTGGTAGGGGATGATGAGGGATTATATGTGATGCTAGAAATTGAGCCCAGATTGGTCACATGCAAGGCAAGTGACCTATGCCCCTGTACAATCTTTCCAGCTTTTGAATCTCTCTTTACCTTAATTTAAATATCTTCCAATTAGGAAAGGACAAGGACATAGGAGGAATCATAATTAGGGGGTATTTGTATTTGGGCAAAAGAAGACATAATTTTCTTTTATTTCAACACCAACTTAGTAGTTAAATAAGGGCACTCATAACCTTTAGATCCACCTCCTAGACATGATTTATAGCTACACAGTATCACTTGTCTTCCCATTGTTCATGAATTTGCTCTAGTGGGTACCAGTAACAATCCATACATCCTGTCACATGCTAGTGTAGCCCAAGGGCATCTGCTAACTCAAAGAACACAAAGAGCCTCAAACTATTCCATCAGGTCATGGAAATGAGGTCTATAATTGTTACTGGTATTTGGCATATCAAATACAACACGGGTAGCTTGCCAGACTCTGCTGTGTGGGTGGGATACTCTTTTTTTTAACATTTTATTATACCACCGTGAGATACACAATTCCAACGTTTCTCACCCTTGGGGGTTTCAGTCACACAGTGTTCCAGCACCCCGCCCCCACCAGTGCCCCCTCAACCACCACCCATGTCCCCAATTCCCTCCCCCCCACGTCCTGCCTAAATGGCAGGTTCTTTATCTCCTCTCTCTCTCTCCCTCTCTCTCTCCTCCTTCTCCCACACATTCTGGGGTTGCACTACATACACTTAGAAGCCATCATTTGCATTTTTGTCTGTATTTAATGCTCAGTTCCTATGTTGGTATCATACTCTTGTAGTCACCTCTCATCTCCTGCATTTATAGATGAACCACGCTCCGCTTTGCAGGGCTTGTGATCAGCTGTTCTGCTGGGTGGAGCTCTGATGAACTGAGAGTACAGATGTGGAAAATGGCGGCCCTCATGGTGTAGGGGTTCCTCTGGTTTCTTGTGAGGCTCTGCTGGGATGGCAAAACATTTTTTTTTTTCTTTTTGGGTCACACCCAGCAATGCTCAGGGGTTACTCCTGGTTCTGCACTCATGAGCTTACTCCTGCTAGTGCTCGGGAGACCATGTGGGATGCTGGGGATCGAACCCGGGTCTGGTCGCATGTGAAGCAAACACTTTTACCCGCTGGACTATAGCTCCAGCCCCTGACAAAACATTTTTAACTCAAGTATTTATCAGAAGGGAATTGTGCTGATATAGATTTTATTTCCAAGGAGCTTGGATCAATTTGATTCAGTAATATTTAAAATTATTCAGTAAATATCCTTCCAATCTTGTGTTACAGAAATATTCAAACTGTTATTATGGTCATTAAAGTATTTAATTTTAATTGTGAAGCTATCTTTTTTTTTGATGGGGCGGGGATTGTATGGTTTGTTGGGCCACACTTGGAGGTACTCAGACCTTTTTTCTGGGTCTTTCTTCAGGCTCTGTGCTCAGGGATCACTCCTGGAGGTACTCAGTTGGTTATATGGGTGGGTCACATACAAGGCAAGTATCCTAACTCCTATCGTAGTTCTCCCACTTTATTTCTTGTTCTAACAGTTAAATGTGTGCTCTGTCCATGGGTTCCTTCCTGGCCAGAGAAATTAATTCAGTGCAGTTTCTACAACTCATTACGACTTTGGCTTTGTTCTCATCCAACCCTATTTGAAAATATTTAATATTTTCATGTTTTTAAAAGCTTTTATTCATTTATTTTTGTGGTGCTGGGAACCAATGCAAAGTCTTCTACATGCAAGGCAAGGACTCAACACTGGGTCACGTCCCTGACCTCATGCTTTTAATTTTCACAAGTTGTTACCATGATTGGACTGTGGCCTCTGGGTCACACGTTGTTGATTTGGGGTTTCACCAGAAACCACTTTTGTTCCAGTAATCTCAAGAGCCTGGGCTGAGGGGACGCCACCCTTGGCTCTCCACACACAGTTGTGGGAAGGCCTGAATGGCAATGTAGGGACTTCAGGCCCAAGCACACTTGCTGCCACACACTGGGTACAGGAAGAAGGGCAGTGAAGGTTCTTTTTTTCTGCTTTTTTTTTTTTTGGGGAGGGGTTATACCTGGCAATGCTCAAGGGTTACTTCTGGCTCTGCACTCAGGAATTACTTCTGGTGGTGCTCAGGGGACCATATGGAATGCAGGGGATTGAACCTGGGTTGGCTGAGTGCAAGGCAAATACCCGCTGGACTATCGCTCTGGCCGGGCAGTGAAGGTTCTGCAGAAACCCATAAAGGACATGTAGACTCTGAGAGTGTGTGGCAGAAGGCTCGGGCTCAGCCAGTTCAGTGAGTTTTGTTTCCATTACAGTTCTCTGGGTCCTCAGAGACAATGGCCACAGCAGCTTTAGAGGCTGAGCAAGGCTCTGCCAGATTCTCTCAGATGCAGGAGAAGGAGTTCACAGTTTACCTGTGAATCCGCAGACTCAGCAGTCCTGGATATTCTTTCAAAAGGAAATTCTTCCACCGTGTTCTTGATTGCCCTTAGATCAAGACTCTCAGAGACCTGAGTTTGTGGATGCTCTGTAAGAGGAAATGAGCCAAGCTGGGATCACTTGATCACTTGAATCCCGTTATTCATTGATTTGCTCGAGTGGGCACCAGTAAAACTTCCATTTGACCCTATCACGTGCCAATGTATGCCAATGGCATCTGGTTGCTTCAGGAATACGAAGAGACTCAAACCATTCATTCAGAGTCTTGATGAAGAAGTCTGACCATCTTGTAGTGGGCGGCCATGTGATCTTTTGACATCCTGTGGGATCCAGTCAGTAACGGCTCTAGTCCAGGGGTCCCCAAATCGCATTATATGCCCAGCCCATCTGATTTTCAATGCCTTGGCAAACGAGCCAAGCTGGGATGTCAAAAAGAAAATTTAAATATGCAGAGGCGTCCTGCTGAGATGTCTAGGCAGGGTGTGAGGCTCACCCCACCTGTTGATAATTCATTATGAAAGAAATAAAGGCCTCAGGCCCTACCCTGAGCCAGTGAGGGATCCAGGAAGTTGGTTTAGAGGGATCTTTTGCGTTTCACTGTGGCTAATTTTCCTTCCCACTCACCGTCCCACACCCTCCCCTCCTGGGTCCCAGGTACGCACCCACCCATCCCACACCTTGGTAGACACTGCTCACTGCTCCTTCTCACACTGCTCACTCATAAGGTAGCCATTCCCCTATTCACAGGTGATGATCCCCAGGCACCCTCTCTGGGGGGTGGGGGGAATCAGAAGGGGCTGTCAGGTACCTGGGAGCATCATGGAAAGCACCTACCACCCTAGATCGGGATTTCTTGAAAGATATGGTACAGGTTTCTAGTGTTGACCCTTGCAGTTCAGCACTACAAATCTTCCTATTCTTCCTTGCAATTTTCTTTTGTGTTTATTTGGGGGTGAGGGTGGTGCCAAGGCTGGAATTCAGGCCTCAGATTGGGAGGCACGTGCTCAATCATTGAGTCACATTCCCAGATATCCTTAGAGAAAAGAAAATGCTTCCTTTGCCATAAGAACAACAGAGTATGCACAGCAGGCTACTAGCAATTTGGGGGAAGGCATCAGAAGTTACATCCAGATTTTCATGTGTGGGGAGGAACCCCTGACCCCACTTTGTTCTATTGTGGAGGGCAAACTGAGTTTGGAACTTCAGGGGAAGGGGTTCCATCTATTGTCTTTTTTGTTTGTTTGTTTCTTTGCTTTTTGGACCCTAGCCTTGGGGCTACTCCCAATTTCTTGCTTGGGGGTTTGCTTCCAGCAGTGTTGGGGGTGGGGGTGAAGGTGTCTACAGTCCCAGGATTGAGTTTGGGCCTTCTACATGCAAAGCAGCACCCAAGGCTCTTGAGTTAGTCATTTCTCTGGCCCCTTCTGTTGCCTTCTCTGGCCTGATTCTAGTTTCCTCTTACCTCTGGCATCACCTTTGCTCTGAGCTTCCTGGAGTTTGCTGCTTAGTTTTTCTTTCTTTGCCTCCTTTGTTTCAAAATCTTCAGAAAGCCAGAAAGAGGTCCACATGTGCACTTAGGAACCTAAATAATTGAAAACATGATGTAGGTCCTAGGTACTTGTAGTTCCACTTGTGGAACTAGCTTATCTGTCAAGGCAGCTGAACCCATGCAGGCCCCTGGGCTGTGCTGATGGTGGGAACTGCAGGTTCTATTCTGCCAATACTTGGTGGGATAGGGGGACCCGTATCCAGGATCCCAGAATGATTTTCACCCTGTCAGAGTCCCAGGAGCCCTGCTCTGGTTCTCGGTACTAACCCACTAAGGGTTTAAATAGTGAATTCTGCAGGGTGTGATGGTGGACAATGCCATGGAGACTGCCAACAGGCAGGATTTGGGCTGTTCCTATTTGAGGTATTCCTGAATGCTTTGGACCCTTATTACTATGTTGATGATATCTACTCCATGAGATAGAGACGGCTCACATGAGAAGATGAACAGGCTTGGCAGGTGTGGCAGAATATATGGGGACAGAAAGAAAAAGCAAGTTAGAAATCCAGCTACAAACAGAATCTCCTTCTCACAATATTAGCCATGTCCAAGGCTGCTGATATGACTTATTGGAAAAGTGCCTTTTTTCTTAGCAGACTGTGTCCTGTGCTTAGCCTAGACCTCACCACATAAGCACTAGCTTCTGCAGGATTCAGAAGGCTGATACTGCCAACACAGCTTGATCAAACGGATGTCGTGCTAATGTGTGGAAAATATGGAAGCTGAGCCACCAGGGATGTGGGGGTTCAGAACAACTTACCTGCTGACAGCCGGTGGTGTGGGGTGCCGACCACACCCCATTGGCCTGGAGGGTGCACCTGAGACTTCATCAGTTGCTGGTAGTGGTATATTGGCCTGATAGCTCCAGGACAAGTTTTTCTTGAGTTTTATGGAAACTTATAGCAGCAGAAAACTGGGTTAACCATATTGTGTTTATCAGTAAGCATGTTATATTTTGGAATGAATAATTTATAATATGGAAGCATCGATTATTAAAAAAAGATTTTAAAATAAGTATTAATTGAAAAACAAAGTCAAAATGCCCTGCAACTGTTAACTGGTAAGAAATGGAAGAATCCAGAGCTTCTTTCCCCCTATCCCTCCTTAAAGAGTCTTTCTATTTCTGTGACCCACTGGAATATTTGAGGAAGGCAATGAAAGCGTGTCCCATCCCACAGGCTTTTGCTCCAGTGCAATATGAACAAACTTTCTAATAGAAGTTGACGTTGCGAACTTCTGTGAAAGTGAGCCTGTGTGAATTCTGGACCCAGGTTATAAAAGGCAACTTATATTCTGCCTGGCTCACTGTGCCAGCTTTCAGCCTCTGTGTATGCAGGGAGAAATTCCCTGGTAACCCTGATGAAGTACTGAAGTGGCTGATTTGACACAGGAGCAAAGCTGTCTCCCGGGATGCCTGATTCCGCACTGTGCCCACTCACAAGCTGGACCTGGATCTGAACCTGGGTCCAGATCCAGGGAAATCAAGGGAAAAGATTCTTGGTAGCCACTAAGTAAACAGTTACTAAAGGGGTCTTTTTGAGGGTAGGGGTTCATGGCTATGAACCTTTACGGTTCCAGTGAGTTTTCAGCAGCTCTCTGAGAGAATTATTGATGTCACCCTGGGGAGTTGCTGTGCGAGAGGTAAGGTGATCTTGAAAGAAGGGCAAGACTGAGAAAAGGGGATGATGGTAGAAGGGGGATGCAAAGGGTACCTTCAGAGTCAGGGAGAACAGGCTGGGAACAGCAGCAGAGGAGAAAAGGGAAATCATGTATGGTGAAAAATCCTTTGTTTGATCCTGATGAAAAGCAGCAGTGAGAGTGAGGTTACAGAAAGGAGTTGGAACCAGATTTTGAGGGTGATAGAATGGCATGTTGAGTTTAGGCTTTACCCGTGACTCTGTGTGTGTGTGTGTGTGTGTGTGTGTGTGTGTGTTGCATGCATGTGTGTTGGGACAAACCTGGTAGAACTTAAGTAATTGCTCTGTAAGTCAAGTTAGATTATGCCCAATGCACTGTCTAATAAAGTTCACTGGGAATTCCCTTTCAATATGTTCCCGACTCTGCCCCTTTATGAGGGCTCCATGATTGGTGCAAGGGTAGCTTGGGGTGGGGTCAGGGGGCAACTACTCTATCAGAATGGAAGGGAGATTGCACATGGCTATTTTTTGGTTTCCCTCGTCCTCCCCTCTGAGATTTCACTCTCTCCCACCCCCTGTATTTTTATCACCATCTTAAGCCACTCTCTCACCTCCCCTTTTCCCTCCTTTCTTTGCTTCCTGCGGCAGCCCACTTCCAATAACGCATAGTGACAGAGAGATGGATCTCACAGAAAATCTGCTGAGCACTAGCGCTGTAAACCTCCAATGTAAACAATCGAAGGACATTTGTTTCTCTGTCATGTTCCTCTTAGTACATAAAGATGAAGAACCAAATCAATGTGAGGGAAAAACCAGAAAAAAAAGCACAACTGTCAGGATCATCTCCCGAGCAGCTTCTGGTCACTGTTCTGCCTGAAAAGGGATTTGTGCATCTTTGCTGTTTGGGAAACAAAGAATTTCTGTGCTCATTCTCTAAATCTTGGGTTAGGGACCCCCAAAGATACTCCAGTCTTTGTAACTGAAAGTGGAGACTCCCCCCGGCTCTTCATCAGATGCTCTCAAGTCCTACAGACAGAATATGGCATCCCAACAGCATCTCCCCAAAAATCACACATGGAATGGTCAAGAATGTAGGAAGTGTTTGTTTCATAAAAGTCTATACATGAGATATTTTATTTCATTATAAAAAACATTTTTTGGGGTCTCCTGAGAGGGACTCAGGAGGCCTTTGGGAGCACCACTGGCAATTCTCAGTAAAGACAAGGTGATTTGAGGAGAAAGATTCAGAATTGACTTCCCTTACCCTGTGAGTTCAGTGACATGGTGCCTAGGGCCTTCTGAAAGCTCAGGACGCCTGAGAGATGCCTGCATGGAATTGCCTCCTGCACCACTCAGACAGTGCCTTCAACTTCTACCTGAATCCAGGTGGTAGAATGAAGGGATGGAAGCAGGCAGCTTGGATTTACAGATTTGGCTGGGCAAAGAAGACTGATCTAGACTCTGGCCACTGCCTAGTTCAGTGCCATGGGAGAGCCTGTCCCTGCCAGCTCTCTAATTAAAGAAGAGAGATGGCGCCATGGGTCCTGAGCAGAGGCCCAGCAGCCAAGCTGCACAGGGCACCGCTGCAAATGAGCAATTAGCGCTTCCTGCAGCCCCTGAGACTTTGGCGGCAGAAACATCGATGCCCCTCAGAAGCCAGCTCGGTCATTGCCTTGTCACCAGTCCAGTTGTCAGGAGTCTGCGGTGAATCGGAAGGGATGATGCTGTCCAGATGGGCACCAGCTCAGCCTTTCAGCTGTGGCCATCTGCAGAACCAAGCCAAGTGCCAGTTCATCTGGGCTCAGCAAGGTGATGAGGTGGCCCAGGCACAGGCCAGTGGCTTTGAAGCCTTTTTTAGGAACTTTCAGTATTTGAAAACAGCTTTCTGGCAGCAAGACTTTGTAATCGACTAAATGGGGATTAACAACAACAACAACAACAACAACAACAACAACAACAACAAAATTACAGGACCAGGGAGAGAGTAAAGGGATTAAGGCAGTTGCCATGTACATGATGGACCCCTACTTTATTCCTGGCACTGCTTATGGTCCCGAGATTCACCAGGACTGATTCCTGTGCACTGGTGGGTGTGACCTCATATCCAAGGAAATAAAATAAAATGAAAGATACTAAGACTTTCATAGTTCAAGGTATTGGTTAATAGTATCTGTTAATAGTATCATAGTTCTGGATGAAGTGGATTGTGCTACTAACATTTTTTGCCTAAGACCCAACTCCTTTATTAGAGATTTTTCTTAAGATTGTTTTATTCCAAAATCAAAATCTCCATCTGAATAGGGTTGGACCTTGTATCAGCACCAGGAACAGAGAAGGCATGGGCTAGATGGAGGGTGGCGATAGAGGAATGGGAGGCCAAAGAAGGGAAGAGTAGGGGGACAGACAATGGCATTGGTCACCCACCTCCCCTGGACCCCAGCAAAGAGCTACAGAGAGGAGGGGTTTTCATGAGACTGGAGAGAGCCAGTGGTTTGACCTAGACCACAGCTGTTGGGTTCTCTCCCAGAGAGCTTGATCAAAGCTGCATTTCTCAGCCCACTTCAGACAAGTCCAAGGGAAGTCAGTTCCCATCTCAATAGCAGGAAAAGTAAGGTTGTGTTTGCTATCACAGACAAAGCCTCGGAGTTGGGTTTGACAAGAGGAGACTCCAAATAGTGAAGCTCCTGAGGTTTTGACACCTGAAACCAGATCCCAACTCCTTAGCCCCCCACCTGTGCTGCAAGGGAAGTTTTCCAATATTAGGATAGGGTGGTGATCATGCCTGCTCATTTAATAAGTGGGAGCAGTGGCCTTTCCCTTCCCTCCTTATTAGGTACCTCCATGTACACAGATAGATTCTATTTCTCCATGGCACAGACTCTCTGCTTCTTCAGTAAAAGGCAGTGGGTGTTTGGCCACTTAATCCTGTAAACTCATTTGCCTCTGATTGAGGAACTCCTTAGTGTTACTGGAGAAAGGGCATTTTTTTACCTTGTTTATCTTATTAACAAAATGACTGAGGTACATAATATATAGAATGGACATTTAGGTCACTTGATCCTTCATCATTGAATCCGTTATTCACGATTGCTCGAGCGGGCGCCGTAACATTTCCATTGACCCTATACGGCCAATGTAGTCCAATGGCTTGGTTGATTCAGAATATGAAGAGCCTCAAACCGTTCCTTCAGGGTCTTAACAAGGAAGTCTGACCATCTTTGGTGGGCGCACGTGATCTTTGACACCCTGGGATCCAGTCGAACGGCTCTAGTCAGTGGTTGTCTCCAAATCGCATTACATGTCCAGCCCATCTGATTTTCGATGCCTTGGCAAACGGACAGCTCCCTGATTCTGGAATAGCAACGGGTCAGAACTCGTTCCTTCTCTCACTTGAGTGAGACGTGATATTCCAAGCATAGCTCTTTTCGATGCCTCTCTGGGAGACCCGAATAGCATTCTCATCCTGCTTTTGTAGGGCCTAGGTCTCTGAGGCTATGTTAATGCAGGGAGAACGGTGGAGTCGAAGAGAGTGCCCGGAGCCGGAGGTTCTTTGTCCTTTTAGTTATTTCTTCGATGCCTTGAAGGCTTCCATGCCGCTCTCTTCCTCCTGCAGCTCAGGTTTTAGGTCGTTCATCATGTTGACTTCTCGACCTAGGTACACATAACTGCTGCTTCAGAGATGTTTGTTCCATTGAGAGTGGGGCCTCTGGAACTAGTTCCAGACATTTAGGTGGCTCCTGAAATTTCTTGTAACTTAATCTTACATTATGTATGTCTTTTTTCCAGCCAACATCACTTTTATTTCTTTCATGTTATTATTATTTTTTAAAATACTTTATCATACCACCATGATATATGCAATTACAAACATGTTCATATTTGGGTTTCGGTCATACAGTGTTCCAGCACCTATCCCACCACCAGTGCCTATATCCCACCACCACTCATATGTCTGCTCTGACTTTGTCCACATCTTCATGCACATCGAACTTGACAGCCTGTCTGTGGAGAAGTTGTGTTCTCTTCCTTTCATCAAGATTGGAATGGGGTCCCCTCTGCCTCCAGATTGTGGCATTCTGCCCATTCCCCACAACAGTTGCCATGAGTAGACAGTAGTCTTCAGGCAGGTCAGAGACAGAGCAGGTAAGCAGGACTAGCAGTACTGGTGGATGAGGAAGTGTTAGGCAGGGCATGCCTGCAGGCTGAGCAATAACACAGGGGATAAGGTGCTAGCTTTTCATATGCTGACCCCTGCTCAATGCCCTGCTCTATATATGGTTCCTCAAGTACTCATCACACAGCCAAGACCAAGCCCTGAGCACTGTGGAGGTCTAACCCAGTCACCCTGGCCCTAGCTAAAAAACAATAAATGAAAACCTCTGTTCTTTTTGTTTTGATTCACTGTGAGATAAACAGTTAAAAAAGTTCATGTTTGAGTTTCAGTCCTATGATATTCCAAGACCTGTCCCTTCACATTGTACATTTCCCACCACCAAGGTCCCCAGTTTCCCTCCTGCTCCTCAAACTCCACCTAAGCCTGCCTCTATGGCAGCTACTTTTCTTTATTCTCTCTATCTACTTCCTTCTGGGCATTATGGTTTATAGTACAGTACTGAAAGTTTATCATGTATATCCCTTTACCTACTTTTAGCACTGAGTTCTTGGGGTGACTGTATTTCTAGTCCAATAGCTACCCTGCCTCTCCCTGAGACCTGCTCCTACACCTCTGACAGGAATGAAGTTTCAGGGGTCCATCACTGTCTGCTTCCAAACCTTCCAAAAACACACTTCCCGTATTCTGTTTTTCTAGTTCTATGGAATGTGCTCATGGTCGAGCTTGCTGGAGCTCTCTGTGACAGCCCTGATGCTGCGTCTGTGCCAAGCCTCAGCACAGGTCACCAAGGAGCCTGGTAGCCCTGCTCAGAGCTGATAGCATAGTGATGCTGTTTCTCAGAAACCTATAACGAAGAAGCAATGTATGGAAGAGTGAATAAGGGCCTCCTTCATTCGGAATGATTCAGAGAAGGATTTTGAAAATGATCTAGGGACCTTTCCTGGGGCATATTCTTATTTTGCATGGAAGGAAAGAAGCCTTTGACTCTCTAGGTACCACTGTCAACGTGTCACTGAGTCCAGATAATGTCACAGGAGTTTGGATCAGAGATTATCTTATATTAGTTGGGGAGGAAAAATGGCTCTTGAATGAGATTTTCAGTGTAAGAAACAGATTGAAAAGAGATAAATAAAGTGAAGTTTATTAACATGGTGTATAAAGTCTATGGATGGAAGATTCTCAGGGAGAGATGAGTAACCTTCTGAGGTGGTCTAAGCCACAGCTTAAATATTGTTATATACTAAAAACAAACCAAGATATGTGTTGATCAGGGGAGGGAGAATTACACCTTCTCAGTGATAAAATTCCCTTAAGAGGCACTGGGAGATAGCTGTAAGGACTGAGGACATGCTTTGCATCTGGGAGCCTCAGGTTTGATCCCCTAGGCACCATCAGGGATGGCCTCTGTGCACTGTACCAGGAGGAGCCTCTGAGCACTACACGGCAACTCCCATGCTCTAAAAGTTGTACTTATAATTTTCCTCCTGGGGAAGAGGGAGACACAAATGAAGATTTCTGTCATCTACAGTTTTAAGGGTATCTGTGACTCTGTTGTCAGTTCTTCTGCTATTTCTGAAAATTGTCATCTCGATCTTTATGCCTGAGATGCATATCTTGGGGTGGCATGTTCTTAGATATTTACTATTGGATCAGCATTTGTGTATAAAATATGGGACTTTCTTAGTATTTAAACTTATAATATAGAGAATTATATTCATTGGTGTGAGGGTCATAAGCAGCAAAGCTCAGGGATTACCCCAGACTCTCGGTTTGGGGGTCACACCTAGCATTGCAGGGAGACCCAAGGCCTCTGTGTTTCTCTGATGTAATTTACCTGCTGCTGTAAAAATTGTGTGAGGTAAAAAACTCTGTGTCTGACTAAGAATTTCTCCTAAGCCATTGCCTTATAGTTATCTACTTCACAGGCAGCCATCTTTCACGTAGCTATTTCCCATTGTTTAACTTTGGCTTGTTTCTAGGTTTTCATCATATTTACTGTTAAGCTAAGTCCCAGATTTGTATTTTCAGAACTAGGTATGTGAGTACTTTTGTAGTGATAGAAGAAATAATGCTTCTAAGATGATCAGATAAATATTGATTGCTAAGCTGCTTTCAGAGTTTTTCTCTCAATTTACTCCAAATTTCCACAGTGAAGGAGCATGTGTCTACCTTGTAGCTTGTCAACACTTGATATTTTGATGTTCAAGATCCCTCCTGCTTCCCTTTCCTTTTCTGTTGTGGTGGCAGTGTCAGGGAGGTGGATTTGGGGTTCACACCCTTGGTTGTGGAATGCTGGAGATCACCCCTCTGTTGTGATATGCATGATCTCAGACAGTGGAGCTATTGTGTATGTAGAGAACTACTAAGGGTAAACTTGAGGCCTCAACTGACACACACTTGCAAGATTTTTGTCAACTAGATAGAATAAAAAATATTGATATCTGCCTGTTTTCCCAATATTTAAATGAGCATGTATTTGCAATGGCCATGTTATCCCTGCTTTTGATTTGCCTTTCTAGGTTGCTGCTGTGAATGGTGACGCTGTGCTGTAATGCAACTAGGATTTTCCCAGACCATCCCATCTGGTATTGCAGATGAGTCACTGTCACAGATCATTCATGCCCAGCACAAGGGAAAAACAAAAAATCCCAACAAAGAAAAATAACCCAAAACCCATATTACTCACTTGATCACTTGATATCCCATTATTCATCGATTTGTTCCAGTGGGTGCCAGTAATGTTTCCATTTGACCCTTTCATGTGCCAGTGTAGCCCAATGGCATCTGGTTGCTTTGGGGATATTAAGAGCCTTGAACTGTTCATCTAGGGTCTTGATAAGGAGGTTCGATCATCTTGCAGGTGGGCGGCCATGCGATCTTTTGACATCCCGTTGGGATCCAATCGGTAACTGCTCTAGTCCAATGGTCATCTCCAGATCGCATTGTATGACTAGCCCATCTGATTTTTGATGTCTTGGCAGATGAGACAGCATCCTTGATTTTAGAATAGCGACAGAGGCGGAACTCCAGATTCCTTCTCTCATATTACTCGATAAATAATAATTGATGGAATTGATAATCCTCCTTTCATGATTTTGTGATGCCTACCTATATATAGGTAGGCATATATAGGTCTACCTATATGACCTTCATCCTCATAAGATGTATTAAGTCTCTCCTGTTATCATCCTCTGGCTCTGTTTCTCCACACAATCACAAACTTGAATAAACTCCTGTCTAGAGTCAGCTCTAGAGCCAAAATTCTGCTGGACATGAAACTTCCATGTATTCAGCTTCTTGCTTGAGGTGACTTTTCACACCCGGACCCTTAAGTGGCTGCTGCTTCTCTACTAGGCACATGCATGGTGCAGCCCTGCCCTTCAGAGCCATGGATGGTGGGGATGACTGTGCTAGTTGCCCTAACTACAAGGCTTGTGCTGTGTGGCATTTTGAGACAGTGTAAGGTGAAGAGTAACTCTTTCCGTCTCCTGTTGGATTGTGTTTGAGGACTGTCCATGCAGTGTCTCCTGCAATGCTTTGGAAGGGTGGTATAACTTTATATCTAAACCACAGAGCCAGCAACACTGTACACATGAGATTCAAACTATAACAACCGAATTTAATGTCAAGGAGGCAGTCGGGGTGGTGGGGAGGAATCTGGGAACATTGGTGGAGAGATGTCCACACTGGTGGTGTGATTGCTGCTAGAAAATTGTCTAAGACTCAACTATGAATAACTGTGAACCATGGTGCCTTAATTTAAAAAAAGTGTTTAGAGAAACAGGGCTTCTGGTATTTTTTTTCTAAACTCTCTTCTTTCTTTTTTGGAATTTTTTTAATCGGCAAAATATCCCAGATCTATGCAAATGAAGTGACCTCAGCTTTCTTTCAGTGAGTCACTAATGACAGTAGTTGATTTTGGGGAAGCTATTAGGTCTTGCTCTCTCTTCAATTCCTTGGAATCATATATTTTGGGTTGTTAGAAAAAAAAATAAAATGAATTTTTTTAAGTAGAGGCAAAGGATTTGGACCCCTAAGCAACAATTTTGGAATATCTGTATGTTTTAGGAGTTCATAGGAAAGATTTCTTCATTTTCCTGCAATCATGTAATTTGCTATCTACTCTCTGGTGATAGAGGGACAGGAACTTACAGCTATGAACTCAATGGGCATTGGAGCTTGACAGAGAAGTTTGAGGGAATGTCTATAACCAAGCATAGCATGGGCCCTGGCTATTCTGGGGGTGCATTCAGAAGGAACACACAGCAAAGTGTGGTGAATTGTCTCATTGGGCCAGGATTCCCTCATGGCCAAGGTCATGCTTTGGCTAAAGAACTCCCCCACCCCAACTATCTTTTGGATGTAGGTGGCCAAAGTTAAGATGACTTTGGATTGTCAAACAACCCACAGTCATGATTGATGGTAACTACAAATAGGTCTGACCTTCAGTCTGACACTAGCCTGGATCTGAAGCCAAACCACTTCCAGTGAAGGTGAGGACCTGCAACTCTCATCATTCATGTTTTGTGACAGTTTAGGGCCTTTCCCATTACAGACAATATAGTAGTAATGTGGATAAGAAAGACTTTGGAAACCCTCTCAGAAAGTGTAACTTTGAGGGGCCGAAGCAATAGCACAGTGAGTAGGGCTTTTGCCTTGCAAGTGACCAACCCAGGTTTGATCCCTGGTATCCCATATGGTTCTCCAAGCACTATCGGGAGTAATTCCTGAGTGCAGAGCCAGGGGTAACTCCCTCAACATTGCCAGGTTTGACCCAAAAAAGAAAAAAAAAAGAAAATGTAACTTTGAGGGAGTCATACTACCAAGATCTAAGCAAGCAAAACCATTGGTCCAGAGTTGGTCTCTGTCCTTCAATTCACATGCCTGATACCTGTCAGTTCATTCCCTGTCATTGTTTTTAGGGTCTGTCTCCTAAATAGGGTTTAAAGGCAATAGAAAATAATGGAGATAAATTCAAGCCTTTCTATCATTTTCTTCAGTATCGTGTGTGTGTGTGTGTGTGTGTGTGTTTTCAGGTGTGTTCTTTAAACAGAGAAGTTGTTAAAGAAGTCCAACATCTTTGTTCTTGTTTTACTTTTAATGTAAAAAATTGCATGGCTATATTCTCCAGGAAGAAAGTTGCTTATACCTTAAATTCTTTTCAAAATTTGCATATTCCCAAATAAACTGAAAAAAATTGGGGGTGATAATCCAAGAGCGAGAGGTTACAGGCCATTTCATTTATACTATACAACAAGGTAATGAACATGCATGTGCTGGGCAGAATGTAAGAGGTGGGGCATGAAAAGAAGGTATTTTCTTGTTCTTTAGAAAACTGAGAATCTACTCCAGATCTAGCCCTTATTTAGAATGCAATAGAACAACATTCTCAGACATGGGGCAGAGCTGCTACTTGCTCTCCCTGTGCCCAGCTGCTCGTGAGGTGCCTGGGAGGCATGGCGGGTTCTAGCCTTGGCCTGCCACCCCAGCAGAGCCTCACAACAAGCCAGACCACCCTCCCCTACTCCAGGGGCCAGCCATTTTCCATATCCGACTTCCCTCTTGTCACAACTCCACCCAGCAGACCAGACTATCACAGCCCAGCTCACATGGCCATTAGCAGCCATGCGGTTCATCAATAAGTGCTTTATTTAGAGGTGACTACAACAGAATGCCACCCACACGGCAAGCCTGGCAAGCTGCTCGTGTCATATTTGATATGCCAAATACCAGTAACATTTATATTAGGTCATTCCCATGACCTAATATAATTGTTTGAGGCTCTTTATGTTCCTGGAGCAAGTGGATGCCTTTGGGTTCTACTAGCATGAGACAGGACATATGGAGATATTACTGGTGCCCGCTCTAGCAAATAGATGATTGACGGGAAGATAGTGATAGTGATACAATCAACACTGCTTCCATTCAGTCTTTTGCTAAGTTCAAACCTCAAGGCAGGTAGGAACTTAAAGGTGCGGAGTGACTAGCTCACTGGAGAGCCACAGAAACTTCACAGAAAAGGTGATGTTATATGAGTAAGAAGCACGTAAACTTACTATTTTCTTTTTAAGAGGAAATTATAGGCCTCAAGAAAGGAGTTACACAAATACATCATAAGTGTTATAAGCCAGTAATGGCATTAATATGAAATGAACTCAAATACCAGAGAGTTTCTTATAATAACTGATTTTTCAAGAAAAGCTTATTCGTAGTCAAAGTGTTTGATTCCCTTGATGCCTTTCCTCTGATTTCATGGGTTTGGACCTTTTGAAGAAAGAAATTCTATCCTTCCCCCCCAACTCTTAGTTCTCAGTGAACACAATTTGACGTGACACATGACACCAAGGACTGGGGTTACTTTGCCCTCCTGTTCTTATATTTAAGTCAAGAGAGAATGTCCCAAGAAAAATCATCTCAGTACAAAATAATTAGAGTGAAAAAAATGCTAAAACCAATTTGATGAAGGTTATTGTCTGTGAGAAGCAAAACCCCAGCATGAAGAAAGTGGGAATGGGGACAATTTTTGAAATTTAAATTCAGTTTTATGATCATTTTTAATATCCATTTATTGGTTAGCTCCCAAACAGTGCTTAGGCATGTGTGGGGGCCTCCCCTAGTGAGTCTTTACCAACTAGGGTAGATGTTCTGTGTTGGGGCTTCCCAGGAGCCACCTGGCCACCCTGAGGTATATGGGGGCCTCAGGGCACCCTGATGAGGTAGGACTATGGAGAACTTTGAATCAAACAAAACCCATTGTGTTATCTCCTTAACACCTGTGATTACTTCAAACAAACAGCACTCCCCCTCACCACCGATATTTATACATTACTGTGTGCTTATGTATTTTAAAGGACTCCTAAATCTCTAGCCTATTTATTAAATCAGCTCACTGCAGAGAATCATCATGAAATTTACATACCCAGGGAGAACTGTCAATTATGTTTTGTATTTCTCTTACCTGGAACAATCCTTACTCCCTGACCCACACAGGACCTTGGCTGTGTATGGCTTTGTGGTTTTTGTTTAGAGAGTTCCATTCTCCTCCAGTCCCGTGTGTCCCCTCACTACATTTTCTTACTGCACTAGAGGCATAGGAGAGAAGGAACTGAAGAAATATGGTTCAGGAGCCATTTGTCCAGAAGATAAATGGTTACAAGTGCTTGTGCCAGTAAATTATGCTAATCCACCCTGTAATCCAATCACCATTTTCTAAATGACAGGGGACCTCAGTACCAAAGGAACTGTAGTCAGCTTTCTCCTTTGTTCCTATAGGTCAATTTTTCCCCCCCCCCCCTTCCTGTGGTAAAAGAATAACTTTCTTTCCCTGGAACTTGTGAGGGCTCTTGAAATGCATACCACCCAAGGATCTGCCACATTATTACTCCCTTACAACTGCTGAGATCATAATTACCTCAGAAAGCATCCTTCAACTGTCAGTTCCTAGAGACAGCTCCTTCTGGGGTCCACGTTCATGTCTCCTACCCTGCCTTTCCCTTTTGGACTTCACAGTTCAGCTGGCAGAAGCAAACATCACTGCCTGGAGTTAGTGAATGGACACTAAAACTCACCCTTTTCAACACATCCATTACATCCATTTACTTCTTGGAGAATTCATTGGGAAAGAAATAGTGGCAAGGTTTTTTTTTTTCAAGCCACACCCAGTGATCTTCAGTGGCCATTTCTGGCCCTGTGCTCAGGGGTCAAACCTGGTGGTACCTGGAGGACCACTACTGGTGCTAGGGATGAAACTGGGCTTGGCTGCATGCAAGGCGAGCACAGTCCCTAGAGTGTCTTTCCAGCCCTGATATTAACAGTCTTATTTTTTAAGAAACATAAATATTCCTGATTCAACTGAATTAATCAAATCAATCAACTATTAGTTGAATCAATTAAATCAATCAACTGAATCAAACAGCTATTGATTCCTGAAATATACTATACACATATACACATTGAGAAGATTATAAAGGGCTTGGATTGGAGATTTTTCATGATTTGGATGTAAGTTTGTGTAATGATTCAGGAATGAATATAACATAACTGTAAGGTGCCCCTTTTGCCACTCTTGGCAGAGCTGGGGAACCATATGGTGCTGGTGATTGAAATCAGGACTCCTGCATGCAAAGCCAGTGCTATCAGTCTTTGAACCACCTCTGGATCCCAAAGTACATCTCATTAAGGTTCAGAGTTACAGTCACTAAGGAATGTAAAGTATATAGGACACTTAATAATCCCCGCCAAAGAACTAACTTTGAGTATGGTTCCCCCCCTCTTTCTTCCCTTCTATTTTAGCAAACTATTAATATACCTTGTTGAAAGGTGTTGGTGTGTGTGACTTAATATTCCTTGTTTAAAACTTAAAATGTCTTGATGTGTGTGTGTGTTTGTGTGCGTGTGTGAGAGAGTGAGAGAGAGACAGACAGACCTGATGATCCTTGAAGGATTTTTTAAAGTATTTTATTATACCACCATGAGATATACAATTACAAAGATATACAATTAAAAAGTTCATATTTGGATTTTGGTCATACAGTGTTCCAGCACCCATCCCTCCACCGGTGCCCATCTCCCACCACCAATGTCCCCGGTTCCCTTGCCCCTCCCCCCCAACCTGCCTCCATGGCAGGTTCTTTATTTCTTTCCCTTTCTCTCTCTTTCTCTTTTCTGAAGGACTTTTCCCCTTACATAACACTATTTGGGTCAGAGCTGGCTTTAATACTAAAGTCTCATTTCATTGTTTGGGTAACTTTATAGGCACATTTCTGAGTCTTTGACATGTTCAAAAAGAATATTACTAGTGGTTTTTTCATCCTTGGAGAATGTTTGGATTTGGAATAGTGTTAAGATGTATTTGGAGTCACGCCTGATGAATAAGTGCGTGGGTGATGTATGGGGGGGAAATAGACCATTTAGAGGAGTGATGAAAAGAAATGATCCTAAATTCCATTTTTTTCTTATATAGCAGAGTATGTTTTGGAATAAATAGGATCCATACCCGCCCCCCACAGGTAACTCAAATCTCAAATTTGTTCTCTATAAAAAGCAGAAAGGCTATCAGAGCCTCTTGGAGAAACAGCCCGTGGGGGCGGGAGAGTGCTGTTATTGATACTGACAAATAACTTGGCACTTTGACAATCGTCCAGCCAGATAAATGGAGGATATTATTCCAGAGATACAGCCTTCTGGCTTCTTGTTCCCAATCCCCAATTCTCTGGTAATCATCTGGCCTTCACAGCAAATGTCTTTCACCTCGAGAAAGGAAAAAAGGAGAGCAGATCTATTTCAGCATCTGAGATAGAGCCAGTCAGATTCAGAGCAGCAGAGAGCTCTGGGAAAGGTCAAAACAAGCAAGAAAATTGTGTACACCAACTCTTTCTCTCCCACTCCCCCAACTCAAATGAAATAGGATTCTCTTATTTCAAGGGCACTTCAAAGTATGTATATGGCAGAGACACTTACATGCATGCAATTATGTGTTGACTATTTCTTTCTTTAATGGAGTGAGGACAGAATAAGAGTGCAAAAAAGAATCTGTTCATTGCAAAACAATGTTTCTTTTTCTTTCAGAAGACAAATCTCAAGGAGGGTATAGGGAGCTCCACCTTGTATTAGCATTAACTCCTGTGTCTTCATCCCCAAACCACAGCTTGCATGTTGGACGTTTGATTTTCCAAAGCACCTTACTTGCTTTTAGCAATACTCTGCCTGATAAATCAAGTGCAGTTTCTCTCCATAGATGTAGGAATAAGTGTATGTAAAAAGTAATAAATACTAACAAATCACCAAACCGAAAGACAATCAGGACTGGAGACAGAAGCAATCAAGCATGACCTAACGTTGAACTTAGTTCTACTTCACATAGCTATTTATTAGTAGGTCTGGCTTTCATCTGAGAATGAAGCACAGTTTCTCAGATTTCTTTTCATAGCTGTTTGGAGACATTTCTATTGGGCTAGTATGTAATAATGTGATTACTGAAATTTATAGAAATCCTTTTGTCCTTTTTTGTTTGGCTTCATGTGCTTCTTTTTGCTTACTGGCCGCTAATAAACTTGAGCCATATTTTCAGACCATAAAGATTTTAGTTTGGGTTCTATAAATTGATTTTGTGAAAAACTAAGAAGCAAATCGAATCAAATCCAGCCAACAGGTTGTGGAGTCCTTTATACCATGCTGCATGAGCAACCAGAATGTCTTGTCATTTAGTATGGAGACATGTAAAATGGAACCTTCTTCGCTGCTTCCTTGGTATTAAAATATCTTATTTTAGCACTTTGGTACTTTGAGGTCAAATTTTGTTTCTATATTTTCCAAGGAAGATTGCAAAACGGCAACTATTTAGGAAAGGCCTTTTGTCTAGATGGTGTTGTCTTTCATAAGAGAAGGGCCCAGGATACATGTTTGTGGGAAGTAGATGTTAACAAGCAAAGATGTTTTATAGAAATAAAGAATGTTCTAGCCTACACGAGTTCCACATGCCAAGAACTTGTTTCGTCATGTATTTTTCCATAGTACTTATATTTCAAGCATTTTCTTAAAGGACTCTCCTAAATTGAGAGAAGTCACAGCAGAGCAGGTGGTATCAGGAACTATGATTTAAAAAGTACTTTTCTATGAGAAACACTTGTTCCAAGAGAGAGGACAAATGCAGTCACGGGCCATTTAATGATGGGGGTTTATACTGAGAAGTGTGTTGTTAGGTTGGTTCATCACAGTGCAAACATTACATTCAGCACTTCTCAACCATTTATTACCTGTGAACCTGTGAAAATAGAAGTAATTTATGGGCCGCTAAAGCAAAAATCAAGACTATCATTTAGAGTAGTTTATTTGTGTGTGTTTTATAATAACAAATAGTATAAATGAAAATTTTACAGGTGCTTAAATTTACACTAACCAGAAACTGAACAATAAACAGAAATGCTAATAGAACATCTCGAATTTTTGAAAAAAAAACACACTTCTATTTTACTTATATATGGGTTGATATTTTTTCCTCCACATCCCACACTGCTCAAAGCCTACTCCTGCCTCATTGCTTTGGGGAGTTGTTCTTCAGGTGCTTTTGAGAACACACAGTGGTGCCAGGGTTCAAACCTGGGGCTACTGCATACAAAGCCTATGCTTTGACCCCTTGAACTACGTCTCCAGATCCAAGGAAACAATATTGAACTCAGATTATGCGTGTACAGAGTCTGCTGCTGCAGAATTTCTGGAATATATGATCCCTGTGGCTGTGGTAATGTTTTAGTGTTCAGCAGCTGAGGTGCAATTTCCAACTTGCTTTCTCCATTTGGTTTTCATCTCGGACAGGCATTAACAGTTCAGCAGTATTCACTTTTCTGCAAATGAGCAAGTAGCTTTTGTGACTTGGTGCTTGTCTTCAGACCAGTTTCTAGAGTGTTCTCAAACCACACTAGTTGCTCTGGTCCAGCACACACCAAGGCTCAATGGTATCCTCCACTAAAACCACTCTCCTAGGTGCAAACCACCATGAACTGAATCATCCTTGTGATATGCCTGATCATAGGTGCTGGGCCTTGAAGTTCTACAGTTTATAATTTAGTGGTGGGGGTTGGTTAGAGGGGAACCCTCAGACCTCTGCCTTTTGGGGATTTATTAGGGCTATGATTCTAGATTGAGCTATTTTCTATCTACACCAAACATAACCAAGGCTCTGAAATACAGCTTTAGGTGCATTATTTTGTGATTTATTTTTAATTCACAGGGAACCGGGCAATGGAGGCTGGGGTGCATGCATTATAGCATGTACCTAACCTGGATCCATCCCCTGAACATCACAGGTACCTCCTTGGAGGGCTCTGAGTGCTCATCTTCCAGTCCAAGTATTGAGGCCCCTGCCCAGTTGAGGACTGGCTGAATATCCCCAGGCTTCCTAAGTGTTGCTTTTGAGGTCCCCTGCATACCACAACCCATCTCCAAAGTAAAGACTAGAACTGTTTCAGAGAAATCTTATGCCGCCAATCAAGTTTTGATCCAACCTGAAGTTTAGTCTGTAGATAAAGAGGAAAGACTAAGGTTCTCAGAAGTTAAATTAATTATAGTCCATGCATGCTTTGTTTCTGGATTGGCCTCTTGGTTCTATTTCCAGGAAGGCATGGCCTCCCACATGGTGCTGGTGGACTTTGGTATATTCCCCGAAAGAGCCCATTGCAGGTGATATCAGAGCCAGCTGCTCATTCTTCCCCATCTCTTTAATGTAAATAGGAAAACACTGTATGTTTTTCACATGTGCTCTCATGTCCATGAATATTGCTGCACTGGAGGATGTTTTTACGTGGGATTCCTGTGCTACAATGTAAAGGGAAATTCAATAAAGGCCATTGATATTAATGACCTGACCAATCCCCAAAGGGTCTGTGCATTTCCAGTGGACTGCCTTCCTTTTTCTGTTTTGTGGGGAATAGATTAAGGAGTTACCCTTCATTGTGCTGGGGCACTGGGCACTGGCCAAAGAACCCAAGTCTGGAGCTAGAGACACTTTTATGTGGAGAGTATATGGTGGAAAAATAGGAGCCCTTTAATGCTATGATATTTGTTTTGTTACTTTTCATGTAGCAAATGAAAGTTAATATCTGGCCTACTTAAGTTGTAGTGAAAGGGGCACAGGAGACGAGGGCACTGTTTACTGTTTCTGTCTCACCCCTTTGTTTACAAAATATAGAAATGAATCTCAGATGACTTAAGTCAGACAGATGTTATTGGAAGAATGCAGAGACTCCTTGAATTGCCAAAAACCTCATGGGCCAGGATGGAGATGTGTTAGGAAATAAAGCAGTCCTTTGGGACCAGGGAAATAGCACAGGGAATCAAGTACTATGCTTGCATACAATAGTTTCCAGTTTGATTCCCGACATGGCCAGAAGAGATTCCTGATCAGAGTTAGGAGTAAATCCTGAGCACAGTTGAGTAGGGTTCCTAACACCTACCATGCCACCTCCCACCCACCCCCCACCCCCCCCACATACAAAGGGCAACTTCAGAGGCAGAGAAATAGGAGCTTAAGGTGGGAATGGGATGGAATTCTTATCACTTCCTGGTATCTTTGACCTCAACATGGAGTTTGATGATTTTGATCACTTATACATATGGCAGAAAATTATCTTTTCATGGGCTCTCATAGGTTGGTGAAACCAAACAAAGGTGAGTGAAAGGGCCTGGAATGGGAGAGGAAGGACCATCCTGAGGGGAAATTGACGTAAATTTCAATTTTAAATGCTTACCTAAGGCAGGTGAGTTTGGGTAGGACTGTGATGAATAATAGAAATAGTACAAGGAAGGGTTGATCTCTCAACTTGTGGAGGTACACCAAGAATATTTTTAGTGAGACCATAATGCCTTTCTTCTTTCTAATCCCAAGACAAACTACAGTGACCTCTGTGTGGAAGCAGATTATGATATGTAAGACTTCTTTTGCTCTATAGTCTTCTGAGCTGATCTCAGCTAGCACAAATTGGTGCTCCAGATTCAGATGAGAAACAGCAAAGCTGCATGGGAGAAGCTCACATGACTGGAATATGAGTCTTGCATGTGAGAACTTTGCATGTGGGTTTAATACATGGCACAACAGTGTTCTCAGAAATGACCCTTAAGCAATAAGCTGGGAGTAACTCTTGAGCACTGCTGGGTGTGGCCCTATAAAAGAGTTCAAACAAACAAAGAAAAAACCCAGGCCAGAGCTGCTGGATCCCACTGTGTATTAGGGTAAGTTATCCTGTGTCAGGACTTTATTGAAGGGTCAAGTGGTTACTGATTTGGGCTCTAAGAAGCAGTTTGTGTTGAGGTTTGAATTTATGTTTCTACTTCAGATTTCTTGTAATCATAAAGCTCAGTGGATATAAACCAGGATTGGGACCAGACCTTTTCAAACTAGATAGCCATTCCAGACTATTTTCAAGGGTGCCACAAATGATTTGTTTGGGGGAATGGCCTGCCTCAATGTCAACTAAATCAGTGTTTGCTGTGAAATCAAGACACAGGAAAGTAATAAGATCTGTTGGGAAGATGATGGTTTGGAATTTCTGCTTTCCAAAACATCTTAAAGTTCCAAGCATTGCCTTTCCCCTGAGAACTCTCTATCCTATGGTATGTCTATCTAGTTATAAACACCTCCAGGATACATTCTGCAGCACAGTCAGCATATTGCCCCAACAATAGTTATGTTCACTTGTGATACATTTCAACTATTTGGCAGGGATTTATCAATCTGCTTTGGTTTATCAAACAGAAAGATTAACATCTAGTTTGTGCATTTGCTTTTATCTCCAACACAGATGTGTGTATGTTTTTTAAATCAAGACATCTTGTTCAAATATTTTTGCTCAAGTTTGATGTCCCAGAAAAGGTATGAAAGAGACTGTGGAATATTTTTGGTGTGACCTAATGAGTCAAATAAAGAACAGTATACTGAAATAAAGAACAGTGTAGAGAAATACCTTCAGTTTTTCTAAAAATCTAAACTGCTCAGAGTATTAAAGAAAAAAGAGCTTTTTAATAGGCCACACCTGTTTGGGGCTAGCAAATTTTGGCAATAGCCACAATTGTTTACATGAGGGGACATGCTTTATTATAATTTAAGATCAGGTGAGAGTGTTTTAGAATAAAAATACAGGATATCTTGAAATTTAACTGTGAAACTACGATCAAATATGTCAGTGCAGAGAGGGTGTGTACTGAATACTCTCATTTCAATGGCTAGAAAATTAGAACCAAATGGGCAAAAAATCTTGCCAAAGATAAAACAGTTTGCCTATTGTATATCTCAGATAAATCTGATCTACAATCTTTTTTTTGACTTTGATTTTTACTTTTGGGCCATACGAAGTGGTGCTTTAGGAGCTATTCCTGGCTCAGAGCTCAGGGAACAATGAAATTGTACCCAGGCTTCCTGCCTGCAAAGCATGTGCTTGCCCTACTGAGCTATCTTTTTGGACCTCCATTTTTTAATCTTAATCTAATTTTATTTCTTCCCTTCCATAAAAATAGTGATATATACTCTGGTTTCTCTTCAGATCTCATAAAAATAGTGATATGGCTTCTCGATGGTGCTTCTTCTCCTATTAAAAAGCCTATTGTAGAAATACTTCCACTGAGGCGACTAAAATAGAATAACACACTGTGAAAATTAAAGCCAGGACTAAAATCCAATCTGTCTTTAAAAACTTCTGTATACCCTTGGCTCCAAGTACATGAAATCAACTCTTCAGTTAAATGAGAATTATAAATATGAGCTTTTTTGAAGTTTGCGTCATGACTCTGTCAATGATTTGGCTTACTTACAATGCCTTATCATGGGGTAACAGCCTTAAAGAAAAGACAGAATAGAAGATCAGGAAGAGGCCATGATATTTCAAAGGTATGACTAAATTGTTTGGAGAAAAATTTATTAATTTTTCTCCAAACAATTGAGAGGGCAGTAGCTAGCAAAGCACTTCTTAAAGCCTAAAAAGCAGAGAAAGTAGGAAGCAAAGTGGCGGAGTACAGCCTCATAAGCACCTCTGTTGCCACAGGAGCAGGTATAAATCAAGTGAACTGTGACCACATAATGTGGTAGATCATCACTGGGCTTTCCTACATGGCTACATAGCAGTCAGTGTAACCACGGGACTAGAGAAGCAAGGGTAGTCTCATAACCTGTTAGGCCACTTGCACATCTGCTTGATGGATCAGATCACATCTATGAGTGGCCTTTCCCTTCCAAAGGACTGAATCATGGTGGGGAAGAACAGCTCTGTGAGAACAAAATGGCAGAAAAAATAAATGTCAGGCAAGTCCAAGCATTCCCCTTAATGTCACTGTTACTGCATTTACTGTCAAGTCTGGTTGCAGACCAACCCAGATGCAGTAAGACCAAGAAATACAAGTGACCTCTTGGGGTATTGAAGATCAATTTCGTTATTCTTTTCCAGCATTAGGGAGGTGTCACTGAAAAGATGATTTTTATATAACTAAAACATGCATTTAGATGATTTGATATTTCAGTGCGAGATACCAAGTTCACCATCATTCCATCAAGTCACATATTCACCTTTTGTTGGGAGAATTCTGCTCTCACATACCTCAGTGACAGTATTCAGTATTATCAACTACAATCCCATTACACGTTCTCCAAGACTTCTCATTGTTCAACTCAAAGTCAGTACCCTTTTACCAGCCTCTCCCAGTCTTTCCCTTCCCCAGATTCTGGGTACCCCCATCCTATCCAGTTTTTATGAATCTGCTTTCTCATATCTAATACAACATACAAGGAGTACCACATAGTATAGCTTGGGTGTTTTTTGTGATAGGCTAGTTTCTAAATGGCCAATGACTAGTGTGATTAGGTTTCAGATTTTCCTATTTGCTTAGCTTCCGAAATACCCACACAGAGTCTTGCTGTCTGACAATCTCAAAGGCCCTCACTTTGCATTGAAAATGTTATTGCATAAAACCTTTTTTGTACTCTTGCCCATTTTGAAATGATGGGGCACTTTTATGTTCATTAAAGTCTAGGCCATGATTTCTTCTTGTAAAGTTCTACCAGTGCCTGATATATCCTGGATATTAACCCCTTATCCGATGGGTATTGGGTGAATATTCTTTCCCATTCTGTGGACTGCTTTTGTATCTTAGTCACTGTTTCTTTTGAGGTGCAGAAGCTTTTAGTTTCATGTAGTCCCATATGTTTATCCTTTCTTCTAGTTGCTTTGTTAGTGATGTTTCACCTTTGAAGATGCCTTTAACTTCAATGTCGTGGAGGGTTTTTCCTATATTTTCTTCAGTGTACTTTATGGATTCAAGTCTGATATTGAGATCTTTAATCCATTTTGATCTGATTTTTGTGCATGGTGTTAGACACAGGTCCAAATTCATTTTTTTACATGTCGCTGCCCAGTTTTCCCAACACCACTTGTGTGTGGGAGTCAGAGGGTTAGGTAAGACAGAAAATGGAACAGGGTGCTAATAATTGTCTAGGGTACTAATGCCAACCTAGAACTGAGCATTAAATAGAGGCAAAAGGGTACACATGACAACCTTTTAATGTATGTTCTGTAATCCATAGTCTGGAAGGGAAGGAAAAGAGAAAGAGAGAGAAAGGGAAAGAAATGAAGAACCTGCCATGGAGGTGGGCTGGGGAAGGGGGAGGGAACCGGGGATGTTGGTGGTGGGAGATGGGCACTGGTGGAGGGACGGGTGCTGGAACACTGTATGACCAAAACCCAAACATGAACTTTTTAATTGTATATCTTTTTATTTGTATATCTCACGGTGGTATAATAAAATACTTAAAAAAAGTCTAGGCCATGAGCACCTGCCTGTGTGCTCATGGCTCAGACTTTAACCCTGGTCCTGCAAGAGAGCCTGTGCTGGTCCTTGATCTACTATGAAGCACTAGGGAACCTGGGTCAGACTCTCTCAGAGGCACTGACCTCCTGCAATGGAGCTGAACTGAGAAGACCTACCATCCACAAGACCCCAGACACAATAGACCATGTGTTGTGTGATTCCATTGATCTGAAATGACCAGAACAGACACAGAGACAAGAAGTTGGTGAGTGGTTTCCTTAGAGTGTGGAGGGAATAGTGTGGTATGGCAGGCAATGTCTAATTATGAAGCCTATTAGAATTCTTAGGCAGCAGGTAGGATGATGGAAATGTTTTTAATGGACTATAGAGATGGATGATGGTGTCTGGATTATACTATTGGGTTGAACAAAGTAAATAGATGGACTTTGTGTTAGTGAATTCTACCATAATAAAATAGGGTAGTTTTAATTTTTTTAATTTTTATTTTTTCTTTTCTCTCTCTGGCTTTTGGGCTATACCCAGCAGTGCTCAGGGCTTACCCCAGTTCTGCATTTAGGGATAACTCCTTGCAAGATTTGGGGTAACTGATGTAGTGTTTGTGATTGAACCTAGGTCGGTAGCATACAAAGCAGGCTCCCTATCTACTGTGTTATCTCTCTGGATAGTTTCTTTTTCCAAAGAGAAAGTGAGACATTGATTTGAGATATTAGAATGCTCGGAAATGATGTTGGGTAAATACTACTAAGCTATTGAAGGAGGGAATAAGTCATCAAGGGAGTGGGCCAGCATGGAGTGCAGAACAGAGAATGTGGCGCTCAGGGCACATGTCCTTCCTCTCTGTGATGGGGCAGGAGCAGCTGTGCTCACCCATGATGGAGCTGACCCCGAGGAGCGAGCCAGCTTGCCATGGAGGCCCTGAGATTCCTAATCTGGTGTTCCTGTGCTCTGCTCCCCCATCCTGCTTACTGAGGAGAAATGTCAGGTGGGCCAGGGCCCTTCTGAGGTTTTACCTGTCGTGTTTGGATGCTGCAGTCTGTTCATTCCCCTCACTCTGATTCTTGACTTCATTGTTTCTCTTTTTCTATGGAAACAGCTGCCCTTCAGGATGGCCCCACTTCACAGAGGATGAACCCACTTCACACTTGCCTCATCAGCTCAGGGTTGCCTGGTCCAACCTTTGTGATGGCCGCAGAAGCCTAGCTTTAATAGGTACTGCATTTGAGGGCTTGTCAAGACTCTAGTTTTCTTTCCTTTCCACATTTCTTAAAATATTTTATTTATTTTTTATTGAATACACAGTTACAAGTTGTTCACAATTGGGTTTCAGTCATATAATGTTCCAACACTGTCCTTATACCAGGGCACATTCTCACTACCAATGCAACAATGTCCAGTTTACCTCCCGCTCTACCCCCTTCCACCACACTACCCTGCCTCTATGGCAGGTACTTTTCTTCTCTCTCTCACTTTCTCTCTCTCTCTCTGGCACTTGTCTAAGAAAAATTATAATGGTGCTAGCTAGGGACCAGTGTGGGGAGCCCAGGGAGGAGCCGGGGTTGGGGGGCACTTGTGCTGCTGACCAGGACCACCACCATTCACTGAGCATGGACAATTATTCTCTTTTGCATGGCTAAGGGAGGGTATGCAGGTGACATTTACCAGTCTCTCCCCAGAGTGTGTGCCCAGAGGCATACAAATGTAGGTGTATCATACTTGAGCGTTGATGCTCCTAACCAAGTGACCACATTTTGCCCAACCAAAGTCAGTCCAGGCACCCCTCAATTGGCTGCCACTTCAGTGGATCCTGGGATCATAAGTTTGAGTGACCAAGTCTTTCTTCAGTTAGCCCTTGTGGGTCCCCTGGAGCAGAGCTCCATTGATCTTCAGAGCCAGAAGATGGTGAGATTGGGGAGCAGGTGCATAGAGTTGCAGATCTTAAAAGCTGAAGGCGACTGATGTGGAGCTGCTCAGTGACTGGAGAGGCTCGTGAGTGGGAGCACATGCCTGGAATACAGGAGGCCAGGGTTCAACCCCTGGCACTGCACAGTCTCAAGTACCACTGAGCTGGTAGTAGCCCTTGAATACTGTGGGATGTCCCCCAAATCCACAAGCACACACAGACACACACACCACCACCACCACCACCACCAACAACAAACAACAACAACAGCAGCACACACCCAACATACAACAAAAACAAACTCTTCTTCTGAGAGTAGTTTGGGGTTTAAGTGCAGAGCTGAGTCCAAGCAGAAAAAGGAGCAAATGACTGACCTGCACCCCACTCATAGGAGCTTGAGTATATGAACCAGGTCTTATGTCCTGCCCAGGCATGACTTTCTCACTCAGAAGTCTCTGAGTGTGAGCTTACTGTGATTCAGATGCACAAAGGGGAATTGACAAGCCAAGTTGGGAGCCTCAGGACTGATAATGGACAATTGTCGGGCGCTCCGCTGGGGTCCCCGACAGTGCCGGGAAGCGAGTTCCCTTCTACCTCCGCTGGCGAGGAATGGATGAACACTCAGGAATCCGATGCGGTTTTAAAAAGGCTTTACTTATCACAGGTTCAGGCATACAAATCCAGCAAAAAGGAAAAACCCGATGCTTAGGATTCCAGGCTAGAACCCCAGCCACGTGTAGGCCAAGATGGCGACCACCACGTGTAAAACTTCCAAGGGGAATAAACGCTCACAAGGCGAAATCCCTCAGGGGAAGAAGCCCGGGAGAGCGGGAACCGGCTAGTTTATACCCCCCAGCAACTTAGACCTTCCTCCCATTGTTATGGAAAGCAGGGAGGGTCCAATGCCCTTAGGTAATCCCTCCCTGCATCTCACCTAGGGCCTTTACTGTGCTAATGTTTTGAGCCGGGAATGCCTTTGAAATGTAGAGAAGGGGGTTTCTGAGATGGCATGTCACTGTACCAAAGATCAACACCAATGCCAGTTAAATATTTCTCCAAGCCTTCACAAGTCTCCTCTACTTCATTGTAGTTTTATATTTTATCAGGGAGCCATGCTTGTTTGTTTGGAAGCAAACAGCATTTCTCTCTGGTCTAATTACTTAGGTGTCCTTACGTGGCCAGGCTAATATGCTGGTAAGATCTAGCTAGTCCCACGATGATTGTGATAGCATGGGAGAATATTTATACCAGCTAAGTACAGCATACATGGTCGGATAAACTGCCACATTTAGACTACCCCCTTATCTACGGAGTGATTTGGGGGAGGCAATCCAGAGCAGATGCAGCGGCCCTTAGGAGTCCTGCAACAGACAATAAAGCCAGGGAGTCCTTCCCCAAGGTGTCCGACCCTGCGGACATTTGATGAATGTGATTTATGTCCCATGAAGGGAATGGGGTTTTTGCACACTGCCTGGTGACTAAGCCCAGGGTGGGGGCACTTGTGCTGCTGACCAGGACCCACCATCACTCACTGAGTATGGACAATTATTTTCTTCTGCAGATGGTCAGTGTACTCTTTCTAGACTTCCGGGCACTGTTCCTGGGGACCCTTCTGTGTCACAGGGCTTCAGGTGGCATAGCTGTGAGTCTGCAGGTCAGGCAGTCACAGCCGTGCCGTGCACACACCTGCTTCTCGGTGACAAGCAGAGGGACAAATGACATTTGTTGTTTCCTACGATGTGAGCAGCCCAGGCAGCCTGGGCGAGGCCTCCCAAGCTCTGTTTCCTTCCCGAGCTTGGGTCCCGCTTTCATATCTGGAACAGGGAACAGATGTTCCATCAAAAGACACATTTAAAATAAAGATAATTATGCAGTAAGAGGCTTAATTACATCAGCTTATTCAGGTCCACTTAATTGCCTGACAGCCCAAGAGCCTCCCTCTTACTTGCGGCAGAAGCGCTGGTGTTTTGCTGGTTTATCAAATCCTTTGATGGCTGGAGGAAGATGTTATTGACTTAGCAATTCAGAAAATATCAATTCCTTATCTACAGTGGGGAGAGGAAAATGTAAATATTTTTAACTGGCAATAAAGCAGCTTCATCTTTTTTTTCTTTCTGGGGGTGACTGAGGATGCCTATAAATGATTAATAACCAGAATGTTTCCGAGAGGTACGCCTGCACTAGAGAGCTCATTTTCAGTTGTCTCTTGATTGTATTTGAAACCTTTCTGCCAACTTAAAATCCCAGGGAGAAGGGGACTTTGCTAATTTAAGGTGGCCATTAGAATCCGGTGACAATGAGGCAATTGACCACAACGAACAGTTTTACAGGGCTGGGGCTATTTCACTCTCTCTTTAACCTGAAAGGCACAGATTAATACTGGTCAACACCATCCCCATCCCTGCAAGGCCATCCGCCTCTTGGAAGTATATATTATTTTCCCAACCACTTTGATTTTCTGCTCTTCGTTTCTCTCTGTCCAGCCTTGCAGTCTCTCTCTGTATACACAGGCCTTCTGAGAACAGGTGTCACAGTTTACTCCTGAGTCTTGCCCTCCATTGTGTGGTCTGCTGTATTCTTGTCAGGGCTTTGAACAGGGCTCCTGGGAAACTGCCTTCTCCTGGACTCACCATTGGTATAGCCAGGGATCCCAGCAGGACACAGATGGTGCATTCACCCGGTAATTGAAGTGAGTGAAAAGGAGGGGCTCTGAAGAACAATTGGGAAAGCCTGCCAGGGTTAGGGCTGGTGGTTGGGACCAGAGACAGGAGAATATGTAGTCCCCACAAGGGGTGAGGGTTAGGCTGCCCAGAGAGGACCTGTCTGGCCAGCTGTGGCGATCCCAAAGAGGGCATGATTAGCCCAGGTAGTTCAGCATTAAAAGAATTGTGGAGTTAAAAAACATACAGCAGCAACAACATTTGCACTTTTATGTTCATAGCAGCACTATTCACAATAGCCAGAATCTGGAAACAACTAGAGTGCCCGAGAACTGATGACTGGATAAAGAAGCTGTGGTACATCTACATGATGGAATACTACACAGCTGTTAGGCAAATTTCATAACTTTGTTTTTCCTATAAATGGTTGGACATAGAGAGGATCATGTTGAGTGAAATTAGCCAGAAGGAAAAAAAGACAGATGTAGAATGATGGCATTTATGTATATATATATATATATATATATATATGTGTGTGTGTGTGTGTGTGTGTGTGTGTGTGTGTGTGTGTGTGTGTGTGTGTGTTATGATACCAATATCCAAGGTCAGGCAAAACATGAATCAGGAAGTCTTGTCAACAGGTGGAATCTACCAAAAATGTATGGGAGTCAGAGGTTAGGTAAGTCAGAGAAGGGAATAGTGTGCTAATAATCATCGAAAATGATAATATCACCCTAGAATTGAGCATTGAATATAGGCAAAAAGATACACCACGATAACCTCAAAATATATGTATTGCAATCCACAGTGTGTAAGAGAAGGGGGAGAGAGAGAGAGAGAGAGAGAGAGAGAGAGAGAGAGAGAGAGAGAGAACTTGCCATAGAGGTAGGGAGGAGGGAGGAAATTGGGGACATTGGTGGTGGGAAATGGGCACTGGTGGAGGGATGGGTACTGGAACATTGTGTGACTAAAACCCAAGCATGAACATCTTTGTAATTGTATATCTTTGATAGTATAATAAAATATTTTTTAAAAATTTTAAAAATTGGGGAGTTCATACCTTCACTCTACCCTCTCTGAACCCAGCCAGTGCTTCCCTCTGTCCAACTTATACCCAAAGTGGGAGGCAAGGAGACAGCAGAGGTAGACTGGCACTAGGCACAGAGCAGTAGTAACAGGTGGATTGGAAGAGCAAAGGGAAGCATCAGAAGATGCCTGTTATTTGTGTTCTGCTGGACATGTAATGCGATTTGGAGATGACCACTGGACTAGAGCTATTACTGACTGGATCCCACAGGATGTCAAAAGATCATGTGGCCGCCCACCTACAAGATGGTCGAGACTTCTTTGTCAAGACCCTGAAGGAACGGTTTGAGGCTTTTCATATTCCTGAATCAACCAGATGCCATTGGGCTACATTGGCACATGATAGGATCCAATGGAAATGTTACTGGCGCCCCTCGAGCAAATCAATGAATAACAGGATTCAAGTGATCAAGTGATCAATCTTACCTATGGACCCTCTCCTGTCCCCTCTTTCTGCAAGTGGGGGAGTTCCTGAAGGCTTTTTTTTGTGTGCCTCTCTTTTCCTTTTCCTGGACAGTCTCATTGAAGGCTTAGCTTGAACCATTATCACTCCATTGATGATTCCCTAATGCTTGGCTTTAGTTTCTTTTCTCCCAAGTCCCATTTGCCGTTTCTTTCTCCATTTGTAATACATTCAATTGGAACTTGTTCTTCCTCCTAATTCAATTCTCCCTGAACTATATCCTGGGTTAATGTTCTCCTCAGAGACAATTAGGCTAGAATCTTCATACTATCTTCTATTTTTCCACTCTCCTCTAGAGAATTGGTCACTGTGTTCTGTGAGTTCCAAGTGTGTATTATCTTCAGTTCTCACATCAACCTTCTATGGTAGTGGGCCAGACCTTAGTTTACACTCATACATTTTTTAAGAATTTTTATTTTTGTTTGAATCAGTGAGATACACAGTTATAAATTTATTCATGATTGGGTTTCAGTCATATAATGTTCCTATACCCGTACCTTCACGAGTATACATTTCCCACCCCAATTTCCCTCTGGCCTGCCCCTGCCCCACACCTGCCTCTATGCAGGTACTTTTCTTCTCTATCCCTCTCTCTCTTTCTCTCTGTCTCCCTTTCTCCCTCTCTCCTTCCCTCTCCCTCTTTTTTTAAGTATTTTATTATACCACCATGAGATATACAATTACAAAGATGTTCATATTTGGGTTTTGGTCATACAGTGTTCCAGCACCCATCCCTTCACCAGTGCCCATTTCCCACCACCAACGCCCCCGGTTCCCTCCCGCCTCCCCCAGCCTGCCTCCATGGCAGGTTCTTTATTTCCTTCCCTTTCTCTCTATTTCTTTCTCTTTTCCTTCCCTTCTAGATTTACACTCATACTTTTCCCTTCTATGTGCTCTTTGAAGATAATTTTCTTACCTCTAGTCTTCAACTTTTCTATTGTGTCCTTTGCATATTTCTCAAGTAGTCATCCTAAAACAGTTTGCATTTTGTTACTCTTAGGCAATAAAATCAATAAGCTAAATATAATGAGTAAAGCTCTAATTTGAGATGGTTTTCTTACACATTAACCTTTAGCCTCAATCTACTGTATCTACTGTTTATCTGCTTGTATATATCTTTTAAATAGTACTGCTTCATTCTTTTTTTTTGTCCTTTTCCCCTACCATGTTATGCCCTGTCCTCTCTCCCTCTTCACGAAGAGAAGAAAACTAAAGTGTAAAAAAGGAGAAAGTCATCCATAGGGAGTAGAGATGATGGTAGGAATTGTGAGAACAGGTTGGCATAAAGGAGAGAGTTCTTACTCAGTCTTGCCATTGTTGCCATATGAAAAATAGGGAGTCTTCTTTTGGGTAGAGCTTGATTTTCTAAAAGAACCTGAAAATCTGAATTTTTAGGTTGATCCCTGGACGTAATGCACTGATCATTGTGTGCATGTATTGTGTGTCAGGAAATATTTTTATTAAAGTCTCTTGGAGGTCTTCTGCCCAACAGAAATCCCGAAAGGCACAATGAACATTTCCCAAAGAGATCAGTTTTGGCATTCCCAGTGCTCCACAGGATTCTAGACTCTACCACTCATTCTCTAGTGATGGTCCATGACCACATCCCACATGCTGTATGTAGGAAGTGCAGTGGTGAGAAGCAGCAGGGGTGGCAGCACAAGGCAACCAAGGAAATATGTTTTCAAGTGTTGGAAGGTGAAACTTGCTTACGCTGTTGCCTCCTGAGAGACATGGGGGTCTGTCCCTTTGTTTTCCCCCTCATCTGATGGCAAAAGCAACCATCTATGGAAACCAAGGTTCAGTGCTTGAGGGAGATCGCTGTGAAGTGCTACTTTTCTGAAGTGGTGAAGTGATGTGTGATGCATGGCTTCTAGCAAGAAAACCCCTGAAGCAGCCTTTACCCTGATTGCTGACCTCAGGAGAGCCGTGCTTGACAGCTTAATAGCTGGGATGTGATGGTGACTGGGAATGAACTCAATAAGGAGCATGTGCTGGGTACTTTTGCACACTAGGTTTTGCCTTCTTGCCTAGTTATGTAAGTTGACAGGGTCAACACCTAGCCCAGAGAATTGTAAGGTCTTTGGAAAGTGCATGCTGAGTTCACTAAAGAAATAGAATCCTCCAGCTTCTTGGAAATCATGAACCTCTCTCAGTACTTCCAGAATCCACACCACCAACTAGCCCTGATATTGGAGTAGGTGTTTGATACAGGCATAGGAGTTGTTGCTGCCTGAATTTTCCAGGTATACTTGAAAGCAGCTTGTATCACTGTACAGAAAGTCTGGGTACCTGGTTTTTAAAGAGTCTTGAGTGTGGATCCATTTTCTTTTACTTTTTCAATTTTATCAATGAATTTCCTATGATTTACAATATTGTTAAAAAAGGTTTCCCATGTAAATAAATCCAACACCACACCCATCTGTAGTGTACCCGCCTCTCACCCACAAGGACCCCAATGACCCTCCTTTTTAGCTCCCAATCCCAAACTTAGTTGTGTAGATAAGTTCTCTTATTGGGTAGCCTTTTGTCCTTTCTTACTACCTTGCTATGTATATCTTTAAGATTTACATATGAGAGAGATCACTTGATCACTTAACTTGATCACTTGAATCCCATTATTCATCGATTTGCTCGAGCGGGCGCCAGTAACATTTCCATTGGACCCTATCACGTGCCAATGTAGCCCAATGGCATCTGGTTGATTCAGGAATATGAAGAGCCTCAAACCGTTCCTTCAGTGTCTTTACAAGGAAGTCAGACCATCTTGTAGGTGGGCGGCCACGTGATCTTCTGACATCCCTTGGGATCCAGTCAGTAATGGCTCTAGTCCAGCGGTTGTCTCCAAATCGCATTACATGTCCAGCCCATCTGATTTTCGATGCCTTGGCAAATGAGACAGCATCCCTGATTCTGGAATAGCGACGGAGGTCAGAACTCCGGATTCCTTCTCTCACTTGAGTGAGGCGTGATATTCCAAGCATAGCTCTTTCAATTTCTCTCTGGGAGACCCGAATAGCATTCTCATCCTGCTTTCGTAGGGCCCAGGTCTCTGAGGCGTATGTTAATGCAGGGAGAATGGTGGAGTCAAAGAGATGTGCCTGGAGCCGGAGGTTCTTTGTCCTTTTAGCTATTTCTTCGATGCCTTTGAAGGCATTCCATGCCGCCTCTCTTCCTCCTGCGCAGCTCCCTGTTTTAGGTCGTTCATCATGTTGACTTCTCGACCTAGGTACACATAACTGCTGCATTCAGAGATGTTTGTTCCATTGAGAGTGAATGGGGCCTCAGGAACTAGTTCATTCTTCATGAACATTGTTTTCTTTAGATTCAGCTGTAGACCTATCTTTCCACATTCTCGGTCAAAGTCAGCCAGCATTTGTGTCACTTGGCTAATGTTTGGTGTTTTTAGAACGATGTCATGAGAGAGATCATTCTGTATATATTCCTTTCTCTCTAACTCAGTAGGATATCCTTTAGTTTATCTCTGTCACAGCAAATTACCTTATTTTATTCTTTCTTAGAGTTGTAGAGTATCCCATTGTGTATGTATACCACAATTTCTTGATCCACACATCTGTAGATGGGAATTTTTATTGTTTCCATATACATGTTGTGCTAAGTACTGCATTGACTATAGATATGCATAATCCTTTTGGATGTTGTTGTGATCTGGGTATAGATGCCTGGATTTACTTTCTTGAATGGCAGACTTGATGCTCCTACCCTCCTTTTGCATGATAATTTCTGCAACCGTTCTCCTAATGGAAGATTTTCATTTCCAGGTACATCAAGGTTTCCTCAGCTCAGACACTTGCTCTGTGCTTTGTAGCTTGGGTCTTGAGAACACTATTCAAATTCCTTCATGCCTGTTTGCTATCATTTGTGTAGACAGGTTGACAGATGATGCTAATCAGTGGATCCCTCAAGTTCATCCTCATCCTGTTCAGGTCTCTAGATGGTTCAGAACATACACAGATTTTCTACTTATTCATCCATGAATCTCAGCTATTCTTACAACTCACTGTCACTGTCTTCCCGTTCATCATCGATTTGCTTGAGCAGGCACCAGTAACATCTCCATATGTCCTGTCTCATGCAAATAGAGCCCAAGGGCACCTGCTTGCTCCAGGAACATAAAGAGCCTCAAACCATTCCATCAGGTCATGGGAATGAGGTTTATAATAGTTACTGGTATTTGGCATATCAAATACAACACGGGTATCTTGCCAGGCTCTGCCATGCGGGTAGATACTCTTGTACTCATCTCTAAATCCAGTATTTATTGATGAATAGCACGGCAACTTGTGGCCGTGTGAGCTGGGCTGTGATAGGCTGGTCTGCTGGGTGGAGTTCAGACAAGGGAGAAGTCCAGATGTGGAAAATGGAGGCCCTCATGGAGTGGGGGGTCGTCTGGCTTGTTGCCAGGCTCTGCTGGGGTGGCGGGACAGGGCTAGAACCCGCCATCCCTCCCAGGCACCTCGTGAGCGGCTGGGCACAGGGATAGCCAGTAGCAGCTCTGCCCCATGTCGGTGAGTCTCTGGATCAGCATACCTGGGCCAGATTGAAAAAAGACTGCTGCAGGGTGGATCTTGATGAGCCAGGCTGTGATAGGTTGGTCTGCTGGGTGGAGTTCAGATGAGGGAAGTCGGATGTGGAAAATGGAGGCCCTCATGGAGTGGGGGGGGGGGTCATCTGGCTTGTTGCCAGGCTCTGCTGGAGTGGCGGGCCAGGCCTAGAACCTGTCCTCCCTCCCAGGCGCCTCGTGAGCGGCTGGGCACAGGGAGAGCTGGTAGCAGCTCTGCCCCATGTCGGTGAATCTTACAACTTACTCATCCTCATTTCAGCCTCTAACTGTAGTAATTAGAGATCTTCTCAAAAGAACTTGTATGAAATTCTCTAAGAATCCTTGAAACCTAATAACAAATAGGATTTGTTCATTATTAAAGCCTAGACAAGATCATTTGTATTGCTGCATTTGTTATCAAAAAGTATTTATGTGTGCTTATAATATACATTTAGTGCCCTCATACTCTTCAGCTGTCTGCCATAGATGGCCATCTAAGCCTTTTGTTACAGAGCATGGTGTCCAGGTCCGGGGAATTACTTTCGCTCCTTCCCAGTCCCTATAATAACAGATGACAGTGCTGTGTACCATGTAATAGGAATAAAAGGAGCAAGAAATGGTCAGGAAATCCTACTCTAGACCTGGTTCCTGCTAATCCTTCTGGGTACCCTCTCCCATTTCTACTAACTAAATTGGATGAGGATTCAATTGCCTGACAGTAAGGCAGACCTCCCACAAACAGAAGACCCAAAATATTACAAAGAATCACATCCCTTTTATGGTCATTGTATTCCTTTCCATTCTTAATGCACAATTCAGATAAGCCTTTCTTTTTGTTAAGCATTCTGGCCTCACAATCAGAATGAATGAGACCTTCCTCTGAGTTTCTGAGTGCATCTATTATATAAGGAGGGGAATATCATTCACTAAAGTGTAGCCTTCATACTATGGCAGAAATGAAATACTTATACTAAAATGAAAAATTGTTTAATAAATTTAGCTCTATATGAGAAAGGAAATGAAATCTCTAAAACCACGTCCAGGTCCTGTTGATGCTAAGCAACAGAGCCAAGATTCATATGCATGAGTCTTGTTTAATTAAGAAGTTTGTTACCCTCTACAATATTCTGTTGCCCTATTTCTATGTAGTATGTTTAGTTTTTTCACATTAGGGTTACAAGTTCAATTCCTTGGGATTTAGTTGGGTGATAATAGTGTTGTGGGAATCAGCCAAATGTACATCAGCTATGAAAACATGAACAATGCCACTTCAACTTCAAATATTCATATTAGAAACTCAGAGAAAAAAAATTAAAAAAAAAGAAACTCAGAGAAGGAAGCAAACTGAACAGGGTGGTATGCCAAATTTGTGGAGAGTTCATGAATTTGTACACCTTGATTAAAAGTCTGAAGACTCACAGAAGATCAGATTAGAACTGTAAACTCTTTTTCCTAGAAAGTTCTTAATGTCTTAACCAGACTTCTTCACAAAGTCACAATAGATATCTACTCAAAAGAAATGAAAAACACCAAAAACTTATCTTTAATTTTTAAATTGATGGTTGTTTTTCCATCATTTTATTGTAGTGCTATAATTTATGATACTTTTTGATGATTAATTCACGCATACTAATTCCAACAGCACACATACCACCAGAATGCCTACTTCTCCACCAGCGTGTCAAAGACTATCCTATGCTCCCTCCCCAGTGTTTCCTGCAGCTAAGTTCAGTTCTGTGGACCAACTCTCCATTGCTGTTGTCATGACCATTTGTTGCTCCTTACCATATCATAATATCCCAACATGAAATATCATTCTTGATGTGTCCCTCTCCTTCTGAATGTCTTCATTAATTCCACCAAAATACTACTACATTGCATTACTTCATTTTTTCTTATAGCTGCATAGTAGTCCATTGCATACATATCTCATAGCTTTTTGACCCATTCATCTTTATTTGGACATTGGGTTGTTTCCTTATCTATTCTATTGTACTAGGTGCTGCAATGAACAAAAGGTATACACATATTATTTAAGATTAATATTTTGTATTTAGTTGTTATATGTCAAGAAGTGGTATTTCTGCATCACATGGATGTTGAATTCTTACTTTATAAAGAATTTTTTCCACTGCTTTCCTTAGAGACTGGACCAGATGACAGTCATAATGTAAATAAGGGTTTCTTTTGTTGTTATTTTTTGTTTTAGGGCCACACCTTCCTTTGCTCAGGGATTACTCTTAGCAGTACTTGGGAACCACATAGGATGATATGGATCAAACCAGTCAGCTGTGTACAAGGCAAACACCTATCCACTGTACTCTCTCTCGTCCCAAGCCAACACTGGTTCTTTCCAACCTTTTTTTATACACACCATTTTCACTGATATAAAATGATACATTTATAGTTATATTGTTTCTATGGACTCAATCCATACCCAACCATTTAAAACACTTTAAATACTTTGGTAAAAGTCCACCTCCCTCCTGTCTTTACCTCTGGAATTTTGAGGTGAGAGATGGGATGCCAGAACCCCAAATCACAGATTATTCTGATTGATGTGGAGTTCAAAAGAAAAAATTACATTTTTTTTCCTTGTGTCCCAGAAAATGTGGCTAACTCCATAGGAAGAAGTGGTTTTGCAGCTGATCTTCATCTGTGAGTTCTGCTTAAAACAAGGGATCTAAGGCATAAAGCTGAAAAATGGAAACTGAGAGTGTCTCCTGGGTATGCCTGGAGGAGTGGAATGCAGCCCATCCTCCAGCTGAGCTCCGCCTTCCCACCAGAAGGCAAGTCCATCTCACTGACCTCCAGGAGAAACCCTAGCATATGGCTTTCAGAAAATGAAAGCGGATGACTTCAAGGAAGTTGTGCTCACCCAAACTCTGTCAATTACTGTTGGTTTTCTGACCAGGAAGATTTATGGGTAATCTTATTTTATAAAAATTGTAAAGCCTCTGAGCTAAAAATAAGCATCTGGACCCAAACTGGAGGATGAAAAGATTATTTCATCATTCAGGAATGTGGTTGCCTTCATGTTCTGCCGTGGTAGACTGTGTGAATTTGCACATACTAATTTTCTCAGTAAGAGGTTCAAGGTTGTCCTTAAAATAGAAGGCCTTACTTACAATGAAGTTACCCAATTTATCTTAAAGGAGGAGGTAATTAGACTATGATGATTTTTTTTAAACCTATGCTTATGGGGAGAGTCATTTCAAGGGAGTTCTGACACATGTTGGTATCATTCCATTACACTTTGAGGTTTCAACTTCTTTTACATCTGTGGCTACATTAGCTACTATTTTTAGGACAGTCACTAAGATTGACCATGTGCAATTGGAAACTTTTTTGTTGCTTTTTGATTTTGGACCCCACCCAGATGTGCTCAGAGCATATTCCTGGCTCTGTGATCAGAAATGATTCTTGGTATTGTTCAGAGGACCATATGTTGTGCTGGAGATCCAAGTAGGGTTAGATAAGCTTATTTTCTTATATTTATTTAAGGGTAATAAGCCCATGTTTTGTATTAAATCATGCTTTAGTTTTTACCTAGTTGTTTTCAAATATACTTTTGTTTAGACAAATACAGCATTCTAATATATTACCAAGGAATCTAAATCTCTAATGTTAACTACTTAGCTTTGTATTCATGTTTTTCAGCTTATATCTTGGGACTTAGTCAGTAAATCAAAGACTGGTACCTGTCATACTCACAGTACTTGAGATGTTTTTTCATTTTCTTTTGATCCTTAGCACCTCGATTCCCTAATGTTCACTCCATTCTATTATCCCAGACCATGCACCTTTCCTTGTTTAATTCTCTCTTATTACTTACATTACATTTTAAGGTTATAAACTTGATGACTTTATATGGCCACATGAACATGTAAAGTTGATTAATATGCACAATGAAGTCTTTATTTTACTCTATTTCTTCTATTTGAATTCCTTTGTATTTTTTTCCTGAAACGATCAGCTTGAATGTTTTAAACAGAGGCAGTACTCCACACCTCATTCTTGGCTGACTTACATCTGGTTGCATCTTGCAATTATATGACCTGCCTGACCCCCCAAAGGACTAGTTTTCTGTGATCCTATAATCCCCACTAATACTTTCTGAAAGCACTCTAAACCTCCTTCCTCTTCAGGCTGACACCTCAGGTTGTCTCTCCATTACTGTATTTTTTCTCTTGAAAATTTCCTGCTGGGAACTTATCACTGCCTTCTCTGGTTTATTGTTCTTTGAAATGGTAAGTTCTAAGAAGCAGTAGATTGCAAAAATACCCAATTGGCACCTGCTGAATTCATACTCCTTATCACCATGAATAAATTTCGTTGGCCTTCCACTCTTCATCAGTGAGCGGAATGTGGCAGAAGGGAGGACCTTTGTCTGGACACACTTCTCACTCTTGCAACTCAATTGCCCATGACCTTAACCCCAGCCTCACTAAAGAACAAGCAACTATGTGGTGTGAAGATGATTCTGCAGAGGCTGTCCTAGGCTAGTGATGATTGTACCACCACTAGCCTAGGTTAGTGGTGTACTCTGGTTGTACCAGAATCAAATTCTGGTACAAACCAGAATTTGATTGTAGATGCTTGTACAAATTCTGGTACAAATTCTTATTTGTACCAGAATTTGATTGTAGATGCATGAAACAATCATTCAAGACTAGAGGAATTCTCTAGGTAAGCCTAGTTCAATTGAATAAATTATTGCTGGTTTAAGCCACTGAAATTTGGCATACTTTGGCAAAACCCAATAAAGCTGTTTTAGGAGACACTGCCAGATGAATTTATTGGAGAAGGAAAACAGCATCTTGAGGATATGAGTTGGGTCCTCCCTAGGTCTCAGGGGCAGGGGTTTCTGGATTATCAGGAGTGGCCTTAGTTCAAGCATATGTTAGAAGGACTTAAAAGATGTATCATTGATAGAAGACAATCACTGGAAATTCTTGGACTATTCAGAAGCTTGTGCAAGCCATCACCAATATCTATTTCCAGAACATTTGTGTCATGAAAGAAACCCTATGGCCTCAATCACCATGCTGCAATCTGCTCCCCCTAGCCTCTAGCACTTCTATCCGCTTCAATTTCTATGAATTTGTCTCGCACCTTCTCTGTAATAGGGAACATTCAATAGGTGTTCTTATGTGCTTTGTTCTTCCCAGTAGCATGTTATTTTTGCTCTTACCTTTAGACCATCAATCCATTTTGTGTGAACCTTGTGCAGATAGTGTGAGGTGGGGAGGAGTTCTAACCTTGTAATCTTTCACAAGTGTATAAGAGCTGAGGGGATTTTTTCTAGTTGTGTGAGCTTCTTGAAATTCTTCCCTAAGCAATTCTATTACAAAAGGCAAACAAGCAGCAAAAGTGAGAAGTCTTTTCTTTTTTTATAATTTATATTTTATTATACCACCATGAGATATACAGTTACAAAGATGTTCATGTTTGGGTTTCAGTCTTACAGTGTTCCAGCACCCATCCCTCCACCAGTGCCCATTTCCCACCACCAATGACCCCAATTCCCTCTCCCTCCCTAGCCTGCCTCTATGGCAGGTTATTTATCTCTTCTCTCTCTCTCTCTCTCTCTCTCCCTCTTCTTCCCTCCCTGTCTCCCTCTCTCTCTCTCTCTCTTTCTCTCTTTCTTCTCTTACACACTATGGATTGTTATACATACATTTAGAGGTTATCACCTGTATCTTTTGGCCTGTATTCAATTTTCAGTTCTTGGCTAGTATTATCACTTTTGACAATTATTAGCACACTGTTCCGAGAAGTATTTTCTTGAAACGCAGAGTCCTTATGTGACTAGGCAGACTTCACTCTAAAAACCTAGGTGACAAAAATCAAGCAAAAACAGCAGTTAAACTTATTGGACAGGAAAGATAGTCACCTCATATAATATCTGGGGACTCGGTTTCTAGCATTTCAAATTTCTCATTTTTGAAATACAGCATTTTCATCAATGTACAAAGACATGAGACAGTAAGCTTAAAGAAGTTTTCCAGAATGGAGTAGTGTCAGCATTAACCTTTTTGCAGGAAGATTTTACTCCGTTGATTCCAACTTTAGTTTGTGGATTCTGGGTAAATGGCATAGACTGATTGCGTGTGGTGATGTGAACCAAGAGTCATCTGCAACCCCTCCCCAATCTATTCTTCTGCCTCTAGGCATCAATGAAATTTAGGCTCTGGAGAAAGTTACTCCTGAGCACAGAGAAAGTCCCTGAGCACCACTATGTGTGGCCCAAGCTTCATTGTTTACTTGGATTAAAAAAAAAACAACAGACATCAATAAATTCTTGTTATGTGGCCTTTGATAACTTAGAATGCGTTCTCAGAATATGTCTTTATCTGCAGAAACTGCCCTGGAGTCTGGAGAGCTTGTTTTCTCCATGAGGTATTTGTGAAGGCAGTGCTTTCATGCCATGTAAAATGTTCAGGATCTTAAAAGAATTGTGGCATTGCAGTTTATGAAGATAGAATCCATGGTTAGTCTTCATTCTCTTCTGTCATAGAGTTAAAAAATCCACAGAATTTCCTTAGTGATGAAAGCAGTTAAGCTGTCTTTGTTATGTTAAATGGGCTGACTGTTACAAAGCTCTGAAGTTGGGGGTCTGGGGCAGTGGAGCAAACCACAAGTGATGAGAGAGGTAGAATTCTCAGTTCTTGGTTCCTCCACTTCCCATCGTGGAAAAGGAATGGGTCTGGAGTTCAGTCTCCAATGACGCATGAACTAACCAGTTATGCATGTGTCATGCAGCCTTCTTGAACACACAAGGAGATGTGGCAGGGGACTTGGCAGGAGAACTAAACGTGGAGGAGATTCCAACTCTCATCAGCTTGGTCACCCCTACCTTGTCCTGTGCTTCTTTTCTGACTATTCCGAATTTATTGGTTATGATAAACTTGGAATCTAGGGAGCAAGCAGGCTTCCTGAATTGTGCAGACCACACTAGCCAAATTGGGACCATAGAAGGGGTGTGAGGGACCCCCAATGTGTAGCTAGTGGGTCAAGAAGCCCACCACCAACTCAGTGTCTGATACAGTCTTGGAGGATCAAATTCTCAGCTTTTTTAATTACATGGTCTTATCTGATCATGGCTGTCAGAAATCACGTCCAGGAGGTGGACCAGCAGTAGAGCACTTGCCTTGCATGTGAGAGGCCCTGAGTTCCGCCTCCTGCACTGCCATAGCTAGTAGACTGTCATCACTGAATTGACTTTTAGAACTTTTTAGCTATTGTCTAAAAATTGCTTGATCATGTCACAAACTCCTGCATAGCTCAGAACTAGATTCAGAATGGGAGAATTGGCATGATGTAAATACTACTTATAATGTGCAGAGGGAACAGTCTGTTTGCCAAAGAAAAAAGCCCAGGATGAAGCTGCTACATGAATTGCAACTCAAAAACCATCTGAATTCTGTTATCAGAGAGATAAAAGCACTAAATTAAAGAGAGTGAAGTTTGAACTTGAAGAATATTACACATAGGCCCATTCAGTCACTAGGTCAAGGAAGACTGCTTTTTCACTTTAATGCTATTGCACTTTAACTTGCAAAATCTTTTACTCACCAAAGCAAAATAATTTGATTTGGGCTTTAATATATGTGAAATGTAGTGCTTTTTGAATTTTAATGTGATAATGGGAGGATGTTTATATTAAAATCGCAGTCACCTCTACATTGTTGATGTTTTATTATTGGGTAGTTTTATGCATTTTTATTGGAATATTTTCATGTTGTCCTTTAATCTCATTACCAACTCTCCTGTTTTCATCAGACAATGTGCCTGGACATTATTCAGGATGAAATATAGTACAAAGGACAGGATTTCAGTCTTGTATATGGAGAGGCTTTGAAGATAATTTAGTTGCTACTTTTATTCAAATTCATTCTAACACATTCAAGTGGTGAAGGAAATGAACATTGCTCTCCCACTGTAGCAGAGACACAACAGAGAATGGTATTGTGGAAATAATTTCATGAAGAACTGTCCTAGAATAGCTGTCTCCATCCCAGCTAAAGACTCCTGTCTTTACACATCTGCCACCATCTGCCACACATCTCACCACTCTCTGTGGTGTGGGAGTTAAGAAGAAAAAAGGGGGCCATATTCCTATCATAGGAGTTAAGGTGGTTGCTCTTCACACAGCCGATGTTGATTCTGTCCTGGGCTTTTCTTATGGTCCCCTGAGAACTGCCAGGAGTGATCTCTGAGGATAGGGTAAGGAGTAAGCCTGCACCTCTGAGTGTGGCCCCTCCCACAAACAATAAATAAACAACCCCCCCACCCAAACAAATTTAAAAGTATTTTTTTAACATTTTATTAAAAGTTTTTGTTTTATTGGGGAGGGTGTCCTCAAGCAATGCTTAGGGGGTTCTGGAGCCACTCCTAGAAGTGCTTGGGGAGGGGCAACGCCTTGCTGAGGATCAGACTAAAGTCTCATGCATTCAGCACCACATTCCTTTTGAGTCATCTCCCACGCCCTCAAAGAACCTAATGGTGAAAAACAGTCTTGCCTCTTCTGGATGTTTCTGTCCATTTCAGTGTAATTTCCAGCTTCCCCATTTCTCCTCTTTTGCTTGCCCACTGGGAGAACCCAGGCTCCTCACTGCTGGCAGGAGGCATGTGAAAAGCTAAGCATCCTGTGAATTCCAGGCAAACGTTGCAAGGTTTCTGATGAAGGAGGCTGGGCAGTGCCCAATGGCCTGCTCATCATAATCTTGTTCATGTAATAAGTCATGGTGGCCAGCTTGGGGGAGAGGGAAATCTTTAGTGCCTTTCCCTGGACTGTGCATGTGATGTCCACAGAGCACCTTCAAGCCTTTCACTCTCCCTGTCTGTGTTTCATAGTTAAAACATACATCTTGACTCTGAGACATGGTACGGGATAAGGCACTTGGCATGCATACACTTCACACCAGTTTGACTCCCAGCACTGCATATGACTCTCTGAGTCCCTTCTGCTAGACAGATAATGCTCAAATGCTTGAAGGATGGTTGTCACCTGCAGAAATCCTGTGTTCAGTCTCAAGCATGGCTTAACCCCTGAGCATCAATGAGTGAGGAGGTGAGACCCCCAAACCAAAACCATAGTCCTTCCAGCAACTTAATTCTCACAAATAGCACTAAGGTTCAATTTTCAGTATTTTTAAAAAAATCTAATCTAGTAATGTCTGCCTTTTGGTAGTATGTTTAGTTCATTTACATTTAATGATCAGTATCGGTGTATTTAAGTCTCCCATGTGGGTGTTTGTTTATATTTAATTCGCTAGTTCTTTGTTCTCTTGTTCCTCCGCTCCTTGTATCTCTTGAATAAACTACCTTTGTTTTAGTATTCCATTTTATTTCATGTGTTCAATTTATAAACCTTTGTGCTAAATTTGTTTTCAGTGATTGCCTTATATTGTACAATGTGAATTATTAAATTGACATCCACTTTTAATGAACAGCATAAACACCTTAAAGGGGACTAATTCCCATTGCCTCCCCTCACATCATGTGCACCATTCATGTAATACATTATTACACTCTGTGTGATAAAAATGTCGCCACTGATGCATTTTTTAGTCAAAAAACTTAAGAAATCACATATGTATGTAAACATACATAGTGTGCTATATAACGTAATGTGACTAGATCATATAACAAAGAAATTTTATACTGTACACTAGATTTCATATTATGTAAAACAAATATGTACCCCCTGAGTACTGCCTTTGTTCCTGGCACCCAGGACTGGAGCAGCACCTCATCCTGCCATTAATCTGCTGGTTCCATTGGCCAAGTAGGGCTGAAACGGGTGCTTGGGCTTCCAGAGCCTTGCTTGGGCCCCCTCCCAATAACAACAAACAATGCTTCTGTCTACATATATATTGAGAGAGAGCTGATTGGGTGGATAGACAGGCAGGCAGCAGCTTGCACCCAGGCATGGACACCATTTCAAGGCTGTTTCTCAGCTCTCTCTTCTTTTGTTGGGCTCCTCAGCCTGAGTGGGAAGATTTGGGCACAAGGACTTGGTGGTTGGTTGGTGAGATGCTGTCTGCTGGGCTTTCTCTTGGCATAGCACAAAGGGCAATGAGTCAGGGGACGAACTCAAATGCAACTCCACCAGGTAGGAATTGGGGTGCCACCCCCCCACTCCACCTGTCAGAAAGGGCTCTTCACCCTCAGTGGCTGAGTCCCTTTACTCTCCTTGGTGCTATCTTCTGATGGGTCTTGTGAACCACCTCCATGGTTGCTGCAGTTGAAGCTACTCCCTTCCCTGCCTGTCTCCTCATGAAGGAACTAGAACTTTCCAGAATATTCAGAAATGGGGGATTTCTGAATCCCAGATAGCTCCTTCCATCTGAGAGGGTTTTTGCCCTCTTCAACATGCCTTACTCATGCTTGGCCTTCAATGTCCTTTCCTCCTAAAGACTGCCTCCCATCATTTTTCTGTTTGTGGGTGAATTGTGAGTCATTTGCTTTGGAATATCTCTGTAGTTGTCATAGAGATGGGACAAGTGCTCTGTGATGAATGTCCTGTGGTGACTCTTCAAACACAGGAAGGGGAGTTTGGGAGAGTCATTGTCTGGGGTTTGTTTTCCTCTGTCTTGCTTTTCTTTCTCTGTACTTGGTTACTAGAGACTCTGCTTGGGGTGGGTAAGCAGCTCCCACATAGCCTGCAGGCCTGGGGGCTGTTTTCCCATGAGGTCTCTAGGTGTTGTGTCTCCCACTCTAGGTGGGTAGCCAGCTGGGGTGGTTCCCATGACTAGAACGGTATGGATATCACTCCATTCTCCTTGCTTCGGAGAGGCAATTCCCCACTTAGAGAACCTTAGATGATAAAGGGTATTCATTTGTTTGTGTAATTGAAGTGTTAAAGACACTTGTTTTGGAAAACTTTAATCACGAACATCTTTTTTTTTTTGGGTCACACCCGGCAATGCTCAGGGGTTTCTCCTGGCTCTGCACTCAGGAATTACTCCTGGCGGTGCTCGGGGGACCATATGGGATGCTGGGGTTCGAACCCGGGCCAGCACAGGCCGGCCACGTGCAAGGCAAACGCCCTACCCGCCGGGCTATCGCTCCGGTCCCATAATCACGAACATCTTTGTTCTTTTGTCTTTGACCCTCTCCTGACTCTGCTTAGGTGGGGTCTTTTCCGGCAGTGCTCAGGGGACCATGTGGTGCTGGTCAATGCTCAACTCCTGCACGGTGAATCTGCACTCAGCACTTTTTTCTCTAACCCTATGAACATCTGCTTTAACTTGTAGGTTTCATGTGTTAAAGAAATGGAGGAATACTAACATTGAGACATGGCATTATCGAGTAGTTTCCTTCTGGGTGTGACTTCTAGTTTCTTTACTGTCTTATTCACACCAGGCCAAGGTGAAACTGTTGTAGCTCTTCTCGTTAGGGGCTAGTACCTTCCTTGCTACATGGGGAGTGCCAGAACCCCTGATGTTTCTTAATCCAAATGAGATTTGGTAGGGAATGTGTCAATCACTGTTTCTTCCTTAATTTCAAATAGTCCAGTTTTGGAGCACTAGTGTCAGCCCTGTATAGACAGACTATGGTATGAGCTCTTTGTCAGCCCTTTTTTTTTTTTTTGTAGATTCTCTGATTTGAGTCCCCTTTTTTCCCTTCTCCACACACCCTTTATTCTTTTTTCTTAGCTTTCTTTTATTCACTTGTCCCCAATTTTCATCCTTACACCACCGTATACCTCATTTCACATTCATCAGATTGCCTATAAGGTAGGCAGTAAAACTCAGTGAAAGGAAAGCTTTCCAGGACAGTAGAAGCTGGTGAAGAACCTCTAAAGTGTTTCAGCCTCTCCGAGGGAGAGCTGTCTCCTCTTAAAGTTCCTGAGTGAAGGAGGATTCCCAGACTTGCCAGCCAAGCCCTGGAGACAGGGGTCTCTGCTCTCCAGTGGGGAGGGTAGTTCTGATGAAAAAACCAGCCCCAAATACTGAAGATTTTCATTTGATGACTGGTCTGAACATCTACTTAGTGGTTATAAAATATTTGCTGCTGAAAGCCACAGAGCGTTGATAAACAGATCCTGGGCAGCTGAGTTATTGCAATCTACTTAACATGAGGAGAACAAATTATGAGCCAAATGTTCTTGTTTAATAACCTTTACTTGGGGCCGAGGGGCTGCGTGAGGCTGGCGTTAACCCTGCGTGCCCTGCATGTGGGCTGAGTGCCTGGGAAGCACCGAGCAGGCGGAAAAGCTATTCAGATGGGTTTGCCATCAAGGCGCAGAGAGGAAAATTTTAAGAGGACCATCTGGTAAAGGAAATCAACAATTTGTTGAACTGCTGCATAGTATTGAATATACTACCTAGTCACCCTCTGTGGCTTACGTTTCAGCTTCCTCCGATTACACATGTTTGGGTTTATTAAATCTTGTCTCCAGTATACTATATTCTTTTATGTTTGGAGGGGAAAGGAAGAAATATTGGCCTGTTCTCTATTAGTCATTTGAACCTGGGTCAATCATCTCGGCTTGAGTGCTATAAATACTCTCACTGAAATCCAACTCCTTTTCTGTACTTCCAAGATTGTTTTTCTTTTCCATGTGCTGAGGGAGATGGCTTGGTCTCACTCATAGGAAATAGACCAGCAATACAAATCTTTGATGCACTCATGTGTGTTTTAAATGGATTTAAAATATGTTTATTTCTTAACTGGATTTGCAACTTGCATTTGTTGATGGGCGGGAAGGCACCTATTTGAAGTGAATTGAATTTTTTCCCTGTATTTTCTTTTTGTTTGTTTGGAGCCATTCCAGTGCATTGCTGCCAGCTGTGCTCAGGGAACCATATGATGCTCAGAATCAAACCTGGGCCTCCTACATGCAAAGCATATGCTCTAGGCCTTTGAGTAATCTCTCTGCCCCAAGAGGAAGAATTGTAAGCAGGAAGTTTATCCTCTGCTCCATACCAGTGAGGGTGGGGCTTATATTTGGGTTTTAACCAAATTGGGAGGGGGTTACATTTCTGTCTAGCCTAGTGTTGCTTTCCTAGCACTAGGTTCTCCTCTCCCATCCAGCTCCCTTCCCACGCCCTGAAGAAAGCAAACATACACTCCTGTACGCACATGTGTGGGAGGCAGACACTGGTTCATGTGTCTGATTCTTTCCTTAATCCCTAAGTAGGAATTACTGCTGAAAACATTTTTGCACAGTCTAGAGATTCTACAGATGAATCTAAAGATGAGGGACTAGAAATAAAGCTATCCCAAATGTGTGTATATGCGTGTATGTATGTATGTATTTATGTATATGCACATATATGTATGTACATATGCATATATCTTTATAAGGACACAGAATCAAGTTAAGTCATGTTTTTTTCCTGCCCCAGTGGCTCATACCCAGCAGTTTGAAATTAGTTTTCTTCAGCCAAGAATAGCCTTAAATAAAATGCACCATGTTTGGGAGGCATATAAGCCTCCTCTTCATCTCCAAGGACAAGCCTCCACATGGGGTGCTAGAGAGGAAAGTCTAGACCTGTCCTGCCACTTACCTCTAATGAGCAGAGTGTGCCAGCAGGCTGGAAATACCTGCCCTTGACCTCTCCTCGTCTTCTGTTTTGGATCCTCTGCCATGTCCTTAATCTACCCCAAAGAATGAAACTGAGCATAATGAGGGTATTTCAGTGTTTAAAGTTCGGCAAAGGATCTTCTCCTTCCATGGACTTGGACTATGTGGAACAAGGAGCAGGGCCACTTTTACTAGTTTTAGTCTGTTGCCTGGGTCTTAGCCTGGGTCACTTCATAACCTTATTTGACCATATTTGAGTGGTCAAATAAGGACAGACTTTGCTAGCTTTTTGGCAGAGTCAATGAAAGCATCCCTCCTTTACTTCTGGGGGTGCTGGGTTGGGGTCTTCCACTCTGCAGCAGGGATATTGGGACATTCGATACTGGCGGGGGTTGGAGCAGTACCTGTTCTGAGTTAAGTGCAAGGTAAAACTTGACTTTTCTGCTTCCTATCGAGCCATGCCCTCATGCTCCTCTGACAAGCTGTGCCCAGATGTTTGGAGAGGCCTCTCTGGCTGGGAGGCTGCCATTCCCAGGGTCCGAGTGAATCTGTCTGTTGCATGGAGAATGGACTCCCCTGCCTACTTGGCTTCTCTTTTTTCTGGAGATGGTGGAAGATTGTGGGAGGGGGCAGGGTGCTCTTTTCCGGCATCCACTTGTTTCCAAGCATCAACCTCACATCTGGACTCATTTTCCATTTACTTCTTAATGTTGGTATTACTGCAGGAAAACGGCCTTTCTTACCAGCTCCTGAAGCATGGCAGAACTGAGAGTTACAGACAATAAAACTTGTTTTAACAGAAAACTGACCAAACATGACACTGGATGAGGGGAAGACAAGGCAAGGGACAGGGGGCAAAAAGGGAGGGGTGGTCGGTGCGTGTCTATTTAGAACCAAGGTGCTCTGTGGCTTCTTTTAATTTTTCTCTTTGTGAAATTACTTTTTTCATAGGAAGGACACAAAAAAGGACCGCCCCTACTGGCAGCCAGAAGGCAGCAAACAAACCCTTTGAAATTTCTAATTTGTTTATAGATGGTCCTCCAGGAGCCGGCTGGAAAATCATTTTGTCTGCCAGAGACAGTGAACAGCTACCCGAGGGTGTTGTGGGGAGAAAAATGACTCTCTCGTCTTGGTCCTTGAATGTCTTATTGTTCGGCGCTCAGCAGTTGTTCTGAAATTACTCATCTGGCAGAGAAAGAAGATGAAAGAAAATTCCTCCTCTCCTCTCTGGCCTGAGTTTCTAGGAAAGCCACTTTAAAAATAATTTTTTTGGGGTGCGGGTGGATAGATTTGGCTTTACAGTGTGCGTCAATGGAGTTCCGCGTAGCCCGGAGGTTGGCCGAGCTTGTTCTCTGATCCGCCTTTTTCCTTCGAGGTGCGAGTTGACTGAGGCTTCTTTTCCAAGGCATGAGTCACTTGGCATCGATTGGGAAACACTGTCTTCTCCCTGTGCTGGGCTGACAAATGGAACCACTTTTCTGGATGAGTCCACAGCCTTGCCGCCCCTCTGTTTGTGCCCGTCTAACCTAGACAGGGCCACTGCGTGCGGCAAAGTTGGGTTTGGAGGGCACTGGGAAGGTCTCTGCACTCTAAAGCCAAGTTTCTAGGATGTCCTGTCTCAGTGTGGCGGTGCAGTAGGACCTTTTGTGTATCTTACTGTGACTTTGTGGAGATACCCTGTACCTGGTAAAGATTTGACAAATTCGGTTCATTCGGGGCACAGGGCTGGGCAGCTAGCACTGTAAGGAAGATGTTAGCCTTTCTAGTGGCCAATCCAGGTTTGATCCCTGGCACCCCATAATGCTCCCTGAGCCCCTTCAGAGGTATGAGTACAAAGCCAGGGAGTAAGCCCTGCGTATACTGTGTGCAGTTCCATCTCCCCACTTCCCAGTCAAAAACCCAACTTATTTCAGTAGAGTAGAATGTTCTATACAATGTGTTTGCTCTCTAGATAAGGAAGTTGAGGCCCAGCTATTCTAAAACAAAACAAAACAAAACAAAATATCCTAGTAGTTGGGGACAGGGGTGTGGGGAAAACTTAGGTCTCCACATGTTTGCCGTGGTCTTTCTAACTTTATGCTCCATGTCTTAGGGGTGGCCGTGATTTGGGGTACCACATTGATTTGAATAGAATCCTTTGAAAATCCCATAGATTCCTCTGGCTCAGCCCCAGAACTGGGCTGATGGTTTGGCTTGAGAAGTCAGAGAAAGAAAGAAGCCACATGGATCCCTACCTTACCCATTACAGTGCCAGCGCACAGAGGGGTGAACACGGCTCAGCGCACATGAATTACTCTGTGGAACCCAGAAATTTGCTCCTGTATGGCTCCTGGTGCATGGTTTTCCCCTGTCAGCCAGACTAATGGCCCTCAAACAAGAAGCTGGCAGAATCAAGGTCTTGCTTCAAACTTCTCAATGGCCACCAATGTCCCTACAACAACCCCCTGGCTTGGGAGGTGGAGCACCTACTTTGCATAAGGTCTGCCTCCCCTCTTTGCACCGCATGGACTCCTAAGCACTGCTGCATGTGACCCCAGCAACAACATCAAAGGGGGAAAAGACCCTCTGTGAGAAAGAGGCTTTGTTCCCTTTATGTGAGTCATATGGCATGGCCTGATTCTCTGCTATTGCCCACTCAGTCTGCCTCTCACCTGTCTGCCTCCTCAGTCTCTGCTGTGAAAACTCAACTCGTTTTCTCCTCTACCCCTCTCTCTTTCCTCCTCTACCCCTCTCTCCTGATCCCAGGAGGAGGCCCACAGCAGGCAATGAGCTGTTAATTCACCAACACTTGCGCTAGAGTGCCCAGGAGCCTGCCTGTGGCCATGGTGCCCGCCCCTCCCTTAGGTTTACTGATGAGGATGGAATAATTGGGAAAGGAGAAAAAAAAGGAGACAGGGTGCCCAGAAATTTGAAGTGACATAGAGTTTCTGCCAACTGTGTCTTGCATCTTTACAGCCTGATTTCAAAGCTTCATGCCCAGCCTGTGATAAAAGCCAAAGCAATGTTCCCAGCCAGGTTGCTACACGCAAGGATTTCTTATTAGTATGAAATCACCTAAAGGAGTAAAAAATACAGAATGACAGAGAATGACTTTAGAACAGTACAAAGTTAATGAGCACAGGAATGAAGGGCCTCGGGCTAAAAGACAAAACTTAATATTTGTATAAGGGGAAGCATGGTGATCATTAATAAAACCGATAATACATTGTTAATGGGATCAGAGCTAGCAAAGTAGCAAAGAGTCCAACATGATTATTCTATTAGGTTATTTATAATCTTGCGACTGTGATTAAAAAAAAATCCCCTGGAAATATTCACATATCGAATCCAGTGTGAGATCAGCTTTCATTAAAATGATACTATTTGTTGAGGTTTAGCATATGCCAGAAACTGTGCTAAGACCGCATAAACGTATTTTGTCTTCGACTTTGACCTCTAGATATTGTTCCCATTCAATATGCTGAATGTAGTTGGGATGTAGGAATCAGAACTCCATCGTCTTCTCTTTATTAATTTATTTTTGCTTTTTTGGGTAATACTCAGTGATCCTCAAGGTATTATATAATTATAATTCCTAGTCCTAATTATATAATCATATAATTCCTTGCTGTGCTCAGTGGACCATATGGGTTGCTGGGGATCGAACGCAGGTGAGCCGTGTGACAGGCAAATGCCCTCCATCCAGCCCGTCTGCTCTCAGTGAGAACAGGCACTGAGTTTATTCTTGTTTAGTTCTTCTATTATAAGTTCCAAGCACGTCCCAAACTACAGGACTCAACCCCTTGCTGAAATAACACCAGATTGTAGGAAAATCCATTTTTGCCATAGTGCATGAAGAGTCACAGCAATAATTGTGATTGTGAATGTGATTGTGATAAGGTGACTTCCAAGTGAGTTATTCCTTTCCCTTCTGAGTTTATGAGCATCCAGGCTGGAGCAGTTTGATGGGGTAGGATGAAACCTCTTACCCAAAAATGTTATCTACATTTTCTTCCATCACTAACATAAATGTACAGTAATCCTAGAGGATTCCTGTTTAGTGTATCTTGAGTTGGCAATACTCTAAGCTAGCAATTAAAAAAACATATGCCAGGAGACTGGGGATGTGGCTCAAGTGGTAGACCACATGCCTAGCATGTGTGGACCCTGGATTTGCTCCTCAGACTGCATGGCCCACCTGAGCAATGCCAGGTGTGCTTCTCACAACATCAAAGCATATAAATGTCAATTGATTATATAACAATTGCTTAAACTCTAAAAACCCATCTTGACTGTTCTGTCGAGACTAGAGCATTCTTCAAAGCAATGTCAAGTCTGGCAAGAGTTCTAGCCTACAGTCAACGAAATGAAATGTTAAGAACAGAGACCAGACTTGCTAATATCACAGTGGTGGCTGTGATATTAAACTGTCCTCCTTTTAACCTTCTCCTTTCCCTGAGGCTACAAACCTTCTTTTCTGAAGGGATGCATCCTGACCATGTCCCTGAGTACTGTTTACTTCAGTTAAGGGTTCAAGACTGAGTCGGAATTCATCAAAGAGCAAGCACTCCATTCACATATTTCTCACCCATCCAGGATTCATTCAGAGGTGGCATGTAACTCTACTTAAACCCATCACACTATTTTTCCAGCAATTTTACTTGCAAGCTAAAAGATCACAAGAGTTTAAAATGGGGAATCATTGGATGATTTCCTGCTCTCCATCACCAAGATTCCTATCTCTCACCAGCATCTGTCCTTCCTGAGACCTGAAGATCTTAATTATCCAAACAAGTGCCAGTTATTTAAACAAATGCTGAACAGTTTATGGAAGAATTCCTTTTGTACTATTGTATTTTACCTTCCGTTCCTTCTACTTCCCTTCTGTCTTTCTCTCTAGTTCCTAAAACTTCTATCCCTTCATTTTCTATTTTCTCCCTTCCTCTCCTCCTTTGGCTGTTCTTTTTTTAAATTCCTTGTTGTTAACTTGTGTCTGTCTTCATTGTTTGTAACTGACACACAAATTGGTGTCAGGAGTGGGATGCAGCAGGTGACGAAAAGTGCAAAAAAGGAATTGGCGGAGTCACATCAGGGAATGAGTAATCAGATATCTCTCAGTTCTGAGAAGTTGTCAGGATGTGGTGGCAAGTGACCTTTTACTATACGACTGCTTTTCATTTCTTCTTTTTGTTATTCGTTGTTGCAGTGTTCAGGGGTCCTGTGATGCTAGAAGATCAAACCTAGAACCTCCCTGTGTGAGGTATGAGCTATTGCCTGAGCTACTGCCTCGTCCCCACGTGTAGCCTCTTGATACAAAAATATACCTACTTCCTTTTTAATTCAGCAACTAATTTGCCCTTTATTTTCTGGAAAGTTAATTGTCCAGTGGCTAAAAGAAATTTTAAGATACTTACTATGTAAGATCATGGTTTGTGTTTCTGTAGTCCCCAAGTCTATTTATTTCTTTTCTTTCTTAGATGTTACCTTTATTGAAGTAACAAGGTTTATAATAATGTTGCTACTTAGGGTATTTTGTGTGTGTGCATTAATTGTAATACATCTACCAATAAAGTTCCAAGATCCTTCTTCACTATTCTTAGGTTCTCAATCACTGTAGCCCACCCCATATCTTCCCACCCTCCACCCTGGCTTGTCACCTCAGTTCTGTAGTAAGAGTCCAGGGACTGGTTTTCACCGACACTATCCCACAGATGAGTGAAGTTGTTAGCATTTGTCCTTCTCCCTCTGGCTTCACCTCCTCTCGCTCTATTCATGAGGTAGCAAAGGCAAAATTTTATCATCTCACATAACTGAGCAGTATTCCACTATATGTATAGATAACAACTTCCTTATTCACTCATTTCCCCCTACCCCGCCCCGCTAAATTTAATAAATGTGAGTAGGGCAGCTGTGCCAACTTCAGTTCTCCTGAAACTGAATATTCTTCCCTTCTCATATGTGATGATGGAGGCACATAGTCAGGGATGAGTGGATAGGAGTGAAGGCAGCGTAATTGGCATATGAAGACACTTTGATACTGGGCAGTGCCGTGTCCACCTAGCCAGAGAAGATAGATGTTTGGGAGCAGTCAGCATGGAGAGCAGTTTCCAGGTGATAGTTTTTGGTGTATGTATTGTTTTGTCCCTGCTACTCTTGATGGAGTGGGTTGGGGTGGGTGATTTCACATAATCCTGCAGCATTTGGAGCCTCACATGCTTCACTTAAAGTCAGTAAGCCTGGAGCTAAAGGTGGTCAAGGTTACTGAGCAGATGGTAACCTTTGGATGGTCTCTTTGAAATCCTGTAATTGGGGTTGTGAGAATGGTTCACATTGAACATGTTATGGAGATTATCTCTATGAGATAAGGTGTGCTGAGTGAGTGTGAGATAGACAAAAGGGGTAAAGCAGAACGTGAGTTGGGGTCTTCCCTGTATCCCTATTCTTTAAAAAAAAGAACCCCTTGTTCTGTAGAGTTGGCATTGCTTTTTGTAGTGCAGGCTGTGGCTTGTGTTCTCATACATTCCCTACTCTACAAGACCTACTGTTTAGTGTGCATGTATAGTCAACGCCAGAAAGTCAGGTCAGGAGAGGTGCTCTGTGCCATCCTTCAGATACTGATGGATAAAGAAGCTTATTGGATCAAGAATGGTCCTACCCATGGCCACAGGCTTTTTTTTGTGAACAGATCCTTTTGGAAAATGGAGAGAAACAGTGAGTCACAGTCTCACTTTTGAGTCCAAGGACATGCAAAGTTCTCTCCCCTACCCCTGTTAAATTAGTTTGCAAATTGCCACAGATGTGAAATAGGACTAGAAGTCAAAGGTAGCCACAAAGATCTGCCTGAGATCCAGCTTCAGAGAGAACAAGACATTTTTTTTAAATTGAAGTCATATTGTATTAGAACATTATGCAATTTTCAGGTGTGTATCATTAGAAATCTCCTGTGCATATTCAACATTAAGTTCACCCTTGAAAGTTCCATTATATCCTTCACTGTGCAATTGACTCCTTTTAACCCCACTTTTCCCTCTTTCCCCTGAGGACAAGACTTGGAGGGATAAACTAGAGCTTTCATAGACAGCATGAATAAAAAAAGCATTCATGCAGAGGAACAGCATGGTTAAAAGTAGACCTTCATTTTATTTTTCATTTTTCAAAAATTTCGCACTGTGATTTGTAGTACTATTGAAAGTCTTGTTTCTAGTCACTTGTCACTTGTCTTCCTGTTATTCATCGATTTACTCGAGCAGGTGCCAGTAACATCTCCATTTGTTGGGAATAAGGTCCATTATATATTATTCTTGTTTCTAGTACATTGTATTTAGTGCTGCTACACCATACCAGAGTATCACTGTCCCTCCATCCCTGTGTTTAGGTCCCCTCCCATCTCACACCACCACCCCCATTTTAGCAATCTCTGTTCCATAAGCTGATTCTCAGGGTCTGTTGTGATTGATTACTCAGGCTTACAAGGATACACATTGTACCGAGGATATAATCCAGCAATCTTTGGCCTTTGGGATGGAGAAATGGAGGATAATTCTTAAAAAAATCATATGGGAACCAGATTATGAAGGGGTTGTTTGCTGGCCAGCTGCTTTCGGTTTCATCATATGGGCTCTGAGACCAGCAGCCCAGTTCCACTGGAGCTAAGACACGAGTTGCTAGGAAGTAAGAACAGTGTAAGGGTTTGGCACCTGGACCTAAAAGCCTGAAAGCAGAGTCCTGGTTTGCCTTTCTTCACTGAGTGATGGGCTGAATTATTCATTTCTTTTGCCTCAATTTCTGCTCTAGAGGAAGATTGATTCTAATAGCATTGGTATGTTTGTTGTGAAGATTAAACCAATCAACTTTGTAAAATATCTGCTTGACACAAGGTAATTGCTTCATAAAGTATTATTGTCTGTGATTGAAGCAAAAGACACCTTCAAAGGTGAAACACCATTAACAAAGCAACTAGAAGAAAAGATAAACATATGGGACTACATGAAACTAAAGAGTTCTGCACCTCGAAAGAAACAGTGGCCATGATAGAAAGACAGTCCACAGAATGGGAAAGAATATTCACCCAATACCCATCTGATAAGGGGTTAATATCCAGGATATATCAAGCACTGGTACAGTATATAAGAAAAAAACCAGCCAACCCCATTAGAAAATGGGGAGAAGAGATGAACAGAAACTTTGACAAGGAAGAAATTCGAATGCCAAAAGGCATATGAAAAAATGCTCATCATCAATAATCATTAGAGAGATGGAAATCAAAACAACAATAAGATATCACCTCACACCACAGAAACTGGCCCATATCCAAAAGGGTAAAAGCAACAAGTGCTAGCATGGATGCGGGAAAAGGGGACTCTCATACATTGTTGGTGGGAAGGTCAACTTGTACAACCTTTCTGGAAAACAATATGGACATTCCTCCAAAGACTAGAAATTGAGCTCCCTTTTGACCCAGCCATACCACTCCTGGGAACATACCCTGGGAAGCCAAAAACACATAGCGGAAACACCATCACTGTATCACTGTATCACTGTCTTCCTGGTCATCGAGATTTGCTCGAGTGGGCACCAGTAACATCTTCATATGACCTGTCTCATGCAAGTAGAGCCCAAGGGCACCTGCTTGCTCCAGGATCATAAAGAGCCTCAAACCATTCCATCAGGTCATCCACACTTTTATTTTCATAGCAGCACTATATTATAATAATAGAATTATAGACCTATAATTCTATTCTTACTTCCTGGCAACTTGTGTCTTAGCTCCAGCAGCATCTCAGAGCCCATATGATGAAGCCGAAAGCAGCTGGCCAGCAACAATTATAGACCTCATTCCGGAATGGACTGAGGCTCTTTATGTTCCTGGAGCAAGCAGATGCCCTTGGGCTCTACTAGCATGAGACAGGACATATGGAGATGTTACTGGGGCCTGCTCGAGCAAATTGATGATGAACAGGAAGACAGTGATACAGTGATACAGCAGCACTATTCACAATAGCCAGAACCTGGAAACAATCAGTATGCCCGAGAACTGATGACTGGATAAAAGAAACTGTGGTACATCTACACAAGGGAATACTATGCAGCTGTTAGGAAAAATGGAGTTATGAAATTTGCCTATAAATGGATGGACATGGAAAGGATCATGTTGAGTGAAATTAGTCAGAAGGAAAGAGATATAGAATGACTGCATTTATTTGCATGGCATAATATATATATATATATATGTGTGTGTGTGTATATATATATATATATATATATATATATATATATATATATACACACACACACACATACATACATATTATGGCACCAAAATCCAATGTCAGGCGAAACATGGATCAGGAGGTTTTACTAAAAGTAGATACTACCACAAACGTGTGGAAGTCAAAGGTTACGTAAGACAGAGAAGGGAACATGTGTGAATAAATGTCGAAAGGGCTAATGCCAACCTAGAACTGAGCATTAAGTACAGGCAAAAAAATGCACATGGTGGCCTCTAAGTATATGTAGTGCAACTCACAATGTATAAGAGAAGGAAAAGAGAGAGAGGGACAGAGAAAAGAGATAAATAACCTGCCATTTAGGCAGGCTATGGGAGGGGGGAGGGAATTGGGGACATTGGTGGTGGGAAATGGGCACTGGTGGAGGGTGGGGTGCTGGAACACTATGTGACCAAAACCTCCAAACATGAACAACGTTGTAATTGTATATCTCATGGTGGTATAATAAAATATTTAAAAAAAAAGAAAAGAAAAAAAAGGGACAGAGCGATAGCCCAGTGGGTGGGGCATTTGCCTTGCACATGGCAGACCCAGGTTCAATCCCCGGCATCCCATATGGTTACCTGAGCACTGCTAAGAGTAATTCCTGAGTGCAGAGCCAGGAGTAACCCCTGAGTATTGCTGGGTGTGACCCAAAAGGCAATAAAAAGAGTTTTATTTATTTTGGAACATTTCATAATTCATGGTTTTTAAATTGCCTTTACAATAGAATGTGGTCCATTGTCGTATTGTTTGTGGTTAATTGCATTTTCATTGTGCAACAAACTCACTGAGTGAGTTTAATTTGGAAAATTCTTAATATATGTACTATTTATTCTGCATTTTGTATCAGATAATCATATAAACTGCTAGTGAATCAAAAAAAAGTATTATTGTCTGTGATTCACAAAGAAGATTGCAGAAAGATAAGACAAGGGGTTAAAACACATGCCTGTATCTTGTCAACCCTGGTTAAATTCCTGGTATCTTAGATGGTGTCACAAGCACTTCATGGGCTCACCCCAGAGCACAGAGTCAGGAATAGATAGAATCTGAATACCACCAGGTGTGACACCCACTTCTCACTTGTCACTTGTCTTCCCTTTGTTCATCAATTCGCTCAAGTGGGCACCAGTAATGTCTTCATTCATTGGGAATGAGGTCCATTATTGTTACTGTTTTTGGCATATCGAATACACGATGGGTAGCTTGCCAGGCTCTGCCATGGCTCTGTGTTCATCCCAGGGGGCCCAGACTTTTTCTATGTCAGACCTTCAACCATCCAGAGCCTACAGGGCAGAGCCCTGGGTGTAGATAAGCCTATCTCCTGTCTGCCACCTGAGGATGCAGCTGGACACCACAACCACACCTGCAACACCTCGCAGTTGGCACCCAAGCAAAAAAGAAAAAGAAAAAGAAATTCCTGGGAGAAAATAGGGATTGGTTGAAGTAGAGTATGAAAAACTATTGATTTTTTTTGCAAGGATTTTTTCTTTGACCTGGATCAACTGCTCAGTTACCTGCTGAGCACAGGTAACTGAAGCACAGGTTCCACAATGTTTGGGGGCAGGATAAAGTATCAGGTTCAGAGCACAAGCAATCACCTGTGACAGCACTGGGTGTGCTTCTTGTTGGGGGATACAAACCATTCAGGAATGGCATATTTTTATTGGTGGGGTCAGTGGGAGGGGACACAAGGCTATAGCTAGGGAGACAGTGATGGTTTAGGGATTATCCATGGGAAATGTCCTGCTTAGTGATGATCTTAGCTATGGTCAGCAGAGGCAAAGTCTTTGAAAATGAAAGAAATGAAGTTTCAGAAGAAATTGCTGACCATATTCTGTAGTGGGCTAGAGCTGTAACTCAAGAGGGCAAGCAGCCAGCTCCTTCAGCTCCCTCTGCAGTGAGACACTCCACAGCAATTCCGATTGACTGCAGCTCGTCAGAGACTCCATTTGATGCCCTTGTACCCAGGACTCAAAGTTAGGCACTGCTGTAAGATCAGATGTGAGCTGACGAGCATCAGAGGCTCCTGGGGCCACTACCAGGTTTAAGATAAAGACAGAACAATAAATGGAAGGTCCTGAAAGAGAAAAAGCCAAAAAGGAAGCAGGGATGTATTGATGCAGAGAAAAGGAAAATACAAGGAGGGAAGGAGTGGAGAGTAGCTTAAACACTGGGTATAGTCTCTAAAGACCATTTTCCTACTCTGCCAAAGATCTTTCTGGACATGATGAAACCAGAGAATTCAGCTCTTAACTGTTTTACTTTCTTTGCAGCTTTTCTTGCAATTATGCTTGGAAATATGTGTGTGTATATATACACACATATATGTATATATATACAATATATGTACTATATACTATATATGCACACATATACACACATATGTGTGCATATGAGTATATAGATTCACATATTGTGTATATATTATATATATGCACACACATTTATATGTACATATATGATTTTGCTGTATATTGAGAAGTTTACATTTGCCACACAAGGTGAGCCTGCTGTATGCTGTAGTACTGCGATAGCACCTGAGACTCCTGGCCATTGGACCCTTGCTGCAGTCCTCTCTTGAAGATTTCATATGTGTTTGGCACATATGACACCAGCATGACTCTGCTTTCTATCATCTGTGGTACTTATTTGTCAAATAGAAGCTGTTGTGCTGTGGCTTAAAGTATCCTGATAGTTGGAAGAGAAAAGTAGTAGTAGAGTAGTGGTACCTATATGAAATTGAGTTTAGCTCCATCAGTTACAACCCTGGGGATTTGGGAAGGTCACTTTGCTTCTGTGAGCCTTCATTTCTTCATATGTACTGTGGGATGATAATAACACAGACTCTTGGGCCAAAATATTAGTACAGGGGTTAAGGTGACTATCTTGTATGTAGCTGGCTCTGTTTCAACCCACATATGATCACTTGAGTACAACCAGGAGTGATCCTAGGAGTGATCCTAGCAGGGTCACAAGTCAGACTGAACAAAGCTAGATGTGGCCCCAAAGCCCCCAAATTAAATAATACTGACTCTGCAGGGTTTTCCTGAAGATTAACATGTTGATACTAGTATGTACCACTGGTGGTTCACATATTGTGCATATATAAAGTCTTAGATTCAATCCCTGGCACCATATGCACACACACACCTCATAGTTTTTAAATTTATACATATAAAGTTTGGAGACAAATGCGCTATCAAGCACTGCCATCTCTGCCTCAGTATGTAGTTTGAGCACAGGAATTACATTTGAGATGTCATGATTTCTCCCAGTAACCCTGTGAGGGAGATGAGAGAATCATCCTCATCTCAGAGATGAACTCATCTTGGCTAAAGGATTAAATGCATTGCTCAAAATCAAGTAGCAGAAAGTGATTTTTCTCCTATTCTGGCCCCAGAACCCAACCACTGACGCTGAATGTGGACATTTCAATTCATGGTATTGGGGTGGTGACTCCTTGGTGACCCACAATGGGCACCTGGTTCAGAAAGAAGCTGACTCAGAACAGCAGAGTAGAAAAAAATTCAAACCTCTAATGACCTCAGCAGGCTCAATCCCCAGCCTTTGTTTTTGGCAACTATGGTACAAGTCCCTTTGTATTCTACATCAGTTTGGGAGCTACCAGATCAGTGCTTCATTGCAGTGCTTCGTGTGTTAGAATCTACTTCCTACAACCAAATTTTCCTGAATGACCAAAATGGGACTGTCAGAATTGGGATATTCATTAGCTGTTTACATCCTCTCATGATTATCACATTCAAGTATTGTACACTTTCCCAATCAATTTTTTGGGAGGCAGGGACAGGGGACATACCTGGTATGTGTACTCAGGGCTTACTTCTGACTATGTGCTCAGGGATCACTTCTGGAGTTGCTTAGGGAATAAAAGGCTGTACCAGGGGAGAGAGCTGGGGCCAGCCTCACCCACGGCTGGCACTTTAACCCCCTGTTCTCTCTCTCTAGCTTCCCAAATAGTATTCTCATAGTAAAATAATCGAGCCCAGAGGTTACCACTACTTTTAAGTTTCCTGTCTCCCTAATCATTCGGTCTAGCTAAGTCCTTGGCTTTCATGCTCTTGAACAATGTAGAATATTGTGTTACTATTTGTTTTATAGAATCTCATTCAATTTAAGTTGGTTTTGTGTTTTTTTCTCATAATTAGACAGAGGTCATGAATTGTGCCAAGGATATTATGGCAGGGACATGGGTATTTGCCATCTTTTTTATATCAATGGTGAACCCTCCTCAGTTTGGTCAGGCATCACTCTCACACCAGCCTCTATTGGAATCAGCCAAAAGAAATTCAGATCTGAATTCAGTATCAAAAACCTGAAAAGTTGTCTGGGCAGATGGTTGAACATTTTGAAAACATCCCCTTATCTTGTTCTAAAGGAGAGGACAGAAGCCTTCCTCAGAGATTTTTATTTACAAGTAAAACAGCCTGCACCCCAGGGATCAGCCCAGGGAAAGATATGTATTGCTCGCTCAGTGAAAAACTTCTCTTTCCTAAAAATATGTGTCCCTGGGGCTGGATTGATAATACAGTGGGTAAGGGCACTTACCTTACATGTGGTCAGCCCAGGTTCATTCAATCCCCACGTCCCCTTTGGTTCCCCAAACCCACCACCCTGAGCACCAGTGGATGTGGTCCCAAAACTAACACAAATGTGTGTACCTGTTCTATTTTATATAAAACAACAAGCTTCTCATAACCTTGCAGACAATATGATTACCCTTTTGGATCCAGGTCAACTATCTTCCAACCTTCTGGCTTATTGCCAATAAAGCTTTTTCCTAACTAGTGTCTGTCAGTTGTGACATTCTTGGCACTGAGGATGGAACCAAACTTTGTGGTTATGATGAGTAAATCCTTCTCCATCACATCCTCAGCGTCAACTCCCTAGTAGGCAACTACAGCTCTATTCTTCCTTTCCCTATAGAAACATCTACTTTGTTCAAGCACCCCTATTGGTTTTTGAACTGCAGATTTTAGGAGCAGAAAGAATAGATGTGAAATGGACAGAACAGGCAGGAAGGGATTTTGAGGGAAAGGAAAATAGAATCAAACCCTAATTTTATTTTTTGTTGGATTTTGTTTTTTGTTTTGTTTTTAGTCAAGCACCCTACCTGTTGTATAATCTCTCCAGATCAAATCCAAAGTTTAAAGCTCACCCAGTATAAACCTTGATTTTCAATTGACCATTGTAATTTAAGCTAATACAAGAGTCCTTTATTTATTTGTGTAGTAATTTGCAAACCAAAACCTGTCAACCAATGAATAAAGTTCCTAATGAAATGTAGCCCAATGATCAATATGATAATAACACAATTTCAAGATGTTAAACTTGGGATATAACCTGAGTTTCACCCAAGAAACAGCTGTTCTACACTGAATAAGAGACATAGTAGTAAGGTGTTGGAGTGATAGTATAGTTTGTAGGGTATTTGCCTTGGACAAGGCCAACCCTGGTTCAATCCCCAGCTACTCATAATGTCCCCTGAGCTTACCAGCAGTAATTCCTGACTGCTGACAACTGAACCAGGAATAAACCCTGAGAACAACAGGTTGTGGCCCCCCCAAAAAAAACAAAACAAAGGTAGTAAGGTGTTAAGGTTCTTAAAACTGTGGATTCTTAAAACTTATTACTTTTTAATAAGTATTTATTAAATACTTATTAAAAAAAGCTTTGCAACATTGTCCCTACTAGTCTTCACCCGCATTACTTTAGATTCTGACTTGATTTGATATTGAGTCATTGCAGATACATTTAGCTAAGAAGAGGTGAGGTGAGTCCCGAACCCAAGAAGACTGCTGTTGGTACAAGATGACCATGTAAGCATCTAGGAGTGGAGAGTGATCTCATGTGTGAATAATGAGGGGCATCTGGAGCTAAGGAATGCAGGGCTTATCAGTCATCAGAAGCAAGGATGAGGTGGAGAATTAGCTCATGTGGTAACACATGTCTATGGTGCCTCAGACCTGGAGTTTGATCTCCTACACTACATGCATCCCCAAGAAAGTACCACCAGGAGTTACTGCCACCCAAACCTCAGCTTTGCTGGGAGTTTTCCTTTTTTAACAACAGCAACAATCACTTCTCAGACATTTGGCTAAGGTCAAGTTTAGTAGCAACAACAATAACACAACCAATAGTAGATAGGACCAAAGTATGGAAAAGACTGTGTTGGAGCTCTTAGTATGAATCAACCCTGTCAATTTCTTCATGTCATGTTGTTCATTTCAGACTCCTTATCCTTCATTTTTGACCACATTCAGCATTGTTCAGGGGCAATTCCTGGGACCAGATGTGCTCAGGTCTCCTGCATGTGATGTATGTGCTTCAGCACTTTGACCTCCTTCCTGACCCAAATTACTGTTATGTAAGCCAGCCTGAGGAAAGGTTCTTGTTTTTCTTTCTTTACCATTGAGCTAGAACTTGCCTTCCCTCCAAGGCACCTCATGGTCAGCTGAGCACGGGGAGAGCTGGTAGCAGCTCTGCCTCATGTGTCTGAATCTCTGGATCAGGCATACCTGGGCTTGAAATAGTGTTCATTGTAGGGTGGGACTCTGACAAGCAGGACTTGAAATCGGCTTTTCTCTTGGTAGAGCTCTGACGAGCTGTGGAGTCTGGATGTTGAAATTGGCAGCCCTCATGGTTGGGTTCCTCTGGCTTCTTCTGAGGCTCTGTTGGAATGGTGGTCCAGGGCTAGAACTCTCCGTCCCTCCCAGGTGCCATCCCAATAGAGCCTGACAAGAAGCCATGGGAACCCCCAAACATGAGGGCGCCATTTTCAACATCCGACTCCACAGCTCATCAGAGTTCCACCCAAGAGAAAAGTCTCTGTTCCCCATTGTGGTTCATCAATAAATGCATGAGAGCCTACTACTGAAAGTATACCATCCACATGGCATAGCCTGGCAAGCTACCAGTGTCATATTTGATATGCCAAAAACCAGTTACAATAATAGACCTCATTCCCTGACCCGAAGGAATGGTCTGAGGCTCTTCGTGTTCCTGGAGTGAGCAGATGCCCTTGGGCTAAACTAGCATGCTACAGGACATATGGAGATGTTACTGGCGCCTGCTCGAGCAAATCTATGAACATCAGGAAGACAAGTGATACCATTGAGCATGGGATTATAAATTGAAAATTCCCAACTTTTAAAATTTTTTGGTGTGTTTTACATGAGGAAATGTTTAAGAAAACATGGTAATAATGAACAGTCTTATTCTTGTCAAGGTGACCTCACTCTTGGTTGTCTCCTGTGCCACAAAATTGTCACTTCTAAAGCTGTCAGAAAAAAAGGAATAATTTACCTTTAAGACACCCCCAGAAGTATGGATCTAAAAACCATTTCACCCCCTTCACTCTTTCCTGGTAACCCACCACTGTCTAAATGTCTACACTTGAATTTGCCTTATTTTGAGAAGTAAAATCAACATGTTTACTTTGCTTCATCTTATTTTATTAAGTCTGTCATCCATCTAGTTGCAAATGCAGAATTCCCCCGCCCCATTGTTGAGTAGTATTTCATTTCTATGTACCTTACATTTTTATTCAATCATCTGTTGGTAGGAACTTAAATATATATATATATATATATATATATATATATATATATATATATATATATATATATATATATATATATATATATATATATATATATATATATATATATATATGTCGGGCGCCCGCCGGGGTCCCCCAACAGTGCCGGGAAGCGAGTTCCCTTCTACTTCCGAAGCTGGCGAGGAATGGATGGACACTCAGGAATCCAATGCGGTTTTAGAAGGCTTTACTTATCACAGGTTCAGGCATACAAATCAGCAAAAGGAAAACCCGATGCTTAGGATTCCAGGCTAGAACCCCAGCCACGTGTAGGCCAAGATGGCGACCACCACGTGTAAAGCTTCCAAGGGGAATAAACGCTCACAAGGCGAGATCCCACCGGAAGAAGAAGCACGGGAGAGCGGGAACCGCTAGTTTATACCCCCCCACCCCCCGCAACTCAGACCTTCCTCCCATTGTTATGGAAAGCAGGGAGGGTCCAATGCCCTTAGGTAGTCCCTCCCTGCATCTCACCTAGGGCCTTTACTGTGCTAATGTTTTGAGGCGGAATGCCTTTGAAATGTAGAGAAGGGGGTTTCTGAGATGGCATGTCACTGTACCAAAAACCAACACCAATGCCAGTTAAATATTTCTCCAAGCCTTCACAAGTCTCCTCTACTTCATTGTAGTTTTATATTTTATCAGGGAGCCATGCTTGTTTGTTTGGAAGCAAACAGCATTTCTCTCTGGTCTAATTACTTAGGTGTCCTTACGTGGCCAGGCTAATATGCTGGTAAGATCTAGCTAGTCCCATGATGATTGTGATAGCATGGGAGAATATTTATACCAGCTAGTACAGCATACATGGTCGGATAAACTGCCACATTTAGACTACCCCCTTATCTACGGAGTGATTTGCGGGAGGCAATCCAGAGCAGATGCAGCGGCCCTTAGGAGTCCTGCAACATATATATATATATATATATATATATATATATATATATATATATATATATATATATATATATATATATTTGTTTTTTGGGTCATACCCGCGATGCTCAGGGGGTTACTCCTGGCTCTGCATTCAGGAATTACTCCTGGCGGTGCTCGGGGGACCATATGGGATGCCGGGGATCGAACCTGGGCCTGCACAGGCCAGCCGCATGAGAGGCAAATGCCCTACCTGCTGGGCTATCGCTCTGGCCCCTGGTGGTACTTATATTTTATCTCTGACTGTTATAAGTAATGTTTTTTGCATGTGCATATGGGTATTCATTTCCTATCAAACTGAAGATTTGGGGTTTAATTTTTAGTCAGTATCTAAAAAGTGGGATAACTGAATTATAGAAATATTTTTTAGGGATCCCTATACTGCTTTCTCTAATGATGGAACCAATTCCTTTCCACTAACAGCGGGCTTCCATTTCTGCATTTTCCTAATACTTGTTTATTTTTCAGGTAATAGTTATTTTCTTACTGAAATGAGGAGATGAGCACTTTCCCTTCCATTATTCAGTTCCTTCCTTATTTCTTCCTTCTCTTTTCTTTCTCTATTTCCCTCTTTCTTCCCCTGTGTTGTCAATCAAACCTAGGGCTTCACCTATGCAGAGGGTAAGTTCTACCATAAATTACACCCCAAGTCCATGAGCCACCTTTGAATTGACCTATTACTCACCAATATGAGTTTTTTTGCAGAAGTGTCTACATAGAACTTCTTCCCCTTTTTTGGCTTGGTTTTTGGGAGCTACACCTGCCAGTGTTTAGGGCTTATCCCTGGCTCTGCACTTAGGGATTGCTGCTGGCAGTACACAGGGGACCATATGGAATACTGGGGATTGGACCTGGAGTCAGCCAAGTGCCAGGCAAGTGTCCTGCTCACTCTACTAGCTCTCTCCCCACCATTTCTAAATTCCCATGAATCATTTATATGTATTGGATATCAACCCTTTTTCAAATGCATGATGTGCAAACATCTTCTGACATTCAGCAGTCTTTTTCGCTTTGATGAAGGTTTCATTTGTTGTGCAGAAACTTTGTAGTCTCTGGAGTTTTCTTTGTGTTTGCTTTTGTTTCCCTCCCTGTAGGAGCAGAAACTCCAAGCCTGTTTCTCAGGCCAATTCAAGGCACATATTGCCTGCATTCTCTTTGATCTGTTTCAGGGTTTGAGGTTTCACATCTGAGCCTTTAACCCATTTTAAATCAGTTTATGTGTCTGGTGTTAGTCAGTGGTCTAGTGCCATTCTTATGCCTGAGATGACCTCAACATTGTGTGTTGAAGAGGTGTTTTTCTGGGACTCTTTGGTGATAACTTACATGCGGATTGATCTGTCGGCTCTTGATTCCGTTCCATTGATCTGTGTCTGGTTTTTTTTTTTTTATTTTTCTTCATGTTATTTAAAATGTAATGCAGGACTATGAAACTGCTCAGTGCAGAAAGACCAAAAGGAGAATACATGTACTTGGTCATTTGGAAATGACATTATTGACAGGAAGTGAGATGAGACAACTTATTATGAAGGAATGATACAGAAGAGTGTGATTGTGTCTAAGGTGGCAAGTGAGCCTCAAAGGTTTCCAATTTGCAATTTGGGATGACAAATAATCCAAGGTGAGTGTCCTGAACAATTTGGACCTAGAACTGCTCCTACCCCGCCTCCCGCCTATGTTGGGATAAATAGATGGCAAACAGAAAATGCCACTGGAGAGGATGTATTTGAGCTTGAGCTAATATATACAGTGGCATTGACATGGAAGGAATCTCTTTACTGCTGTGCCTGGAGGTTTCTCCTTCAAGTTACTCTGGGAAAGGAGAGGAAAGGAAAAGCGAGTGAGGGGAAGAAATTCCAGATTTGTCTACATTCCCTGCCCCTCTCTCACAGAGACTAGTGGCTAGGAACTTTTCTTTGAGTTGACAATATTCTATTTTCTGCAACTTGGTGGAGTCAAAAGTAAAATGCAAAGTGGAGGGCCGGAGCGATAGTCCAGTGGGTAGGGTGTTTGCCTTGCACGCGGCTGACCCGGGTTTGATCCCCCGGCATCCCATATGGTCCCCGAGCACCGCCAGGAAAAATTCCTGAGCAAATAGCCAGGAGTAACCCCTGAGCATCACTGGGTGTGACCCAAAAAGCAAAAAAAAAGTGGAGTTTAGTTATGGACAATAAAGTTTATACTTTTGCCCACCAGAGTTTCTGGTGATGGAATTTGTTTCTGTTACATTAATAAGTGAACTGAATATTCTTCAGAGACATTCTGAGGTGCCTTATACTTGTGCCTTCTTGGTGCCCAGTGAGCTGTCAAGTTGACTTGGTTTCTGTTCAAACACGAACTGAGGTGAGATTTGCTAGTGAAAGAGAATCTAAAGTAGTCAACTAACATTTCTCTCTCAGTAAAGCACAGTCAGAGAGATGAGGTAGGTTGAGGCATGTGGGGAGGGTAGGATAGGGTGGGTGGGGTTGTATATCCATGGAATCAACCCTTTAGTCTCCTGATCTTTTGCTTCTAGACTCTTTGCTTGTGGGTTCTCCCTCCCTCCCTTCCTGCTGCGTGTTGAAATATCCACAGCGGCAAGGCTGTGATCTCTTGTCTTATCTCTTGAATTGGTTTAAGTCCCAGTGACTGTGCACCTTCATCATCATTTCTCATGGGTAATTGGTTTGTAAAGTACATTTTTGAGGTTTGAAACCTCATGTGAGTATTTCTCTTACCTCTGACAAAGAGTCTTTCTGGGCTCTAAGTGCTCTAACTAGCATTTGCATTGAGTCTTTGTGAGAGGCAAATTATGCTTGGAACAGTTTCTCCTCAACTTCCTCCTTAGTGCCTTCCCTGGTGACAGAATGGCCTTTTATTATCACTGTCTGCTTAAACTAATTCTGTTTCTTTGCCTTGGGGTGGAACTGTTGATCAGTTGCTCAATTTTCCTTTCCAAGTTGCTTCTGGTGATTTTCCTTGTTCAGTTCCCACACTGTTGCTGGCCCCACGCCCCCCTCTCTCTCCCAATCTTCCTTTTCAGATCTACAAAGCTTAACCAAACAACTTCTTCATCCTGGGAACCAAAAATTGACCTTCTTTCCCTATTGTCCGCCAATCAGAGGGTGGCCTTTGTCCACTAATGAGAGTTTACAAGTTCCTCCCCTTAGGGGAACATTGATTTAACCTGCACACAGTGTTTTAAGTTACAGATTTAGTGGCGCTTTGACAATTGGTTTCTCATAGCCCTGCTTTGTGATTCACCTGCTCTGAAAAGGGTGTCAACAGTCAGGTCCTTGTCTCTACTAAAGTTCACCTCATAAAACTCTGCTGGTTCCTTCACTTTGTCCAGCAGAGAACAACTTCTGCTATAAATCAATGTTATTATTTTTTAAATTTTATTTTACTATACCACCATGAGATAGGCAATTACAAACATGTTCATGATTGGGTTTCAGTCATACAGTGTTCCGGCATCCATCCCTCCAGGAGTGCACATTTCCTGCCACCAATGTCCCCTGATTTCCCCTCTCTCCCAGCCTGTCTCTATGGCAGGCACTTCTCTTCTCTTCTCTTCTCTTCTCTTCTCTTCTCTTCTCTTCTCTTCCTCTCTTCTCTTCTCTTCTCTTCTCTTCTCTTCTCTTCTCTTCTCTCTCTTCTCTTCTCTTCTCTTCTCTTTCTCTTCTCTTCTCTTTCTCTCTCTTCTCTTCTCTCTTCTCTTCTCTTTCTTCTCTTCTCTTCCTCTTCTCTTCTCTTCTCTTCTCTTCTCTTCTCTTCTCTCTCTTCTCTTCTCTTTCTCTTCTCTTCTCTTCTCTTCTCTTCTCTTCTCTCTCTCTTTTTCTCCTCTTACACATTGTGGCTTGATCTACATACATTTAGAGATTATCATGTAAATCCCTTTGCATACACTCAATGCTTAGTTCTAGTCTGGTGTTACGATTTCCAACAATTAGTAGAACATTGGTATATATTTATATCACACAAATGAATGAAGTCATTCTATGCATGTCCTTTTTCTTCTGACTAATTTCACTTGGCATGTTAATCTCTATGTCCATTTATTTTTAAGCAAATTTCATGACTTCGTTTTCCTGACAGCTGCATAGTATTAAATTGTGTAGATGTACCATAGTTTCTTTATCCAGTCTTCTGTGCTCAGGCACTCAGGTTGTCTCCAGTAAATCAAAATTATTATACCATTGATTTTTTTTACACTAATTTGTAATACAATGATTGGTTTGAATCATGGAATTTTATTCAGTCTGGAAGAATATCTGGTATTTATTTGGTAGTACTGTAGGAGCTTTAATTATGTTGTTTTAATCATCACCATCCCAGGAAGGAGAGATTATCAGTCCCAGTCTACCAATGATAACCTGAGGTTAAAAGTTTTTTTCTTTTTAATCCCAGTTCTCTGAGTAAGTAAATGAGAGGATTTGAATCCTGACAGTCTGTCTAACTGTAGCCACCACTTTCAAAGATATGCCCCAGATGTGGCCACTCTTAAGAACTATGGATGGGGGTGGGGGGCAGAGTGGTAGCACAGCAGGTAGGGTGTTTACCTTGCATGTGGCCAACCCAGGTTTTTTTTTTTTTTTTTTTTTGCCTTTTTTGGGTCACAACCGGCAATGCTCAGGGGCTACTCCTGGCGGTGCTCGGGGGACCATATGGGATGCCGGGATCGAACCCAGGCCAGCAGAGGCCGGCCGCGTGCAAGGCAAACGCCCTACCCACTGGGCTATCGCTCCTTTTTTCTTTTTTTTTTTTTTTTTATTTTTATTTATTTATTTTTTTGGCCAACCCAGGTTTGATCCCCAACATTCCACATGGTCCCGAGCACCGCCAGGAGTAATTCCTGAGTGAAGAGCCAGGAGTAACCACTGAGCATTGCTGGGTGTGACCCAAAAAGCAAGGAAAAAAAAACCTGTGGATTGGTTCTCAGGTCTTATATTCTATTCCCTCCTCTTCTGAGCTTAGTTACTTTTTAAAAGCACATTTTCCATAGTGTTGATTTCAAATGCCTTACTCCTAGCTTCTAAATGTTTATGTTAGATTGACTGAGAGTTTAGTAGTTCACTTTGCAGAAAGCTTTAGACAATGAACTTTATCTAGGCTTTTTCTCAGCATGTGGTTTCAGTTTTAGCAAGGGACTTGCCTCCCCACCTTACCTAAAATACATCCTTCTTCTTTTCTTCCTGTAAAAGTTGGTTTTCTTGCTTTATTGGATAGCTAGTAGATGGTGGGTGCATATCTTATCCATTTCACTCTCACTTTATGTTTGGGAACAAATAGATTTGTACCAATTTCCTGCATGACTAGAAGAGGGAGTACTGGGCACAGGAAGCCATGATTAAAGTGTTCTACATTAGCAAAATGTTAAATCTCCACAAAAATAACTTGCGTCATGTGTCTTTGGCAAAGTATTATGGCCCAGACTAATTTTCTGGCCTTTCAGAGCTAAAAAGAATACTTTGTCACCAGGATCTAGATGTGTTTTCCACTCTCCTGTTTCCTTATCATTCAAGTTCAAATATGGCCCAGCTTTGAATGATAAGATTACTATTTTCATTATTTGGCAAGAACATTTAAAAAACATAATGACTAATAAAACTAATAACACTAAGATTGAAGGTCTGTAGTTGTCTAGTGATACTTTTAAGAGAAATGCATAATTATTATCTGTGAAGAGACACAAAGGACTGAACCCTTGCTTTGCATGTAGGAGGCTCAGAGTTTGATCCCTACACTTCAAAATCCCCAATCAACAGGAAGAGTGACCCCTGGGCACCATTGGGTATGGCCTGAAACCTTCCCTCAAGCTTCCAAAAGAAAGAAAAACTGCACAGTGAAGGATAAGAGAACAACTAAGTGAAACCTGCTTGGATTTGAAGAGGCTGTTCAGGAAATAAGGTCATCAATGAGGAAGAGGGATGAGGTACCACCTTGGCTTAGTCTTTCCCGAGGTTAAGCTGGAGTGAAGAGAACTCACGCTCAAAGGAAATTCACAAGTGTGGCCTTTCCTTCCAAAGCCAATGTATAGGACCTAGCTGCCCTGGTCTAAGTAGTAGGCTGGAAATAGGGTCTGCTCCTCTTTCCATCTCCTTGACTAAAAGGAGCTGAAGCTTTAGAGTTAAGTCTTGTGGTTTCACCATAAATATTGAAGACATCCTTTAGACTCTGTCAAGGACTCTATCACCTCAGGCAGCTTAATAGGCTATAATAGAAAGAGCAACAAATGTGGTATGTACATATTTCAGCAATATTTTAAATAATTTTTAAAATCTATTATTCATCTTTCATACACCTACACACAGGCATGCACCCCAAAACTGTAATTGAATAAGGCTAGAGAGAGAGTACAGAGTATAGGATGCTTGCTTAATGTGACCAGCCTGTGTTCAATCCCAGGCATATGGTCCCCTGAGCCCTGCCAGAAGTAAGCCCTGAGCACCACTGAGTGTGAACCCCCAACACACAAAATATGTAGCTACAAATTTATTCAACAAATACTGCAACATAGTCGAATAAGATTTTTTAAAGCAAGCTAACTCAAGTCTCTGTATGCATAAATGCCTATATTTGTCTAGAGGTACAGTGAGTAATTTATAAACTGAAGTTTCTAAACCCACAGTAAGAGTCTGGGGTTTGAAGAAGAATGCTCTCAACATGAACAGGGCTTCTCCAACATTCCAGCTGTCTTGCCAAATGCTCACAGAGAGTTGCTTCCCATTGCATGGGGCGAATCCTGTGTGCCGTTGTGTCATGGACCATAACGAAGCACTGAGGCTGATGGAACCAACTGGCCACTGTGCTAGACTGAAGGCTTGAGAAGCTCCCTGGTGGGGATTACAGGAAATGAGATTGATAGCTGAAGCCAATGATTAAAGGCAAATGGACCCCATAGGTGAAATGATTTCAATAGCAACATGTCTCAAGGCTAAAGTTTCCAGGATTAATAACATGAATAGAATAGGGCAGAAATTCCCAGATTGTCTCAGCTCACTGAATTGAGAGGACCTATCCACACACAGCAGGATTGCTTGCTGCCTGGCTCCAGGCCAAAGATACCATCCAGAGAGGTATGACAAGGGGGTTTCGGGCTGGAATATAGATTGTTGAGAGTCTCTTTTTACCCCTCAACACTGGAAAAGGTAGAAATATATGCATCTTTTGTTCATGTCTGACTTCCTTTGCAAAAATTCTCAAGAGCCATGACTGAGTCATAACGCTGAACCCTAAAACTGTGCACACACACCATATATTCACAATTTTAAGAAACTATATTAGTTCTTTTTTGAGTCAAAGAGACAGAATAGGGGTTAAGTTGTTTGCTTTGCCTTGCATGTAGCCAACCCCAGTTGGATCCTTGGCATTTCATGGTCCCCCAAGCAATGACAGGAGAGGCCCCTGAGCACAGAGCCAGGAATAACACTGAGCACTGCTGGGTATAGCTCCAATGCCTCACCTCCAAATTTAAGACACACCTTAAAAGAATGTTTTCTTTAAGAGACATTGATGAACTTGGTTGGAGCTATGGTTCCGTGGGTAACGCTCTTGCCTTGTATATGGCTGACCTGGTTCAATCCCTGACACCACATATGGTATCTCACTCCCTACCAGCAGTGATCCCTGAGAGTATAGCCAGGGGTAAGCCCTGATCACTTCTCGGTGTGGTCCCAAAACAAATAAAACTAATGAAATTTTTATCAAAGTATGATAACAACATGGGCGTTTATACACAAAAATGTATCACAAGCTAATCACCATTATAACTCCATTTGAAGGACTTAATATTAATTCATGATCCTGTTATTCTATACATTCAGAATTTTCCCATAAGGATATAATATGCACTTTTTATTCATGTTTATTTAGCTTAATGATATTTAAGTAATGATATTTATGTAATAGAGACTCACAGACATGAGGCAGAGCTGCTACCAGCTTTCCTTGTGCCCAGCCACTCACGAGGCACCCAGGAGGGATGGTGGGTTCTAGCCCTGGCCCGCCACCCCAGCAGAGCCTCGCAACAAGCTAGATGACCCCCACTCCATGAGGGCCGCCATTTTCCACATCGGACTTCCCTCGTCAGAACTCCATCCAGCAGATGAGCCTATCACAGTCCGGATCATTGACACACACCCTGCAGCATTTTTTTTTCAATCCGGCCCAGGTATGCTGATCGAGACTCACAGACATGGGGCAGAGCTGCTACCAGCTCTCCCTGTGCCCAGCCACTCACGAGGCTCCTAGGAGGGATGGCGGGTTCTAGCCCTGGCCCACCACCCCAGCAGAGCCTCACAACAAGCCAGACGACACCCCCACTCCATGAGGGCCGCCATTTTCCACATCCCAGACCTCCCTCTTGTCAGAACTCCATCCAGCGGATGAGCCTATCACAGACCAGCTTGCGGCTGCAGTTCATTAATAAATGCTGTGTTTATATACATACATACATACATATATATATATATATATGTATATATGTATTATGATACCAATATCCAAGGTAAAGTGAAACATGTATCAGGAGGTTTTGTCAAAGGTGGAGATTATCACAAACGTGTGGGAGTCAGAGGCTAGGTAAGACAGAAAATGGAACAGTGTGCTAACAATTGTCTAGGGTACTAATACCAACCTAGAACTGAGCATTAAATAGAGGCAAAAGATACACATGACAACCCTTTAATGTATGTTCTGTAATCCGCAATCTGGAAGGGAAGGAAAAGAGAAAGAGATAGAGAGAAAGGGAAAGAAATAAAGAACCTGCCATGGAGGTGGACTGGGGAAGGGGAGGGAACCGGGGACATTGGTGGTGAGAGATGGGCACTGGTGGAGGGATCGGTGCTGGAACACTCTATGACCAAAACCCAAATATGAACATCTTTGTAATTTTATATCTCACGGTGGTATAATAAAAATAAAAATAATAAATTAAAAAAAAGAAAAAAAAGAAAAAATAAATGCTGTATTTAGAGGTGGATACAAGAGTATGCCACCTGCACGGCAAGCCTAGCAAACTGCCCGTGTCGTATTTGATATGCCAAATACCAGTAACAATTATGTTAGGTCATTTCCATGACCTAATATAATGGTTTGAGGCTTTTATGTTCCTGGAGCGAACAGATGCCCTTGGGCTCTGCTGGTATGAGACAGGATATATAGAGATGTTACTGAAGCCTGCTCGAGCAAATTGATGATGAACGGGAAGATAGTGATAGTGATATTTAATGCTACTGTATGATGTTGCCATGCATTTATTCATTTCTATATTATTGAACATTCACATTTTTAAATGTTTCAGTGATGGAGAACTTTGAATTAGGGTCATTATTTCTGAATCTGACTTTTTAAGATGGCACAAAGGATTTTTTAAACTTAGGCACTTATTTGGGGGAAAATAGAAAAAGGCTATTAGGTAAATATATGTAAAATGTTCAAAGACAAAAATTTTGACATTATTTCTTAGTTTAACTATATGATTAGCCTGTGAGTCACATTAAATACATATCATGTAATTTGAAAAATAATCATTCTTGAGCCAACTTCTCCCACAACACAGAGGAGGTGCAGAGCCCATCTGGTTTTCCCTGTAAAAGATCTCATTGGAATCGTGGATCCTATGATTGGAGATTCATTGCTTTAGGTGTTGTAGAAATGGAACACTTCAAGGTTGAGTGGCTTCTTTCCATAGAAACTACCCCGGTGAGATAAATGATACCTGGGGAAAGTTATAAATTTCTATCACTTGATTTCAACTGGAGAATGTAATACCACCAGGCTGACTTCTCTGTCCTCATCAGATCTCAAACAATGATAGACTTTCCATCTGATTTGACATGGCAGTGGAATCTACCGCCTGCATTTCTGACTCCACGGAACTGTCAATCTCACCATAGAAGACTGTAAAGCCCACAATCGCCAAGGCTCTTGCTTCTAGGCCAGATGGAGGGAAACTGTCACCAAATCCAATTTGTAAGCTTGAGTATCTTGTCAGAGGGAAAAATATCTTTATACTTATGAACGAGAATGGAAAGAACCACCTGATGATACATAATGAACTCATAGACAAAGGCAAAAAGAGGGAAGGTAAGCTGAAAACAGCGCTCACCTAGTGTTAGACAAGGTGAATGCTATTTATGCAAAGCTCTTAAAGCTATATTTGAACAAACCTGGGGGCACTCAGTAAAAGCATTTTCCAACTTTGCAAAATTACTATATGCCTAAAACCCTTGACAAATGAACACTTGGAGATATGCTTAAGGAGTAGGTCAGGGAAAGGTAAGCTATATTATTGATGAGGGAATGAACCTGATCAGCGTATGAATATTTTAGAATGTGAATCTGCACAGAGAAAGGCTAGGCTAGTCTCTCTGTGTTTCCATCTGACATGGAATTGTATGTATTTAGACACCAGTTTCACAATACGATGATAATGTGATATTGAAATTATATTGTACTTTATAACCTATGAAGTTAAAGGTAGAAAAGACCATAGGTCACTTGGGCATAAGGATTATTTTAAGATGAAGGCAGTAAGGAGCAGAAATAAGAAAAGCTCTGCACCCTCCTTCTAGTTTGTTTATAGCATGACATAAATTTGTTGAAGTGTCATACTTTTCCTTCTACAAAGAATTGATGTTTCTCTTAGACAATCCTATCTCCTAGTAACCCACAGCTGATTCCAGTGAAGCAACATTATGAAGCTTACTTAACTTTCCATATATACTTGCCTTCATAATTTGCTGACTCTATAAGCTGATACGCCATTGTCTTATTATTTCCCTTAAAGTTTATTGTTCATTAGTTTAAATTTTAGTTACTCCATTGAGTGGTTCATCACTGGGTACTCCTGCACTTATGCAAGGTACACAGGTTAATAAACATCTGTTTTTTCTCTTATTGATCTGTTTTCCAATAGCCAATTTATATGATCCCAGAGACGCATAGAGGGGTATCATAACTTAAAATGGCCCTCCCCTACAGCTTTGTTCATGTTATCATGAAGTTCTCATGAACAAAACTCTTTTCTTAGGTGTCCACATATACATGGAAAAACATTAGAAAACTTGAGGTGAATAGATATGTAATAAATACATTACATATAATTATATGTAATATATTTACATACACAAAGGGATTTAATAATATATTTATATACACAAAGGGATTTGCATGATAATCCCTAAATGTCTGCAGGCGGCAAGCCACAATGTGTAAAGAAGGGAAAAAGAGACACAGAGAGAGAGAGAGAGAGAGAGAGAGAGAGAGAGTGTGTGTGTGTGTATGTGTGTGTGAGAGAGAGAGACAGACAGAGACAGACAGAGAAGAAAAGGTAAAGTGTCTGCTATAGAGATAGGCTGGGGGAGAAAAGAAGGGGAAAGAATTTGGGGACATTGGTGGTGGGAATAGAGCACTAGTGGAGGGACGGGTGATAGAACACTGTATGACTGAAACCCAATCATGAACATCTTTGTAACTATATATCTCACGGTAGTATAATAAAAAATTTTTTAAAAGATGACTTTTCAAAAAATATATTGTACAGAGACTCACGGCAGATTCTTAACCATTATTTCCAAGCCAAGAAGAGATGCATTTGGGTTGATAGCCTAAAGTGTCTGTTTTTTAAAATTTCCTGTTTTTCTACCATGTAAGACAATATCCTAAACCTAGCATTAAGAACTCCTCTTGAAACTCAGAGCATATGCAACTTCCTTGTTCAATAAGGTGACAAGGGATAGTGGGTTTTTTTTTTTTTTTTTTTTTTTGCTTTTTTGGGTCATACCCGGCAATGCTCAGGGGTTACTCCTGGCTCTGCACTCAGGAACCACTCCTGGCCGTGCTCGGGGACCATATGGGATGCCGGGATTGAACCGGGCCGGCATGGCCTGGCCGCGTGCAAGGCAAATGCCCTACCGCTGGGCTATCGCTTCGCCCCAACAAGGGATAGTGTTTACCTTCCAGGAACAGTTTCAAAATGCCTTTTTGGTTCAGCAGTAGTAAATGAATTTATTCCAAATAGTTCTCAAGGGAGTCTTGTAATTGGGCTTGGGGGTCATGGAAGTATTTTCTTTTGTAAGTTTTCTTTCACTGCCCCTCGAGGTGTTGCAGGTGTGGCTGCGGTGCCCAGCTGTGTCAGCAGGTGGCAGACAGGAGACAGGCTTGTCTATACCAGGATTCTGCTCCATGGGCCCTGGATGGTTAATGGTATGACATAGGAAAATACTAGGTCCCCTGGAATGAACCCAGAGCTACGGCAGAGCCTGCCAAGCTTCTCGTGGTGCATTCAATAAGCCAAACATAGTTAACAATAATGGACCCCATTCCCAACGAATGGAGACATTACTGGTGCCTGCTTGAGCAAATTGATGAACAACAAGAAGGCAAGTGACAAGACAAGTGACAAGTTTTCTTTCCCCTATGCCCTTCACCTTTCCTTTCCTACTTTGGTTGCTCTTCAGTTATGGACCTTGCCATTATGGCAAGTGTCATCATGTTTCCAGCAGACAATGGAGTGAAAGCAATGGGAACTTTGGCTTCGACCAAAACTCTGCTTGGGTTTTCAGGACCCATGTGTTCATTTACAATGGGGACTGTTGGTCAGGATGAGTGGAATCATATCTGGAAAAGTTGAGTGAAATGAGAGCAGTAAATAACAAGTCTGTTTCATGCAATGACTAAAATACTATTTGAAATAGTCTGTGCAAAGATGTACCTGCATCTGCCTCTGCTTGTGATTCCATGTGTATACTGAATAGAGCTTATAGGCATGCGTTTGATGTGCACATCCTGGTGCATCTATTGCATTGTGTAAGTATGCATGTCAGTGTCAGTGTGTGTCTAAGGATATTTATATTCTATAACACTTGACTAGAGCTATGAATGGATGGTCCAAGCCATTTTCCTGATATTTATTTTTTTGCATGGGAAACATCTCTATCATCCTTGACTCTGTGGGTAGAATTAGCATTTGCACATGAAGAAAAAATAAATTATTAATATCTTCCTCAGGCTCTTGGTCTCCTTTGAAGTCTTTGCCAAAGAAATGAGAGGCTCTTAGCTTGCTTGCTTGCATTGGAGGATATGCTCAGTCAAGCCTAATCACAGACTTGCTAATTGTGAGCCTGCAGACCTGAGGGTAGGGAGGGCTGTGTCCTCAGTTTTCAACTGGGGCATGGCCACCCTTCTGAATTGCTGGAGCTTTGGTTTTAAATTGTCCTCTTAGAAGAATGGCAGGGAAATTAGAATGGATGCTCAAGAGTTTTCCTCCCTTCTAGGTTTTCACAGCTTCCGGAGTGGAAAGATGAGCATCTTCCCTCCAACACCACTTCCAGTTTGGCAGTCCCTCTGATGTAAGTGGGCCACCCAAGCATGGCTCATGTGAGGCCGGAAGGAGAGAGAGATGGCCACCTTCTCCCCTCAGCAGTCCTCTGCTGCCCAGGACCCCCTGGGCAGGCTAAGGACTGATAAAGTCTGCTATGAGCCCCCTGCACAGCATGGGCCTGAGCCCCACCAGCCCCACGAGGTGGCCTTCAAGCCACACCTGATATCCGGCTTGATCTCTAGGCATGGGAGTTGATCCCCACTCCCGAGATTTCTCGGAGCCATGGACTCAGGCTGGAGCGAGGAATTGCTCTCTGCAGGAAGGGAAAGTCAGTCCCAGGTCTTACCCAGGGTTTTCTCAGAGTTCTTATCTCCCTCGCAGAAAGAGTTTTCAGGAATAGATGAGCAGTGAAGTAAAACAGATTTTATTATCAAGGTTTTAGGACGGGGAAGGAGGAGAGAAAAAGCAGAGTGTAACACATTAAAGGGAGAATGTGGGCTACTCAAAGGGCGGAGAACTCCAACTCTTAGTGAGAGAGAGAGAGAGTGAGTAGATATCTCAAGAGGGGAGATGCGAACTCTTAGAGAGAGAGAGAGAGAGAGAGTACACATCTCAAGAGGGGATATGCGGGGGACACATGAGCTCAGGCACCACATGTGCTTGGCCACGTGGTCTCAAGCAGCACATGGGCTCAGGTGGCATATGCATGCCATCCTTTGGTCAGTATGGCTTTTATAGGGTTTTTCCCAAGCTACTCCCATGTGGAGCTTCAACTTAGGTTAACATTCATTGCTAGGGACTTTGCCAAGGGGAGTAGATTTTGGGAGTGATCTTCTTTGAAAAATCTCCCTTTTTTTTTTTTTTTTTTTTTTTTGCTTTTTGGGTCACACCTAGCAATGCTCAGGGGTTACTCCTGGCTCTGTGCTCAGGAAGCATTTCTGGCACTGCGTGGGGACCATATGGGATGCTGGGGATGAACCCAGGTTGGCTGCATGCAAGGCAAACGAGCTACCCACTGGACTATCACTCCGGCCCCGAAAATCTCCTTTTCTTGACCTCTTTTCCTGCTGGTTTTTCTCTGTCCTGGAATCAGATTAAGGGCTAAGCCAGAAGGTTGATCCAGCTTTCTCAGGGTCTATTTTTGGTGATGAAGGTCTTATCAGGTCTTGGGGTCCTGATTCCAAAAAGGTAGGTCTGGAATCTTATGGCTAAAGGTCATTGCCATGCCCCTCCTACAGCACCCCACCCCCAGGCTACCTGCCTACATCACTTCTAATACCTGTTTCTTTTCCTTGCCTTAGCACATGTTATTTCTCTACAGGTTGACTACATTAAGACAGTGACTGCCTTTTTTTTTTTTTTTTTTTTTTCTTTGGTGCCTGGTTGATGGCCACAAACTGAACCCTGGCCTGAAGGCACAACTGAATGAATAGCAGGTAACTGGGGAAAGTTCCTAGTGTTGAACAGCAAATGGTCAGTGTGACAAATTGGTCCTTGGTGTAGAATTCTTCAAGGCTAACAAAGCCAACTTTTGAATAATTACATTATAATAATATTAGTGGCAAAAGAGACAGTCTCTGTTTTTGTTTGTTTTTAACAACCATTTTCTCTTTCTCAAGTTTCAGCTGATTTTGCTGAGTGTAAAATTCTTTTATATACTGTCATGCTCAGGAAGGAGGCATGCTTTATTATGTAGGCATAAATGCAGGCTGAGGAACTTTGAAAAAGAAAGGCAATTGAAATTCTGTACAGAAAGTGCTTTAGAAGGCTAATGCATGCACACTGTTGTGTATTGGAGAGTCAAGTGGCCATGAAAAGGAAAGAAAAGAGATAGAAAAACTCCTTCCTATTTGTACCAATAAAATGTAAATGCATGTTATTTCCCTGTGAACATCATCATATTGGATTTGTAGAGCTCAGTTTTTAGAATTTAAAATGCACCAATCCATAGAGAGAAACTGTTTCTTTGGCAACCAAAGCTTGAAAAAGAAAATTAGGATGAAAAGCAAATACGTAAGAACAACAAAAAAAATCTTTCTCAAGTCAAATACTGGAAAGCAAACCATTTTATTTCTAACTCTTAGCAAGAAATGTTCTGCCTATTTACCACCTGCATTTCCCCAATAATTTATAATTAGAACCCAGCAGTAAGTATTGATTTCCAATTGATGGATATCATCTGTGCCCTAATAAACTGACAGACCTCCAGAAATCTCTCTAGCGAGACCTTTAGAATACATGACATGAGTTAAACATATTTTATTTAACACCAGAGGAAATTTGCATTTCATCTCTCAGGCTTTTACGAAGCTGCTGTAAATGATTTAGCTTCGCTTTTAGATTTCAGAGTCATTTCATTTCAATTTGGGCCAGCTCTTGTATAATTCTTAGCCTTTGTTCAACCAAATGGAGACGCCCGGCACTTAGCATGTGGAATAACATGTCAAAAAAATATGGGACGCTTGAATTCACGGTTTGTGGGTTTAGTAAAGATGTGAAATAAAGCCTTTGATGCGTGTAAAAAATCACAGTAAAATGTAAGTGAAACCTAATTGTAAAATGTAAATGAGTTCTAATTGTTTACCATGCTCTTGGAACTGAAATCCTGCTGGGTAATAGGCCAGGGTACCCCGTAGGAAGTGGTTCTGCCTCATTCAGGGCAGGACAGGGGAGGTTTGACACCCACAAATGTTGTCATTGTTAAGGAGCAACTGGGTGGGACCTTTTGGTCTGGACTAGCTGGGCACAGTTCCTAAGCAGCGTCCTCCAATCCCCAGGAAAGACTGAGAAGTGGGCAAACAACCAGCATTCTTAAAAAATGGCACAGAACACATTACACATCCTAGTCTATTTGTATATGATCACTTTTTTTCTAACTTGAGGGAAAAAGAAGAGGATTGCCTCCTTCTCATTAATGACTTAGCCTTACTTACTAATGTGTCAATTGGCCATAGCTTTTATTTTTTTATATTTTTATTTTATTTTATTTTATTTATTTTTTTGCTTTTTTTTGGGTCACACCTGGCTTACTCCTGGCTCTGCACTCAGGAATTACTCCTGGCAGTGCTCGGGGGGACCATATGTCCAGCGGGTAGGGCGTTTGCCTGGCCATAGCTTTTATTTAGATTTTTGTAGCAGAACCAATAGGTTGTTTTTGGTGGGTTTTGTGTTTTGTTTCGTTTTAGGAGATTGGCTTGTTTTTTTAAGGAAGACAGAAACACACAGGTTTAAAACAAAATGGGGACCCTTGAGCATTTCTGTGTGGATTTTGTTTGTTTTCTGGGGTAAAAAGAAACCTATTAGCAGGTTCATTTGTATAATAATCATTCATTAAAATAGACTCCATGGCAATGAAATACTGTACTTGAATTCCAGCACAAAGCCTTTAAAAAGCTAAAATGTCAAAACAATAAAACTAATTAAGGCAACAAAATAGCTTTTTTCCAGCTTAATGACAAGCTGGTCCAAAAACACACTTCAATGATTTTTCTTTTCTCCAGAGACACTTTAAGTAAAGCAAGGATAGAATTTTCCACAATCATTATCTAGCCCAGCGTCATCTAGGAACTTAGCCCAACTGAACTGTCTGGCGGAGGAAGTAACTTGTCGCCTTTTTGGCTCCCTTCCCGCCCCCTCCGCCTCCCCTGCCTGGCTTCCACAGACTGGAGGAGAGTTTCTGAATCTCCACAGACAGGGTGTTTCCAGTGCCTTGTGGCTCCTCAAAGCTGACAGATGATAGTTCTAGAAAAGAGAATAACTGAACAACTCCAATCAAGAGGAAAAGAAACCAGCTCAATGTGACAGACATAGGACAAGCTCACCCCATCTTGACTATGGAGTGCTTTGAGACCAGATTCCACCCTTGATTCTAGCCATGACCAGGGTCTTACGGGATCTCATCAGGACCACAACACGTTCCCAATTGTCACCTTGCTCTAGTCTCTGATGGAAAACAGTTCTCTAGTCTAACTTTTGATTTTCACTAACCCGACATTTAAAGATGGCTCATTCTAAAGAATTAAAAGCCAACCCTCTACAAGTTGTTCAGGATGATGTTCAGGATAAGCCTTGGTAAGAGTTACTTTGGCAGGAGGATTACTTCAACCTGTCCTCGGAAACCCCACTGGCTCATGGGAAACCTTGACCACTCCCTTCATTGTCTAGAGGACAAAAATAGGGGATTTTACCTATGATTTGGATTATTTCCAGACATCTCTATGAGAGAAACCTGCTATATGGCTGGGAAAACATCTAATTAGAGCATCTGGTCTTTTGTTCCATAAGTCACCTTCTTTGGGATGTGAATTTTTTTTCCTGAAGCCTTTACCCTGTATCCCTTTCCTTAACAGGGGCAAACACCCCGATTTTGTCTCAGTGCCTTTGGATGCTTTGTGCTCATTTTCTCTAAGTACATGAATAAATTTGTTTTCTACTACTAAGCTGTCTGCTGACTTCATTTTCTGGTCAACCTGAGAAGAACCTAAAGAAGGGAGAAATCTTTTCCTAAGAGTGTTCTCAATCTGAAATTGTTTGGTGTTGCCTGGTGATAAAATTCTAGTGATGTATTTTTGGCTACACCATCAATGTTATGCTCTCATTTATCTTATCCTGTTGTGGGGCATTTGATATCTATTTTCCTCACTAGAGGTGGTGTTTACAATTACTGTCTGATTTATAGCTGTCTTCCCAAAATTTCTTCTGTAAGTTAGTTTTATTTTCGTTTATAAAGAATCATTGTATACTTAGAGCCAGTTACTCTGAGACCATTCAAAATTGTTTCTCACTCCATGTTCACTTGCTAATCTAACATCCATTGCTATTTCCTGAGAATCCTTTATTTCTTTTTTTTTTCTTTTTGGGTCATAACCAGCAATACTCAGGGGGTTACTCCTGGCTCTGTACTCAGGAATTTCTCCTGCAGTGCTCAGGGGACCATATGAGATGTTGGGGATTGAATCCAGGTTGGCCATGTACAAGGCAAATGCCCTACCCACTATACTATAACTCCAGCCCAGAATCCATTATTTCTATGAATGAAGGTCAAAAGTTAGATTTCTAATATTTCTTTTTTATGGTTGGTTTTCATTTTATATTTTTTATTATAACACCATGAGATACATGAATAGATTTAGAAATCTATTCATGATTGGGTTTCAGTCATACAATGTTGCAGCAGCCATTCCTCCACCAGTACACATTTCCCACCACCAATGTCCCCAGATTCCCTTCCTGCTCCCCCAGTCTGCCTCTATAGCAGGCTCTTTTGCCCCGCCCCTCTCTCTCTTTCTCTCTCTCTCTCTCTCTCTCACTCTCTTGCTTTCTCTCTCTCTTTCTCTCCCTTCTCTTACACATGGTAGCTTGCCATATATATATTTAGGGGTTATTATATACATCTCTTTGCCTACATTCAATGCTCAGTCTAGTCTGGCATTGCCATTTCCAATAATTACTAGAACACTGGTCACTTGATCACCTGAATCCTGTTATTCATCTATTTGCTCGAGCGGGCGCCAGTAACATCTCTATTGGACCCTATCATGTGCCAATGTAGCCCAATGGCATCTGGTTGATTCAGGAATATGAAGAGCCTCAAACCGTTCCTTCAGAGTCTTTACAAGGAAGTATGACCATCTTGTAGGTGGGCGGCCACGTGGTCTTTTGACATCCCGTGGGATCCAGTCGGTAATGGCTCTAGTCCAGCAGTTGTCTCCAAATCACATTACATGTCCAGCCCATCTGATTTTCGATGCCTTGGCAAGCGAGACAGCGTCCCTGATTCTGGAATAGTGACGGAGGTCAGAACTCCGGATTCCTTCTCTCACTTGAGTGAGGCGTGATATTCCAAGCATAGCTCTTTCAATTCCTCTCTGGGAGACCCGAATAGCATTCTCATCCTGCTTTTGTAGGGCCCAGGTCTCTGAGGCGTATGTTAATGCAGGGAGAATGGTGGAGTCAAAGAGATGTGCCCGAAGCTGGAGGTTCTTTGTCCTTTTAGCTATTTTTTTCAATGCCTTTGTAGGCATTCCATGCTGCTCTCTCTTCCTCCTGCACAGTTCAGGTTTTAGGTCGTTCATCATGTTGATTTCTTGACCTAGGTACACATAACTGCTGCATTCAGAGATGTTTGTTCCATTGAGAGTGAATGGGGCCTCAGGAACTAGTTCATTCTTCATGAACATTGTTTTCTTTTTAGATTCAGCTGTAGACCTATCTTTCCACATTCTCGGTCGAAGTCAGCCAGCATTTGTGCCACTTGGCTAATGTTTGGTGTTATTAGAACAATGTCATCAGCGAAGTGGAGGTGGTGTAGTTGCCCGACCATCTATCTTCACTCCCATTCCTTCCCATTCTAATTGTCGCATGATGTTCTCGAGCATGGCACTGAAGAGTTTTGGTGAAATGGTATCACCCTGTTGAACCCCTCTTTTCACATTAATGATCACTTCTTTGTAGAATGGTGAGATCCTGGTGGTGACTCCGTAATACAGCTCACGAAGGATCTTGATGTATTGGGTTTCAATACCCTGTTTGGCTAGGGCTTTGATGACTGCTTCAGTCTCCACAGAATCAAAGGCTTTCTGTAAATCATTGAACGTGAGACAGAGCGGCTTCTTGTACTCCCCTACAAACCTCGATGAGCTTGGTTACTGTGTGGATATGGCCGATTGTGCTGAATCCTTTCCAGAAGCCTGCTTGCTTGCATGGTTGTCCTTCATCTAATGTTCTGCTAATCTTGTTCAGGATGACTCGTGTAAACAGCTTGTAGATGACAGACAACAGGCAGATGGGGAGATAGTTGCCAGTGTCGTGAATGTCTCCCTTCTTGAACAGTAGAACTGTCCTGCTGGTTTTCCATTGGGAGGGCACCTTGCATTCGGACAGGTAGCATGTGAAGAGCCGAGCTAGTGTACTGATGAGTACTGATGGCAGATTCTTCAGGTGTTCGGGTCTGACTTTGTCTGGGCCTGGTGCTGTTCCCTTCTTTACCGGCCGAGATGGCATGTCGGATTTCAGAAGGGAGAACATTGGGAATTACATATCCATCCTGTGGAATTTGGTATGTGGGCAGGTGGATGTGGCTATCAAAGATATTTGAGTAGAAGTCCTGGATAATCTTCTCCATTGCCTTTCTGGAAGATGTGATAGATCCATCAGGGCGTCGGAGGGCAGTCATCTTGGTCTTATAGTTGGCGAAGGACAGGCGGGCAGTGCGGAATGCTTTTCCGGCTTCTGCTGCATCTTCCAGTATTTCTGCTCTTCTCTCTTTGAGTTCTTCTTTTATCGCTTCTCTGCACCATTTAGCTAAGCTTGGACGTTAGCATTTGGTCTCCGGAGGCTCGCGCCTTGCCATGTTGGCGAATGAGCTCTAGAGTTTCTGAAGACAGGCGTTCTTTTTGTGTCTTTCTCTCTCGGCATTCTTCGCACAATCATGGAGGGTGCTGAACCAGTCGGTTGTATTCTTCATCGATGTTGTCAATGATGGTATCTTCCCATGTTGCTGCAAAGGTGCCAAAGAGTTCCCAGTTGGTGGCGTTCTGGGAGTTCTCTTCTTAAACTTTGCAGCCTTTTCTCCCCATTGCGGGAAGTAGAATTTTGCCCCGAAGGAGATGGTGGTCTGATCCTGTTTGGAATTTGGGGGCGACAGCTACATCGGTCAGACAAAACCGTCGATTGAAGATGATGTGGTCAATTTCATTGTGGAACTGTCCGCCAGGAGATTCCCATGTCCAACGTTTCACTTCAGCTTTCTGGAACTGTGAGTTCCCATGAATGGTCTTAGTGGACATGATGAGCTCAGATAGTCTCTCACCCTGTTTGTTCCATTCTAGGCCATGGGTCCCGATGTGGAGTTCTTCAGCCGATCTTCTTGGTCCTATCTTGGCATTAAAATCACCTGCTAGCTGTCAGAAAAGATCAAGTAATGAAATTTACCTGAAAATGAATGGGCATGGAGACTATCAGGTTGAGTGAAATTAGTCAAAGAGAGAAAAGAGAGAGAGAGAGAGAGAGAGAGAGAGAAGAAAGTAAAAGTGCCTGCTATAGAGACAGGCTCAGGGAGGTGTGAGGGAATTTGGGGCCATCGGTAGTGGAAATAGGGCACTTGTGGAGGGGCGAATGGTGAACAATGTATGACAGAAACTCAATCATGAGCGGTTTTGTAATTGTGTATTGCGATGATATAATTAAAAATAATTGAAATTGTTTTAAGACTAAAACTGTGTATAGAGCAAGTCTGTAAGTTATAAAAGTGCTAAAGGTTGTTTTGAAAGGTTGACACATGAAATAGTTTGAGTTGTTCTGTAATTATTTCTGCTAATGAAGCCAAATTCACATTTTCTGATCTCAAAAAAAAAAAATAAAATCACCTGCTATGATCTTGTAGAAGGTGTGATCTTTTTCTATAGAACTCCTCAATTCCATGTAGAATTTCTCAATTTTATCTTCTTTGCATGTGGATGTTGGTGCGTAGACAATGAAGATAGAAATTGCTGGCAGTGGGCCACATCTCTTCAAGTGTAGTCGTCCCTATTCGGTTTGTTAGGTATTCAAATGAATCAATGTTTACAGCCATGTTCATGTTGACAAGGACACCAACGCCACCAATGCCTCTTTTCGTTGCATGTTCCAAGGAACAATTCTTCTCTGGTGTCAAATACAGCATGATGCGACTGGCGCCTCCTCGTCTCAGTCAGACCAATGATGTCGTACTTGGTCTTTTTTGCGCTTGCAGCATCAGATCCTCAATATATGCTTCCGATGCCAGCGTAAGTGCATTGAAAGTACAGACAGTCATTTTAGTCCTTCTACGTTTTGGCAGCCTAGGATGGCCATGGAATTTTATCAGTGTTCTTTATCAAAGAACACTGGTATATATTTATATCCCAGTAATGAATGCAATTATTCTATATCTGTCCTTTTCCTTCTAACTGATTTCACTAAGCATGATGATCTCCATGTCCATCCATTTGTAGTCAAATTTCATGACTTTGTTTTCCTGACAGCTGCATAGTATACCATTGTATAGATGTACCATAATTTCTTTAGCCAGTCTTCTGTTCTTGGACATTCAGGTTGTTTCCAGATTCTGGCATTGTGAATAGTGTTGCGATGAATACAGAAGTGCAGTTGCTGTGTGTTTTGGGGTCTCTAGGGTATATTCCCAGGAGTGGTATTGCTGGGTCAAATGGGAGCCCAATATCTAGTTTTTGAAGGAATGTCCATATTGTTTTCTAAAAAGGCTGAACCAATCAACATTCCCACCAACAATGGATGATAATCCCTTTCTCCCCGCATCTGCGCCAGTACCAGTTAGTTGTTCTTGCTCTTTTGGATGTGTACCTGTCTCTGTGGTGTGAAATGATATCTCATTGTTGTTTTGATTTGCATCACCCTGATGAGTAATGATGAAAAACACTTTTCATATGCCTTTTGGCCATTCAGATTTCTTCTTTGAGAAAATTTTTGTCCATTTCTTTTTCCCCATTTCTTAGTGGAATTGAATGTTTTTTTTCTTGAAAAGTTCTACCAGGGTCCTGTATATCTTTGATATTAACCCCTTATCAGATGGGTATTGGATAAATATTCTTTGCCAATCTGTGGACTGCCTTTTTATCTTGGTCAGTTTCTTTTTGAGGTGCAGAAGCTTTTCAGTTTCATATAATCCCATGTGTTTATCTTTGCTTTTCGTTTGCTTTCTCAGTGGTGTTTTACTTTGAAGATGCCTTTAGCTTCAATGTCGCAGAGGTTTTTCCTATGTTTTCTTCAATGTAACTTATAGATTCAAGTCTGATGTTGAGATCTTTAATCCATTTTGATCTTACTTTTGTGCATGGTATTAAAGAGGTTTAAGTTCATTTTTTTGGCATGTAGCTTCCCAGTTTCCCCAGCACCACTTATTGAAAAGGCTTTCTTTGCTCCCCTTAATATATTTTGCTTCTTTATCAAAGATTAAGTGACTACATATTTGCGAGTATTTCTTTTATAGTTTATCTCATTTTTATGAGGTAGTTTTCTCTTACAGCAGGTATATTTCTCATTTCCAAATGTTTTAATTTTTATATTAGTGCCAACACAAACACATTGATGTCAGTGGGTCATTGGTTCCCCCTATTATTACTTATTTTAATTCCCAGTTTTCTCCAGAATTGGTCAATGGAGTCTCCATGTTTGTGTCTATTTCTTCTTTCTTTGAATATTTCTTTGTTTTCAGGTACCACATGGAATTTCAGGCTCCTCTTATTTCATAGCCATGTGTGCTCCAATAATGTCCATTTTTCTAAGGAACTCTGGAGCATTTAGAATGTTCTTTGGAAAGCAAAGATAGGGCTACTACAGTGTCACTGCTCCTTTGCCTTTAGTGGGAAGAGTTAGGAGATCTACAACTATGCAAGCATAGACACAGATAGAATCATATACATTAGTCTATTTTACATTTATATGTTTATATGATGAAAAGAATTTGCATCAGTGCCTCCAATTCCACACCAGGATTCATTTCTTTCTTTCTCTCCCCCATAACTTGCCCCCTCCATTTTGAGCATTATGGTTCACAAAACAGACACTGAAAGGTCTGTTTATATCACTTTGCCTACTTTGAACTCTTAGTTCTTGTCCAGAGAAATCATTTCTATTATTGTCATACTGATCCCTTCTCTATCCTAACTGTTTTGGGGCACCACAGTTGTGTTCAGTGGTTACTCCTGGCTCTGTGTTCAGAGTCACTCTTGGTGGACTCAAGGGACCATATAGAATGCCATTGGTAGAGGCTGGATTGGCCACATGTAAGGCACATACCTTGTCCATTGTATATCTGTCTCTCCAGCCATGGGGGAAATCTTTCTAAAAATAAAAGATACTGATGAGCATTGTTTTCTGACCTCTAATTGCTTGGTATATAGACATGATTTTGTTTTTAAAAAGTACACTTGATATGATTTGCTAGCCTTGCTGGTGGTGGTTTATGTAAGTTATCGTGTGTCACAGAGCAGTCATTTAGCTGTTCTTATTTTATTCTCCCCAGACCTTTTTTTTTAAATCATCGTGAGACAATTACTCTGGAACTCCTTGAATAGTCAGGTCTGCGCCTAATTGTTCTTTCCACACACTACTGTAGAAAACCAAGAATGCCATTAGATAGCAAAGTGGTTATAGTTTTTTCCTATTGTCACTCATGAACTTAATTAAGATATAAAAACTCTGGTCATTGTGAGAATGAAGTCCCCATGAGTCAGTGGTCTGATTTAGTTCAAGAGTCATGGGGAAGACTCCATTTATTAGCTAGGTGTAGAGTCTGCAGACTTTGAGGATCATTTCTTAAGTGCTTTTCTCGGCATCTTGTCCCACATTGTTCATAACAGCAATCATGTTGAACTGTATATGCTTCACTATCACTATCACTATCTTCCCGTTAATCATCTATTTGCTAGAGTGGGCACCAGTAATATCTCCATATGTCCTGTCTCATGCGAGTAGAACCGAAAGGCATCTATCTGCTTGCTCCAGGAACATAAAGAGCCTCAAACCATTATATTAGGTCACGGGAATGACCTAATACAAATATTACTGGTATTTGGCATATCAAATACTACGAGCAGCTTGCCAGGCCTGCAGTGCGGGTGGCATACTGTTGTAGTCACCTAAATAAAACATTTATTGATGAACTGCGCTGCTGCTAGCGCCCGCGAGCCGGGCTGTGGTAGTCTGGTCTGCTGGGTGGAGTTGTGATGAGAGGGAAGTCCGGATGTGGAAAATGGCGGGTCCCATGGAGTAGGGGGAGGGTGGTCTGGCTTGTTGTGAGGCTCTGCTAGGGTGGCAGGCCAGGGCTAGAACCCGCCATGCCTCCCAGGCACCTCACGAGCAGCTGAGCACAGGGAGAGCAAGTAGCAGCTCTGCCCCATGTCTGAGAGTCTCTGGTTCAGCATACCTGGGCCAGATTGAAAAAAAAAAACTGCTGCAGGGTGGCTGTGGATGATCCGGGCTGTGGTAGTCTGGTCTGCTGGGTGGAGTTGTGACCAGAGGGAAGTCTGGATGTGGAAAATGGTGGGCCCCATGGAGTAGGGGGGAGAGTGGTATGGCTTGTTGTGAGGCTCTTCTGGGGTGGCAGGCCAGGGCTAGAACCCACCATGCCTCCCAGGAGCCTCACGAGCGCCTTTTTTTTAATCCGGCCCAGGTATGCTGAAACAGAGACTCTCAGACATGGGGCAGAGCTGCTACTTGCTCTCCCTGTGCTCAGCTGCTCGTGAGGTGCCTGGGAGGCATGGCGGGTTCTAGCCCTGGCCTGCCACCCCAGCAGGGCCTCACAACAAGCCAGACCACTCTCCCCTACTCCATGGGGCCCCACCATTTTCCACATCCGGACTTCCCTCTCGTCACAACTCCACCCAGCAGACCAGACTATCACAGCCCGGATCATACACAGCCACCCTGTATATGCTTATCTGAAAAAATCACAAAAGATTCTGAGAAGTCCTTTAGTGAAGGACTATTATACCTTTTCTAAAGAACTGAAATTTGTTAACTTTTACTCAGCTTTCTTCCTACTTGCTTAATAATAATTTGTGTGTGTGTGTGCACAATAATTAACTGGCCAGATAATTGTTTCAACACATGTGAAAAGATTGTTTAAATTAAAGTGGGAGAGATGAGTATTTTAGGTTGCCAAAATGTGTTAGGAAGCATGTGAAATATGCAGTTCTTGTTATTTGTAATAGCTAAAAGTGGAAGCAAGAGGAAGTATCAGGATGGGCTTTTGTATTAGACCCAAAACAGATTTTAGCAAAAGATACACAGGGATGATAGAATGTACCTGTACAATCTTGGGTCACCAGAAGATAGTTCATGTGGGAAATAACAAAACCTTAGAAACTATACAATAGAGAATGCTACTTAAGTTGATCCTAAATCCCTTCTTGGGGGGAATTTTTATAGATTTGAAGAAGAACCAAAACACTTTAGAGATTTGTCTCAAGCTTTCCTAGCTCCTAATTGTTCTCCTAAAAAATCCGTGTGTCTTTCCTAAAAAAAAAACTTACTTATTCTCTGTCTCTTTTATTCTCTTATTATTTATAAGAGATTATTTATTTATCTTATTATTTGTAAGACTCTTACCTCTCTTTACTAAGTTGAATATTCAAATTTTAATTTTTAATATAATTAAAAATGTTTACAATGACAATATTTTAATGTTACAGTATGTAATTTACAAAGTTATTCATAATTGAGTTTCTATGAATAACATAGAAATATTATTCATATAATGTTCTAACATCAATCCCATCACCAATCTTGACTTTCCTCTACCAGTATCCCCAGATTCCTGCTCAAACTCTAGCCTACCTCCTTGACAGGCTTATTTTTCAGTTTTGTTTCAACCTTTAATTTTAACTTAGAGAACCAGCTGCTGCTGCTACTACTAATATTGCAACTATTATTTCCCCTCCTCCTTGTCTCATCTCTTCCCCCTCCCTCCCTCCCTCCTTCCTTCCTACCTTCCTTCCTTCCTTTCTTCCTTTCCTTCCTTTCTTTCTTCCTTCCTTCCTTCCTTCCTTCCTTCCTTCCTTCCTTCCTTCCTTCCTTCCTTCCTTCCTTCCTTCCTTCCTTCCTTCCTTCCTTTCTTTCTTTCTTTCTTTCTTTCTTTCTTTCTTTCTTTCTTTCTTTCTTTCTCTTTCTGTGTGTCTCTCTTTCTCCTTTTCTCTCTTTCTCTCTCTCCTTCTTTCTTTTCTTTCTTTCTTTCTTTCTTTCTTTCTTTCTTTCTTTCTTTCTTTCTTTCTTTCTTTCTTTCTTTCTTTTTCTTTCTTTCTTTCTCTTTCTTTCTTTCTTTCTTTCTTTCTTTCTTTCTCTCTTTCTTTCTCTCTTTCTCTCTTTCTCTCTCTTCTTTCTTTCTTTCTTTCTTTCTTTCTTTCTTTCTTTCTTTCTTTCTTTCTTTCTCTCTTTCTCTCTTTCTCTCTCTCTCCTTCTTTCTTTCTTTCTTTCTTTCTTTCTTTCTTTCTTTCTTTCTTTCTTTCTTTCTTTCTTTCTTTCTTTCTTTCTTTCTTTCTTTCTTTCTTTCTTTCTTTCTTTCTTTCTTTCTTTTCTTTCTCTCTCTCTCTCTCTTTCTTTCTTTCTTTCTTTCTTTCTTTCTTTCTTTCTCCCTTTCTTTCTCTCTTTCTCCCTTTTCCTCTCCCTTTCTCTTTCTCTATTTCTCTTTTTCTCCCTTTCTCTTCTCTCTCTCTCTATTACTCTCTTTCTCTCCTTTCTTCTTGTCACAATTTTGGGGGATTACATTGATTTACAAAGTATAAATGTTTATATAACTTAGAGATACAATAAGTTCATTATTTCAAGTCCTTGTGTTTCCCAGTCTTGGTAATGCGAGTCCACTCATCTAAGTGTAATGCATCTTTTCTTTCTTTGCTTCTTTTAATAAAAATGCCCTTTCCATACCATCTCACACCACAGAGACTGGCACACATCCAAAACAGCAAGAACAACCGGTGCTGGCATGGATGTGGGGAAAAGGGATTCTGATCCACTGTTGGTGGGAGTGCCGACTGGTCCAGCCCTTTTGGAAAACAATATGGGCATTCCTCCAAAAACTAGATATTGAGCTCCCATTTGATCCAGCAATAGCACTCCTGGGAATATACCCGAGAGACCGAAAAACACATAGCAGAAACACTATCTGTACTTCTTTATTCATCTCTGCGCTATTCACTATAGCTAGAATCTGGAAACAACCTAAATGCCCGAGAACAGAGGACTGGCTAAAGAAACTGTGGTTCATGTACACTATGGAATACTATGCGGCTGTCAGAAAAGATGAAATTATGAAATTTACCTGCAAATGGATGGACATGGAGACTATCATGCTGAGTGAAATTAGTCAGAAGGAAAAGGACAGATATAGAATGACTGCATTCATTAATACAACATAAATAGATACCAGTGTTTTACTAAATGTGGGAAATGGTAATGGCAGATTAAAACTCACCATTGAATATACACAAAGAGACTTAATTGATAAACTCTAAATACCTGCAGGACTAGCCACAATGTGTAAAATAAGAGGGAGAGAGATGCAGAGACAGAGAGAGAGACAGAGAGAGAAAGAGAGGAAACTAAGGGTACCTGCTATTAAGGCAGCATGGGGGTGGGTGGGAGGGGGTGGGGTACATTGGTGGTGAAAATGGGGCACTGGTGGAGGGATGGGTGCTGGTATACTGTATTACAAAGAACCAATTATGAACACCTTTGTAATTATATGTTTCACCGTGGTATAATAAAAAAATTTTAAAAAAGAAGAGGAGAGATGCAGAGACAGAGAGAGAGATAGAGAGAAAGAGAGGAAACTGGGGTACCTGCTATTAAGGCGACCTGGGGGGCAGGAGGGGGGAGGGGTACATTGGTGGTGGAAACTGGGCACTGGTGGAGGGATGGGTGCTGGAACACTGTATTACCAAGAACCAATTATGAACACCTTTGTAATTGTATGTTTCACTGTGGTATAATAAAAAAATTAAAAAAGAAAAAAAATGCCCTTTCCTCTGATAATGTTGCATTGACTTAAGGTCACACAGACTTGGTTGTTGTGCTTGCACACTTCGTTGTGGTAATAACACAAACTTGGTTGGCAGAAGTTTAATCCTCTGTTCTAGTACTAGGGATCCCAAACAGCAGCATGGTTAGGATTATGTGTGAGCATGTGGGGTGGTGCTGGGTATCGCCTCCAGGCCTCATCCTTTTTAAGGCAGCTATTTTTCTACTCAGTTGTCCTTTGGCCCTAACTATTTTCTCAGTGGTCATTGTCCATCAATTTTCTTAGCTTCTTTCTTTTCCATTTATGGATGAAATCATCTGGTGTTTGTTATTCTTGTTCTGTCTTTTTTACACTTGGGTCAACTCCCTCCAGCTCTATCCATATTGTCACAGAAGGAAAGGTTTCATCTTTTCCGATGTTAAGTAGTATTTTATTGTGTATATTGACCATATTTTCTTTATCTATTCATCTTTGTGGGACATGTTTCTGATATTATTGTTATTGATAGTACAACAATGGACGTAGATGTGCATGTTTTTGAATTTGTGTTTTGGATCATGTATTAGTTCTATTTATTTATTTATTAAAAAATTTAAACAGAATCACCATGAAGCTGTTCATGATTGGGTTTCAGTCATACAGTAAGTCATAAGGTAAAGGTAGCACCTTTACCTACACCAGTGCACATTTCCCACCACCAATGTCCCCAATTCCTCTTCCACCCCTCCTAAAACCTGTATCTATGAGAGGCATATTTCTTCTCTCTCTCTCTCTCTCTCTCTCTCTCTCTCTCTCTCTCTCCCTGGCACATTGTGGTTTGTAATACATGTACTGAAAGATCATCATGTATATCTCTTTATCTACTTTTAACACTCAGTTCTAGTGTAGCATGACCATTTCCAGCTATTATTCATGTTATAATTCTGGTAGCTTTTCTATCTTACCTACCCTCTGCCCCCACAAACTTGTGATATATTCCAACCATTGACCATTCCTCTGGATCCAGTTTTCTGTGGTCTTGTATAAGGTCACACAGACTTGGTTGTTGGGATCATGATAATTTTTTATATATACCACATATATTCTTTGACCAAGAATGTGGAAAGATAGATCTATAGCTGAATCTCAACAAAACAATGTTCATGTGAAGTGAACTAGTTCCAGAGGCCCCATTCACTCTCAATGGAACAGATATCTCTGAATGCAGCAGTTATATGTACTTAGGTTGAGAACTCAACATGATGAATGACCTAAAACCTGTGCTGCGCGAGGAGGAAGAGAGCAGCATGGAATGCCTTCAAAAGCATCGAAGAAATAGTGAAAAAGACAAAGAACCTCCGGCTCCGGGCACATCTCTTCGACTCCACCATTCTCCCTGCATTAACATACGCCTCAGAGACCTGGGCCCTACAAAAATAGGATGACAATGCTATTTGGGTCTCCCAAAGAGGAATTGAAAGAGCTATGCTTGGATTATCATAGCTCACTCAAGTGAGAGAAGGAATCCAGAGTTTGGACCTCCATCGATGATCCAGAGTCAGGGACGCTGTCTTGTCTGCCAAGGCATCGAAAATCAGATGGGCTAGACATGTAATGCGATTTGGAGAAGACTGCTGGACTAGAGCTGTTACCGACTGGATCCCATGGGACGACAAAAGATCACGTGGCTACCCACCTACAAGATGGTCAGACTTCTTTGTCAAGACACTGAACAAACAGTTTGAACCTCTTTGTATTCCTGAAGCAAGCAGATGCCATTGGGCTACACTGACACATGATAGAGTCAAATGGAAATGTTACTGGCACCCACTCTAGCAAATTGATCAATAATGGGATGTCAAGTGATCAAGTGATACCACAAATGATGGGATCATTCTATATCTGTCCATTCCTGTGGTGCTCAAGTATTACTTAGAGGAACATATGGGATGTCAGAGATTGAACCTTGGTCGGCCTTGTGTGAGGCAAACAGCCTCCCTGCTGTACTATTGGTCTGCCTCTGTCCTTCCCCTTCCAACTCTTTTCACTCAGCATAATACTTACCATGTCCATCCATTTATAGGCAAATTTCATGACTTCATTTTTACTAACAGCTCCATAGTATTCCATTGTATAGATATACCATAGTTTATCCAGTGACCTGTTTTGGGGCACTCAGCTTGTTTCCAGATTCTGGCTATTGTGAAGAGTGCTGCGAATAGTGCAATGAACTTAGAACTGCAGATGATGTTTCTACTGTTTGTTTTTTGGGACCTCAGGTTATGCTCCCACATATGGTATTGCTGGGTTAAATTGGAGCTTAATTTCTAGTTTTTTGAGGAATATTTATATTGCTTTTCAAAAAGGCTGGAATAGTTGACATTCCCACCAACAATGAATGAGAGTTTCTTTCTCCCCACATCTATGCCATCATTGGTTGTTCTTGTTCATTTGGATGTCTCTGGTGTGAGATGATATCTTGTTGTAATTTTGATTTGCGTCTCCCTGATTGTCGGGGCGCTCCGCGGGGGTCCCCGACAGTGCCGTGGAGCGAGTTCCCTTCTACCTCCGAAGCCGGCGAGGAATGGATGAACACTCAGGAATCCGATGCGGTTTCAAAAGGCTTTACTTATCACAGGTTCAGGCATACAAATCAGCAAAAAGGAAAAACCCGATGCTTAGGATTCCAGGCTAGAACCCCAGCCACGTGTAGGCCAAGATGGCGACCACCACGTGTAAAACTTCCCAAGGGGAATAAACGCTCACAAGGCGAAATCCCAAAGGGAAGAAGACCAGGAGAGTGGGAACCGGCTAGTTTATACACCCCCCCACCCCAACTCAGACCTTCCTCCCATTGTTATGGAAAGCAGGGAGGGTCCAATGCCCTCAGGTAATCCCTCCCTGCATCTCACCTAGGGCCTTTACTGTGCTAATGTTTTGAGCCGGGAAGGCCTTTGAAATGTAGAGAAGGGGGTTTCTGAGATGGCATGTCACTGTACCAAAGATCAACACCAATGCCAGTTAAATATTTCTCCAAGCCTTCACAAGTCTCCTCTACTTCATTGTAGTTTTATATTTTATCAGGGAGCCATGCTTGTTTGTTTGGAAGCAAACAGCATTTCTCCCTGGTCTAATTACTTAGGTGTCCTTACGTGGCCAGGCTAATATGCTGGTAAGATCTAGCTAGTCCCACTATGATTGTGATAGCATGGGAGAATATTTATACCAGCTAGTACAGCATACATGGTCGGATAAACTGCCACATTTAGACTACCCCCTTATCTACGGAGTGATTTTCGCGGGAGGCAATCCAGAGCAGATGCAGCGGCCCTTAGGAGTCCTGCAACAACTCCCCCTGATTAGTTTACTAATAAAAATTGAAAAGGTAAGAAATATTTAGTAATGTACAGAAAATTAAGATAAGAAAAAAACAATTCCAATTACAAAATGATAATACATGTTACTTTAGGATCCTAACTTGTTTTTGGACCCAAAGCAAAGTTCAAGACAAAGTGTTTTTAGCTGTCTGATTATAACGGACTATAGTTTGCACTGTCCATAATTTGTGAGAGTCAATTTGCTATATTTTATGTAAAGTCGGGTGTCTGGAACAAAGTCTGTGGGGGCTACTTCTGGAACAGCAATAGCAGTGATCATATGAGTATGAGTCTTTGGAGAGCAGCGATCAGGAACTCGTTGAATTGTCAGGAACACTGGATTGGGTCTTAGGAACACTGGAACAAGTATCTCGAATTCTGGAACAGGAGTCTTGAGTGCTGGAACAGGTGTCCGGAACATTGGTGTGATATTTTGAACTCTGGAACAGGAGTCTTGAGCGCTGGAGCAGGTGTCTGGAACATCGGTGTGGGCGTCTTGCAGGGCTTCTTCAGCAAGGGAACATTGGCACGGTAACTGTACCTGTAGCTTAGGCGAGACAAAAACACTTTTGAGTTAATCACAAGTAGGGATTTTAAGGCTTTGTAGGGATCCAAGTTTGGGATGGAGAGAAGAATATAAAGAAGCTCCAACATGGGTGGAGCAGGGAAATAAGTATGAGAATTGATGATTTTAAAATTGATAAATCTAGTGGATCAGCAGTGGAGTTGATGAATGTAATAGAGGTTTGTAGTGGCTCAGAAATTGAGAAGGTAGTAGTTGAGACATAACATAGACACAACATTAATCACAAACATAATGGTGGCCACCACATGCACACACACGCACACATACATTTGATCGATCAATATCTTACAGCTGTGTATGTGACCCATTTAGGGTGATAAATGGTAACGAGTCAAGCGCTTCATAAATATAAAGCCGGCAAATGATGGTGAGAAAGTGTCTTTTCCTGTGAATAGAGCATTGGGAAAAATTAGTTTTGCAAATTATTAAATTTTTAGCGAGCACTGTTTTAGGAGTCTCGGAGTATTGAGCACTGTAGCGCAGGTTTACTGGATTCTAATATCTCATCCTGTGAACAGAATCATTAGAAAAACAATTTTTCATTGATTTAGCAAACATTTTTTGTAATGAGCACTGTGATCAGAGTCCACCCATTTTTCCACCCTTTTTTTTTGGTAAGAAAGAAAATATTTAGGCTGTAAGGCAAGATATTAGACATGAACCATGATCACAGACAGCAAAACAAGATCATTATTAAAAGGAACCAATCCAGGAAGTTTAAACAGCAACTTGCAATTTAAAATTTAAGACTTTATATTGAAAGTGTGACCCGCCCCCCTTCGTCCCGCTCTTGTAGCAGGAAAGCCGCTGAACTGGCTCCTGCCCGCGGCGCTGGTGCGGCGGAGTTAGAGCGGAGACGCAGGTGCCTCTTCGCAGGCTTCTGCGGGCTTCCCAGAAGGTCCCCATAGGGTCGCTGTCTTTCACACCCCAAAAGCAGAGTGAAAGTGGGGACGGCCCTTGACACCCAGCAGAGACCTCTCTGGATCTGGAATGCCCCTGGAGATGCTCGTGGGGGTGCTCCTAGGGGGTTCCCAACACCCAAGTGTGTGCTGGAAAGACCCGTCACGCGCTTATAGGTGCACCATCCTCTCTGCTTCACTAATACTTGGCTGCCCCGTGCCTGAAATTACTGGGGTGGGGGGGAGCCGCAGAAGCTAGGGTGCCTGGTGTCACTTTATTTTCATCTAAAGTGTGGGGACTGGAGCGATTCCTTTCCCCTTCCGTGCTGGTTTTGGTGGTGGGGTTGTCTGAGCAGCGGACAAGTCTCAGAATGCTGCAGGCTAGCCAAGGACTCGCTACTCCAAGCTCAGGGTTCTCAAGTTCTAGTGGCCGTGAGTCCAGCAACTAGAGCTGGCTTCATCGATGACCTCCTCAAGGTGATGAAACTGCATCTCTTTCCCTAACATCTGCTTTTCGCCCTCTTCATATCCTGCTCACGCATCAATAACCTTTAGGGTTTTTAAGAAAAATCTTTCCGATCTTTAATTTAAAAAAAATTATTTATTATTTAAATTGGGGGGCTGGGTGGGTTATTTTTGGAGGCACCCATAGATGCTCAGGGGTTGCTCCTGGTTCTGCCCTGGCAGTGCTGGGGGGAACCCTATGGGATGCTGGTGTGGGGATCAAACCCACGACAGTGGCCCTACCCACTGTGCTATCTCTCTGAACCCCTAGTTTTGCTTTTTCCAAAGAGGGACTATGACTCAGTGGTAGAGTATTTGCCCTGCACGTGTTATAGATCCTGGGTTCAATCTCCAGTGAGGGGGATGGGGAGGGGAAGGAAACACTAGTCACTTTCACACCGGCTCTCTAGAATGATTTAGCAAGAGGTATTGCAGTATTATCACCATCTTATTAGGAAATTTATTTATTTATTTATTCCACATCTGGACTACCCTCTCATCAGAACTCCACCCAGCAGACCAGCCTGGATTTAGAGATGACTACAAAATGATGCTACCCGCACAGCAGAGCCTGGCAAGCTACCCGTGTTGTATTTGATATGCGGAATACCAGTAACGATTATAGACTCATTCCCATGATCTGATGGAATGGTTTAAGGTTCTTTATGTTCCTGGAGCAAGCAGATGCCCTTGGGCTCTACTTGCATGAGACAGGACATATGGAGATGTTACTGGTGCCCACTCGAGAAAATCGATGATGAATGGGGAAGACAGTGATACAGTGATATTGAAAGAATTAGTTGTTTTCTGATTCTTGGAGAATTCCTAGTCTTAACAAGTCGCAGAGGGACCCAGAGTTTCTTGGCAGGGTTATCGTTTGTAGAAATGAAAGCATAGCCTCTTCCCGAATGAGGAGGTGACCTGCAATCCATTTATCATCAATTTTCACCCAGATAGGTGAATTGACTGTTTTTTGAGTTTGCATATCTTCTTGAAAGTGGCGTCAGCCGCGGTATAGGGATCTCCTTGAGGTATATTTAAGAAGTTTAAGGTGAATAATGTTAAAGATAAAGAATCCATTGGAGACATGCTTGTTTTTCGTTGCTTTAATAGCTGAGTTTTAAGCGTTCTGTGGGCACGTTCAACTATTCCTTGTCCTTGTGGATTATATGGAATTCCTGTAATATGTTTGATCTGCCATTCCTCGCAAAAGGATTTGAAGGTTTTGCTGGTGTAAGCAGGACCATTATCTGTTTTTATGGTATGGGGGGATACCCATGACGGAGAAGCACTGGAGTAAAAATGAACAAACAGATTTAGCTCTTTCAGACGTCATAGGAACAGCCCATATGAACGGGAATATGTATAGATGACCACATGAAGGAAAGGTTTGTTGGGAAATAAGTTAGTATGAGTTATATCCATCTGCCACAATTGGTTTGTCTGTAAACCTCGAGGGATTTGCTCCTGCTACATGAGATGTACAATGTAAAGGAGCACAGACAGGACAGTTGCGGACAATTTGTCTAGCTTGTCTCCATGGGATGCCATGGTGTACATGAAGGCGGCGGGCATTTGTATGTAGAGTCTGGTGCTCTTCCTCAGCTGATTTAAATACTGGTGCTGCCAAGAGATCTGCTGCTTCGTTTCCTCGAACCATTGGCCCGGGGAGTCGGCTGTGAAGCGGATGTGGGAGATGTATATAGGGAATGTTCTATTTCGGAGGAGATCTTGTAGTTTATGGAGTAGCTCCTGAATTATAGGATTATGGGCATTTAAAGAAGCAGTGACAATTCCAGGAAATAAACCAACTACATATGCAGAATCACTCACCACATTACATGGGCCAGATACATGGGATAGTAAATGTATCAGGGTGGCGAAGTTCCACTTGTTGGGCAGATTTATAATTTGTATGTACAGTAGTGGTCAACGAAGGACCTGTAATTCCACCCCTTCCTGATGAGGAGCCATCAATATAATACACTGGAGCATCAGGAATAGGAGAGGAGCGGACAATGGTGGAAATTACAAAGGTGTCCTTTTCAGAAATTCCCAGGTTTTTCCAGCTGGGTAATGATAAGATATTTCTCCTGAAAAATCTGCTAAAGCTCTCTGAAGTATTTCACTGAGTGGTAAAACAGCGTCAATTTCTTTTTTAGGGTCAGGTAGTACAATTACATGGGGATCATGTCCAAGTAATACTTGGGTTCTTGATCTTCCCTTAATTATAAGGTTAGCTATCATCTCAAGGTAAGGTGTAGCAGTACGATTCTGCTTGTTATGTAAGTAAACCCATTCTAACGGTCCAGATAATTGGGCTATAGCAGCAGTTGGAGACTCGGGAGTGTTGAAGACCAAGAACCATGCCTTTTCTCCGGGATTAAATCTGGAGAGGTAAGAGATTTTGAAGCCGATCCATGAAAAAAATCTAATTCCTTCTGAGCTTTAGGAGTTAGCTGCCTTGGGCTATTTAAAGCAGGATCACCTTCAAGGGTGTGGAACAGGTTACTGAGCTCACAGTTAGGAATACCAAGGGAGGGGCGCACCCAGTTGATATCCCCCAGCAGTTTTTGAAAATCATTCAAGGTTTTGAGCCCTTCGTGACTAATGGAAATTTTTTGAGGGCGCACTGTAGTGCGGTCAAGAGCATAGCCCAAATATTCATATGGAGGCTGCATCTGGATTTTTTCGGAGCTACTTGTAAGCCAGCCTCTGGTAAAACTGTCATTACATCATTATATAAATTCTGGAGATCTCTGGAATTATCACAAGCTAGCAGGATATCATCCATGTAGTGGATGATGTATGCCACTTCAGGAAATTTAGCACGAATGGGTCGCAAAACCTCATCAACAAAGTGTTGACACATCGTAGGTGAATTAGTCATTCCTTGGGGCAATACTGTCCACTGAAACCTACGTAAAGGACCTTTATGATTAATGGAAGGGACTGAAAATGCAAACCTTTTCCGATCATCTGGGTGGATAGGTATGCTGTAAAAGCAGTCTTTTAAATCTATGATAATTAGCGGCCAATCCTTAGGAATAGCTGCTGGAGAGGGAAGCCCAGGTTGTAGGGCTCCCATGGGGACCATAGTAGAATTTACATTCCTTAAGTCAATCAGCAAACGCCATTTGCCTGATTTTTTTCTGTATTACAAAAACAGGGAGAATTCCATTCCGAAAGCGTTTCCTCAATATGTCCTAATTTCAGCTGTTCTTCCACTAGATTTGTTAGCGCCTCTAACTTTTTTGGTATTGAGGGGCCACTGTGGTGTCCATATAGGTTTGTCAGACTTCCACTGAATGCGGATAGGTAGTGGGCGCTAAACCACAGCGGCCCCAATTAAAAAAGGGTTACTCCCGGTGTTAGGCTTATTATGGAGAGCTGGAATTGGTGCTTCGACGGGGAGTGGACGAGGTATGTGGATTACTGCCCCCCCACTGCTCCAGCATGTCTCGACCCCATAAAGTTAAAGGCATAGGGGCTATATAAGGCTGGACCATGGCTACATTCCCTTCAGGGCCAATACACGGCAGCCACCTGGCACTCCGTCAGAGAAGAGAGGGAGGAGATATTGCCTACCCCGCTCAGGCTATGGGACACTTTCTTTAGGGCCCAGTTAGAGGGCCAATACTTGGTGGAAATTATGGATATGTCTGCCCCTGTATCCAACATGCCTTTGAATTTCCTTTTTATAAATTTCGATGGGTATAACCGGCCGCTTGGCCTGAGAAATTCTGGCAGTGTACCCAACTAGATAATTAGCAGGTGGCTGGTGGGCTTGGTTCTGTGTGGCTGCACAACCAACAATGAAGTTGGCAGAATGGTTGGTACTGTTTAAGCCACCAGCTGTAGGGTGTTCGGACTGACTACGGATCCTCAAAAAATAATAATAGTTTAGCAAGTGGTTCCCCTTTTTTAAAAGTCCATTTAGTTGGCACAGATATTGATAGTATTATCTCTCCATGAGATTCAGGATCCAGAAGTCCGAAATGCACCATAATTCCCTTAAATTTCAGCCAATCGCTCCCCTGAATTAAACCCATACTACCTGGGGAGCAGGTCCTTTTATCCCTGTTTTTAGCATGTAGGGGTCTTGACTTGGGTATATTGTGACAGTCTTAGGGCAGAGAATGTCGAGACTGCCACTGCCTGATGGGGTAGGCCAGAGAGCATTTATTGACTGTAATTCTGTGGATTCTGATTCGGAGGATACTGGGCAGGTGGAATGAAGGAGAGTGCCCCTGGATTCAGCTGGGCCTGGGGGCTGCCCACCCAGTTTCCCGCATTAGGGGGAGGCATAGATGTTATTTGAGCCTGCGGAGCTTGTGGAACCTGGGAGGGGGTCCATGTAACATTTCCTATAAAGGGATTATTAGAATGTTGCCCTGTATTGATAGTTTTAGAAGATGGGCAATCTCTACGGGTGTGTCCCTTCTTTTCCGCAGCTAAAGCAGGTTATCTGTCCAGATGAAGCCTGAGGCTGACTTCGCCTCCAAGACCGACAGTCTCTGGCCCAATGTTTTCCTTTTCTGCACCTTGGGCATGGTCCAGGTGGGGCCCTCCGAGGGGTGGAGCTGCGATTATTAGAATAGTTTCTCCGATTATTGTTTATCCTTTGAAGTTTATTGTTTCTCCCCCTAGAGCTGTCTGACATTTCATCCCCTCTCCTGATCCTCCTGCTGTATGGGATAAGCCTCTATATCATCCTGTGTTTTATGGGAGGTTAAACCGACATTTCTACAGGCCTTTAGATACCCCATGAGGTCATCCTTTTCCTTAATACCATATAGTAATGCTCGACATTTTTTGATTAGCATTCTCATATGCTAAGTTTCGTTTTAGGATTTCTTGAGTGGTTGGGTCTTGAACCTGTCTTTGGATTGTTTCACATAATCTCCCAACAAAATCAAAGTATGGTTCATCACGACCCTGGTAAATTTTCGTATAGCTACCTAGAAATTCTGGGTCGGGACCTACTCTTTCCCACGCTTTTAATGCTGTCTCCCGAACAAATTTTAAAATAGGTTCAGGTAATGTAGCTTGTTTTGCTTTCTTTTTCCATTCACCTTCACCTTTTAGCATGGCAAAAGTTATAGTATGGCCTGATTCCTTTTTCTCTTAAAGTGTCAATATTCTGGTTAACCCCATCTGCATACCACATATGCCATTGCATGTACTGTGATTTGTTTAGACAAGTATGGGCTACCGTTTCAAAGTCTCCCAATACCCACTGATCATTTTCGCTCCAATCAGCTAAATATTTTTAAAGTATAAGGACTTGATATTCCAAACCTGTCGCAAGCCTTCCTAAACGGGGTTATTGCCTCAATTTTTAAGTCTTCATGAATCGGTTTTACTTTATCTTTAGATTGGTCATGAGAAAGATTGCTGGGCTTTGCTCTTTGACTAGAGCTAATCTGTTCCTCCCTTCTTCCTCATCAGAGCTTGTAGTATCTGGCAGAGGAACATCTACCCCATTGAGGGTATTAACTCTGGAGAGATTTTCAGCTTGGGAATTTGCCTCCTCTGGGTTTTCCTGTTCCTCCTCTAAGTTATCAGCCACATTAGAATTCTTTTTAGATTTTTTTTGCTGGGAATGTATACACCTTTTTCAAGTCTACAGTTTTGGGGCGTGTTTGTGAACGGCTTTTAGTTGGTTCACGCCTCAGTAATGGGTATGCGCTAGGTCCTGATTGATAAGTTATGAAATCAGAAATCTCCCTGCGTAACACATCCATTTCTTGGTTTAAGTTTTCAAGTTTCCTATATATTTCTTCCTTTTGTTCTTTCAATCTTATGTGTAGCTTCCAAACCTCCTCTTTCTGTCCATCTATTCTATCTCTCTGTCTGTCAATTTCTTCCTCTAAGATAGTGCTGATTTTATCGATATCCTTCTTCTGCTCTTCAAACTTTACTTCAAATTTTAAATCCTGTTTAGTAATTTTACTTTCCTGTTCTTCTAATTTTTCTTTGAATTTTAAATCCTGTTCTTCTAATTTTTTCTTTGAATTTCAAATCCTGTTCTTCTAATTTTTTCCTCAAATTTTAAAATCTGGTTAATAATTTTACTTTCCTGTTCTTCTAATTTCTTTTCAAATTTTAAACTCTGTTTAATAATTCTGTCCTCAAGCTTTAAGACCAGTCTACCTGTAGCTTTATGATCCTCACTTATTTCTTCAATCGCTGAGTAAACCCCGTCCCTTAAGATTGCATTCAATTTATTACTTTCTTCCCTCTCTCTATTAAACATTGTCCTTACACAAAGGTACATTTTAAAAATCGCAAGGACCCAGATGATTTGTGAAAAGATAGAGTAGTTCTCAGAAAGGAACTTTATAGACTGGGATATGTATGGTTCTGAGCCAATAAAAGATACAATGTATCTATACCATGAGATATCCATCATTTTACTCCACGGTTCGGAGGCAGATGATCTCTGTCCGATGATAATTAGACCAGACGATGTTCGTGGTGCCCACACCAGGGACGCCAAATGTCGGGGCGCTCCGCCGAGGTCCCCGACAGTGCCGGGAAGCTTGAGTTCCCTTCTACCTCCGAGCCGGCCGGGAATGGATGAGCACTCAGGGATCCGATGCGGTTTGAAAAGGCTTTTCTTATCCACAGGTTCAGGCATACAAATCAGCAAAAAGGAAAAACCCGATGCTTAGGATTCCAGGCTAGAACCCCAGCCACGTGTAGGCCAAGATGGCGACCACCACGTGTAAAACTTCCAAGGGAATAAGCGCTCACAAGGGCGAGATCCCACGGGAAGCCAAGCCGGGAGAGGCGGGGAACCGGCTAGTTTATACCCCCGCAACTCAGACCTTCCTCCCATTGTTATGGAAAGCGGGGGAGGGTCCAATGCCCTCAGGTAATCCCTCCCTGCATCTCACCTAGGGCCTTTACTGTGCTAATGTTTTTGAGCCGGGAAGGCCTTTGGAAATGTAGAGAAGGGGGTTTCTGAGATGGCATGTCCACTGTACCAAAGATCAACACCAATGCCAGTTAAATATTTCTCCAAGCCTTCACAAGTCTCCTCTACTTCATTGTAGTTTTATATTTTATCAGGGAGCCATGCTTGTTTTGTTTGGAAGCAAACAGCATTTCTCTCTGGTCTAATTACTTGGGTGTCCTTACGTGGCCAGGCTAATATGCTGGTAAGATCTAGCTAGTCCCACTATGATTGTGATAGCATGGGAGAATATTTATACCAGCTAGTACAGCATACATGGTCGGATAAACTGCCACATTTAGACTACCCCCTTATCTCGAGAGTGATTTGCGGGAGGCAATCCAGAGCAGATGCAGCGGCCCTTAGGAGTCCCACGCAACCTGATGAGTAGTGATGAAGAGCATTTTTCCATGTGCCTTATGGTCATTTAAATTTCTTCTTGAAGAAATTTCCGATTCATTTCTTCTTCCTATTTTTTAATTACTTGATCACTTGAAACCCGCTATTCATCGATTTGCCTCGAGCGGGCACCAGTAATGCTTTTCCATTGGACCATATCACACATGCCAATGTAGCCCAATGGCATCTGGTTGATTCAGGAATATGAAGAGCCCTCAAACAGTTCCTTCAGGGTCTTGACAGAGGAAGTCTGACCATCTTGGGCTGCCACGTGGTCTTTTGACATCCCGTGGGATCCAGTTGGTAATGGCTCTAGTTCAGCGGTCGTCTCCAAATCACATTACATGTCCAGCCCATCCTGATTTTCGATGCCTTGGCAAACAGACCAGCATCCCTGATTCTGGAATAGCGATGGGGTCGGAGCTCCAGATTCTCTTTCTCCCATTTGAGTGAGGCATGATAATCCAAGCATAGCTTTTCGATTTCTCTCTGGGAGACCCAAATAGCATTCTCATCCTGCTTTCCTAGGGCCCAGGTCTCTGAGGCATATGTTAATGCAGGGAGAATGGTGGAGTGAAAGAGATGTGCCCAGAGCCTGGAGGTTCTTTGTCCTTTTAGCTATTTCTTCGATGCCTTTGAAGGTATTCCATGCTGCTCTCTTCCTCCTGCGCAGCTTCGGTTTTAGGTCATTCATCATGTTGACTTCTCGACCTGCACACACTGCTGCATTCAGAGATGTCTGTTCCATTGGAGTGAATGGGGCGTCTGGAACTAGCTCATTTTTTTCATGAACATTGTTTTTGTTTAGATTCAGCTGTAGACCTATCTTTCCACATTCTTGGTCGAAGTCAGTCAGCATTTGTGCCTCTTGGCTAATGCTTGATGTTATTAGAACAATATCATCGGTAAAGTGGAGGTGGTGTAATTGCCGACCATCTATCTTCACTCCCATTCCTTCCCATTCTAATTGTTGCATGATGTTCTTGAGGGTGGGCACTGAAGAGTTTTTGGTAAAATGGTATCACCCTGTCGAACCCCTCTTTTGACATCAATGATCACTTCCTTGTAGAATGGTGAGATCCTGCAGGTGAATCCATAATACAGATCACAAAGGATCTTGATGTATTGGGTTTGAACACCCTGTTTGGCTAGGGCTTTGATGACCCGCTTCCAGCCTCCACAGAATCAAAAGGCTTTCTGTAAATCAATGAAAGTGAGACAGAGCGGCATCTTGTACTCCCCTACAAACCTCAATGAGCTTGGTTACTGTGTGGATATGGTCAGATTGTGCTGAATCCTTTCCGCAAGCTAAGCTTGCTCACATGGTTGTCCTTCATCTAGTGTTCTGCTAATCCTGTTCCAGGATGACTCTAGTGAACAGCTTGTAGATGACGGATAACAGGTAGATGAGCGATAGTTGCCAGTGCCGTGAACGTGTCCCTTCTTGAACAGTAGAACTGTCCTCCTGATTTTCCATTGGGAGGGCACCTTGCATTCGGACAGGTAGCATGTGAAGAGCCAAGCTAGTATATTGATGAGTACTGATGGCAGATTCTTCAGGTGTTCGGGTCTGTCTTTGTCTGGGCCTGGTGCTATTCCCTTCTTTTCTGCGAAATAGCATGTCGGATTTCAGAAGATAGAGCGTTGGGGATGACATAATCATCCTGTGAAATCCGTATGTGGGCAGGTGGCTATCAAAGAGATCTGAGTAGAAGTCATGTATAATCTTCTCCATTGCCTTTCTGGAAGAGATGATAGATCCATCTTTTTGGAGGGCAGTCATCTTGGTCTTATAGTTGGTGAAGGACAGGCAGGCGTTGTGGAATGCTTTTCCCGCTTCTGCTGCATCTTCCAGTATTTCTTCTCTTTTTCTCTTTGGAGGTCTTCCTTTATTGCTTCTCTGCACTGCTTTGCAAGCTTGGATATTAGCATTTGGTCACTTGAGGCTCGCACCTTGCCACATTGGCGAATGAGCTTGAGAGTTTCTGAAGACAGGCATCCTTTGTGTCTTCTCTCGGCATTCTTTACACAATCATGGATGTGCTGAACCAGTCGGTGATGGGTTGGATATAATTTTCTTGAAAAAGTTCTACCAGTGACTTGTATATCTTTGATATTAATCCCTTACCAGGTGGGTAGTTGGGAAATAAGTTTTCCCATTCCAACCGTCTTTGTATCATTGGTCACTGTTTGTCTTGAGGTGCAGAAGCTTCTTAGTTTAACGTAGTTCCATTTGCTTGAGTTTGCTTCCACTTGTTTAGTCAGTGGTTCATTTTTATGATTCCCTTAGCTTCAATGATGTGGAGGGGTTTTTGCCTACCACTTTTCTTTCATGTACCTTATGGATTCAAGTCTGATGCTGACATC
>JAJIBD010022057.1:0-184922 GCA_021461705.1 Cryptotis parvus
ATTTAAAATTCTAAGACTTTATATTGAAAGAATTAGTTGTTTTCTGATTCTTGGAGAAATCCTAGTCCTAATAAGTCGCAGAGGGACCCAGAGTTTCTTGGCAGGGTTATCGCTTGTAGAAATGAAAGCATAGCCTCTTCCCGAATGAGGAGGTGACCTGCAATCCATTTATCATCAATTTTCACCCAGATAGGTGAATTGACTGTTTTTTGAGTTTGCATATCTTCTTGAAAGTGACGCTCAGCCACGGTATAGGATCTCCTTTGAGGTATATTTAAGAAGTTTAAGGTGAATAATGTTAAAGATAAAGAATCCATTGAGGCATGCTTGTTTTTCGTTGCTTTAATAGCTGAGTTTTAAGCTGCTCTGTGGGCACGCTCAACTATTCCCTTGTCCTTGTGGATTATATGGAATTCCTGTAATATGTTTGATCTGCCATTCCTCGCAAAAAGGATTTGAAGGTTTTGCTGGTGTAAGCAGGACCATTATCTGTTTTTATGGTATGGGGGATACCTATGACGGAGAAGCACTGGAGTAAAAATGAACAAACAGATTTAGCTCTTTCAGACGCCATAGGAACAGCCCATATGAACCGGGAATATGTATCGATGACCACATGAAGGAAAGGTTTGTTGGGAAATAAGTTAGTATGAGTTATATCCATCTGCCACAATTGGTTTGTCTGTAAACCCCGAGGATTTGCTCCTGCTACATGAGATGTACAATGTAAAGGAGCACAGACAGGACAGTTAGTGGACAATTTGTCTAGCTTGTCTCCATGGGATGCCATGGTGTACATGAAGGCGGCGGGCATTTGTATGTAGAGTCTGGTGCTCTTCCTCAGCTGATTTAAATACTGGTGCTGCCAAGAGATCTGCTGCTTCGCTTCCTCGAACCATTGGCCCGGGAGTCGGCTGTGAGAACGGATGTGGGAGATGTATATAGGGGAATGTTCTATTTCGGAGGAGATCTTGTAGTTTATGGAGTAGCTCCTGAATTATAGGATTATGGGCATTTAAAGAAGCAGTGACAATTCCAGGAAATAAACCAACTACATATGCAGAATCACTCACCACATTACATGGGCCAGATACATGGGATAGTAAATGTATCAGGGTGGCGAGTTCCACTTGTTGGGCAGATTTATAATTTGTATGTACAGTAGTGGTCAACGAAGGACCTGTAATTCCACCCCTTCCTGATGAGGAGCCATCAATATAATACACTGGAGCATCAGGAATGGGAGAGGAGCGGACAATGGTGGAAATTACAAAAGGTGTCCTTTTCAGAAATTCCCAGGTTTTTCCAGCTGGGTAATGATAAGATATTTCTCCTGAAAAATCTGCTAAAGCTCTCTGAAGGATTTCACTGAGTGGTAAAACAGCTCCAATTTCTTTTTTAGGGTCAGGTAGTACAATTACATGGGGATCACGTCCAAGTAATACTTGGGTTCTTGATCTTCCCTTAATTATAAGGTTAGCTATCATCTCAAGGTAAGGTGTAGCAGTACGATTCTGCTTGTTATGTAAGTAAACCCATTCTAACGGTCCAGATAATTGGGCTATAGCAGCAGTTGGAGACTCGGGAGTGTTGAAGACCAAGAACCATGCCTTTCTCCGGGATTAAATCTGGAGAGGTAAGATTTTTGAAGCCGATCCATGAAAAAAATCTAATTCCTTCTGAGCTTTAGGAGTTAGCTGCCTTGGGCTATTTAAAGCAGGATCACCTTCAAGGGTGTGGAACAGGTTACTGAGCTCACAGTTAGGAATACCAAGGGAGGGGCGCACCCAGTTGATATCCCCCAGCAGTTTTTGAAAATCATTCAAGGTTTTGAGCCCCCTTCGTGACTAATGGAAATTTTTTTTGAGGACGCACTGTAGTGCGGTCAAGAGCATAGCCCAAATATTCATATGGAGGCTGCATCTGGATTTTTTCCGGAGCTACTTGTAAGCCAGCCTCTGGTAAAACTGTCATTACATCATTATATAAATTCTGGAGATCTCTGGAATTATCACAAGCTAGCAGGATATCATCCATGTAGTGGATGATGTATGCACCAGGAAATTTAGCACGAATGGGTCGCAAAACCTCATCAACAAAGTGTTGACACATCGTAGGTGAATTAGTCATTCCTTGGGGCAATACTGTCCACTGAAACCTACGTAAAGGACCTTTATGATTAATGGAAGGGACTGAAAATGCAAACCTTTTCCGATCATCTGGGTGGATAGGTATGCTGTAAAAGCAGTCTTTTAAATCTATGATAATTAGCGGCCAATCCTTAGGAATAGCTGCTGGAGAGGGAAGCCCAGGTTGTAGGGCTCCCATGGGGACCATAGTAGAATTTACATTCCTTAAGTCAATCAGCAAACGCCATTTGCCTGATTTTTTTCTGTATTACAAAAACAGGAGAATTCCATTCTGAAAACGTTTCCTCAATATGTCCTAATTTCAGCTGTTCTTCCACTAGATTTGTTAGCGCCTCTAACTTTTTGGTATTGAGGGGCCACTGTGGTGTCCATATAGGTTTGTCAGACTTCCACTGAATGCGGATAGGTAGTGGGCGCTAACCACAGCGGCCCCAATTAAAAAGGGTTACTCCCGGTGTTAGGCTTATTATGGAGAGCTGGAATTGGTGCTCGACGGGAATTGGACGAGGTATGTGGATTACTGCCCCCCACTGCTCCAGCATGTCTCGACCCCATAAAGTTAAAGGCATAGGGGCTATATAAGGCTGGACCATGGCTACATTCCCTTCAGGGCCAATACACGGCAGCCACCTGGCACTCCGTCAGAGAAGAGAGGAGGAGATATTGCCTACCCCGCTCAGGCTATGGGACACTTTCTTTAGGGCCCAGTTAGAGGGCCAATACTTGGTGGAAATTATGGATATGTCTGCCCCTGTATCCAACATGCCTTTGAATTTCCTTTTATAAATTTCGATGGTATAACCGGCCGCTTGGCCTGAGAAATTCTGGCAGTGTACCCAACTAGATAGTTAGCAGGTGGCTGGTGGGCTTGGTTCTGTGTGGCTGCATAACCAACAATGAAGTTGGCAGAATGGTTGGTACTGTTTAAGCCACCAGCTGTAGGGTGTTCGGACTGACTACACGGATCCTCAAAAAATAATAATAGTTTAGCAAGTGGTTCCCCCTTTTTAAAAGTCCATTTAGTTGGCACAGATATTGATAGTATTATCTCTCCATGAGATTCAGGATCCAGAAGTCCGAAATGCACCATAATTCCCTTAAATTTCAGCCAATCGCCTCCCTGAATTAAACCCATACTACCTGGGGAGCAGGTCCTTTTTATCCCTGTTTTTAGCATGTAGGGGTCTTGACTTGGGTATATTGTGACAGTCTTAGGGCAGAGAATGTCGAGACTGCCACTGCCTGATGGGGTAGGCCAGAGAGCATTTATTGACTGTAATTCTGTGGATTCTGATTCGGAGGATACTGGGCAGGTGGAATGAAGGAGAGTGCCCCTGGATTCAGCTGGGCCTGGGGCTGGCCCCCACCCAGTTTCCCGCATTAGGGGAGGCATAGATGTTATTTGAGCCTGCGGAGCTTGTGGAACCTGGGAGGGGGTCCATGTAACATTTCCTATAAAGGGATTATTAGAATGTTGCCCTGTATTGATAGTTTTAGAAGATGGGCAATCTCTACGGGTGTGTCCCTTCTTTCCGCAGCTAAAGCAGGTTATCTGTCCAGATGAAGCCTGAGGCTGACTTCGCCTCCAAGACCGACAGTCTCTGGCCCAATGTTTTCCTTTTTCTGCACCTTTGGGCATGGTCCAGGTGGGGCCCTCCGAGGGGTGGAGCTGCGATTATTAGAATAGTTTCTCCGATTATTGTTTATCCTTTGAAGTTTATTGTTTCTCCCCCTAGAGCTGTCTGACATTTCATCCCTCTCCTGATCCTCCTGCTGTATGGGGATAAGCCTCTATATCATCCTGTGTTTTATGGGAGGTTAAACCGACATTTCTACAGGCCTTTAGATACCCCATGAGGTCATCCTTTTCCTTAATACCATATAGTAATGCTCGACATTTTTGATTAGCATTCTCATATGCTAAGTTTCGTTTTAGGATTTCTTGAGTGGTTGGGTCTTGAACCTGTCTTTGGATTGTTTCACATAATCTCCCAACAAAATCAAAGTATGGTTCATCACGACCCTGGTAAATTTTCGTGATAGCTACCTAGAAATTCTGGGTCGGAACCTACTCTTTCCCACGCTTTTAATGCTGTCTCCCGAACAAATTTTAAAATAGGTTCAGGTAATGTCGCTTGTTTTGCTTTCTTTTTCCATTCACCTTCACCTTTTAGCATGGCAAAAGTTATAGTATGGCCTGATTCCTTTTCTCTTAAAGTGTCAATATTCTGGTTAACCCCATCTGCATACCACATATGCCATTGCATGTACTGTGATTTGTTTAGACAAGTATGGGCTACCGTTTCAAAGTCTCCCAATACCCACTGATCATTTTCGCTCCAATCAGCTAAATATTTTAAAGTATAAGGACTTGATATTCCAAACCTGTCGCAAGCCTTCCTAAACGGGGTTATTGCCTCAATTTTTAAGTCTTCATGAATCGGTTTTACTTTATCTTTAGATTGGTCATGAGAAAGATTGCTGGGCTTTGCTCTTTGACTCGAGCTAATCTGTTCCTCCCCTTCTTCCCTCATCAGAGCTTGTAGTATCTGGCAGAGGAACATCTACCCCATTGAGGGTATTAACTCTGGAGAGATTTTCAGCTTGGGAATTTGCCTCCCCTGGGTTTTCCTGTTCCTCCTCTAAGTTATCAGCCACATTAGAATTCTTTTTAGATTTTTTTTGCTGGGAATGTATACACCTTTTTCAAGTCTACAGTTTTGGGGGCGTGTTTGTGAACGGCTTTTAGTTGGTTCACGCCTCAGTATTGGGTATGCGCTAGGTCCTGATTGATAAGTTATGAAATCAGAAATCTCCCCGCGTAACACATCCATTTCTTGGTTTAAGTTTTCAAGTTTCCTATATATTTCTTCCTTTTGTTCTTTCAATCTTATGTGTAGCTTCCAAACCTCCTCTTTCTGTCCATCTATTCTATCTCTCTGTCTGTCAATTTCTTCCTCTAAGATAGTGCTGATTTTATCGATATCCTTCTTCTGCTCTTCAAACTTTACTTCAAATTTTAAATCCTGTTTAGTAATTTTACTTTCCTGTTCTTCTAATTTTTCTTTTGAATTTTAAATCCTGTTCTTCTAATTTTTCTTTGAATTTCAAATCCTGTTCTTCTAATTTTTCCTCAAATTTTAAAATCTGGTTAATAATTTTACTTTCCTGTTCTTCTAATTTCTTTTCAAATTTTAAACTCTGTTTAATAATTCTGTCCTCAAGCTTTAAGACCAGTCTACCTGTAGCTTTATGATCCTCACTTATTTCTTCAATCGCTGAGTAAACCTCGTCCCTTAAGATTGCATTCAATTTATTACTTTCTTCCCTCTCTCTATTAAACATTGTCCTTACACAAAGGTACAGTTTAAAAATCGCAAGGACCCAGATGATTTGTGAAAAGATAGAGTAGTTCTCAGAAAGGAACTTTATAGACTGGGCTATGTATGGTTCTGAGCCAATAAAAGATACAATGTATCTATACCATGAGATATCCATCATTTTACTCACGGTTCGGAGGCAGATGATCTCTGTCCCATGATAATTAGACCAGACGATGTTCGTGGTGCCCACACCAGGGACGCCAAATGTCGGGCCGCCCCGGGGTCCCCGACAGTGCCGGGAAGCGAGTTCCCTTCTACCTCCGAGGCCGGGCGAGGAATGGATGAGCACTCAGGAATCCGATGCGGTTTTAAAAGGCTTTTCTTATCACAGGTTCAGGCATACAAATCAGCAAAAGGAAAAACCCGATGCTTAGGATTCCAGGCTAGAACCCCAGCCACGTGTAGGCCAAGATGGCGACCACCACGTGTAAAACTTCCAAGGGGAATAAACGCTCACAAGGCGAGATCCCACCGGGAAGCCAATCGGGAGAGCGGGAACCGGCTAGTTTATACCCCCCGCAACTCAGACCTTCCTCCCATTGTTATGGAAAGCAGGGAGGGTCCAATGCCCTCAGGTAATCCCTCCCTGCATCTCACCTAGGGCCTTTACTGTGCTAATGTTTTGAGCCGGGAAGGCCTTTGAAATGTAGAGAAGGGGGTTTCTGAGATGGCATGTCACTGTACCAAAGATCAACACCAATGCCAGTTAAATATTTCTCCAAGCCTTCACAAGTCTCCTCTACTTCATTGTAGTTTTATATTTTATCAGGGAGCCATGCTTGTTTGTTTGGAAGCAAACAGCATTTCTCTCTGGTCTAATTACTTAGGTGTCCTTACGTGGCCAGGCTAATATGCTGGTAAGATCTAGCTAGTCCCACGATGATTGTGATAGCATGGGAGAATATTTATACCAGCTAGTACAGCATACATGGTCGGATAAACTGCCACATTTAGACTACCCCCTTATCTACGGAGTGATTTGCGGGAGGCAATCCAGAGCAGATGCAGCGGCCCTTAGGAGTCCTGCAACACCTGATGAGTAGTGATGAAGAGCATTTTTCCATGTGCCTTATGGTCATTTAAATTTCTTCTTCAAGAAATTTCTGTTCATTTCTTCTTCCTATTTTTTAATTACTTGATCACTTGAAACCCGCTATTCATCGATTTGCTCGAGCGGGCACCAGTAACATTTCCATTGGACCATATCACATGCCAATGTAGCCCAATGGCATCTGGTTGATTCAGGAATATGAAGAGCCTCAAACAGTTCCTTCAGGGTCTTGACAAGGAAGTCTGACCATCTTGGGCTGCCACGTGGTCTTTTGACATCCCGTGGGATCCAGTTGGTAATGGCTCTAGTTCAGCGGTCGTCTCCAAATCACATTACATGTCCAGCCCATCTGATTTTCGATGCCTTGGCAAACAGACAGCATCCCTGATTCTGGAATAGCGATGGGGTCGGAGCTCCAGATTCTTTCTCCCATTTGAGTGAGGCATGATAATCCAAGCATAGCTTTTCGATTTCTCTCTGGGAGACCCAAATAGCATTCTCATCCTGCTTTCATAGGGCCCAGGTCTCTGAGGCATATGTTAATGCAGGGAGAATGGTGGAGTGAAAGAGATGTGCCCAGAGCTGGAGGTTCTTTGTCCTTTTAGCTATTTCTTCGATGCCTTTGAAGGTATTCCATGCTGCTCTCTTCCTCCTGCGCAGCTCGGTTTTAGGTCATTCATCATGTTGACTTCTCGACCTAGGTACACACTGCTGCATTCAGAGATGTCTGTTCCATTGGAGTGAATGGGGCGCCTGGAACTAGCTCATTTTTCATGAACATTGTTTTGTTTAGATTCAGCTGTAGACCTATCTTTCCACATTCTTGGTCGAAGTCAGTCAGCATTTGTGCCTCTTGGCTAATGCTTGATGTTATTAGAACAATATCATCGGTAAAGTGGAGGTGGTGTAATTGCCGACCATCTATCTTCACTCCCATTCCTTCCCATTCTAATTGTTGCATGATGTTCTTGAGGGTGGCACTGAAGAGTTTTGGTAAAATGGTATCACCCTGTCGAACCCCTCTTTTGACATCAATGATCACTTCCTTGTAGAATGGTGAGATCCTGCAGGTGAATCCATAATACAGATCACAAAGGATCTTGATGTATTGAGTTTGAACACCCTGTTTGGCTAGGGGCTTTGATGACCGCTTCAGCCTCCACAGAATCAAAGGCTTTCTGTAAATCAATGAAAGTGAGACAGAGCGGCATCTTGTACTCCCTACAAACCTCAATGAGCTTGGTTACTGTGTGGATATGGTCGATTGTGCTGAATCCTTTCCGGAAGCTAGCTTGCTCACATGGTTGTCCTTCATCTAGTGTTCTGCTAATCCTGTTCAGGATGACTCTAGTGAACAGCTTGTAGATGACGGATAACAGGTAGATGAGGCGATAGTTGCCAGTGTCGTGAACGTGTCCCTTCTTGAACAGTAGAACTGTCCTCCTGATTTTCCATTGGGAGGGCACCTTGCATTCGGACAGGTAGCATGTGAAGAGCCAAGCTAGTGTATTGATGAGTACTGATGGCAGATTCTTCAGGTGTTCGGGTCTGTCTTTGTCTGGGCCTGGTGCTATTCCCTTCTTTTCTGACGAAATAGCATGTCGGATTTCAGAAGATAGAACGTTGGGGATGACATAATCATCCTGTGAAATCCGGTATGTGGGCAGGTGGCTATCAAAGAGATCTGAGTAGAAGTCATGTATAATCTTCTCCATTGCCTTTCTGGAAGAGATGATAGATCCATCTGTTTCGGAGGGCAGTCATCTTGGTCTTATAGTTGGTGAAGGACAGGCAGGCGTTGTGAATGCTTTTCCCGGCTTCTGCTGCATCTTCCAGTATTTCTTCTCTTTTCTCTTTGAGGTCTTCCTTTATTGCTTCTCTGCACTGCTTTGCAAGCTTGGATATTAGCATTTGGTCACTTGAGGCTCGCACCTTGCCACATTGGCGAATGAGCTTGAGAGTTTCTGAAGACAGGCATCCTTTTGTGTCTTTCTCTCGGCATTCTTTACACAATCATGGATGTGCTGAACCAGTCGGTGATGGGATTGGATATAATTTTCTTGAAAAGTTCTACCAGTGACTTGTATATCTTTGATATTAATCCCTTACCAGGTGGGTGTTGGGGAAATAAGTTTTCCCATTCCAACCGTCTTTGTATATTGGTCACTGTTTGTCTTGAGGTGCAGAAGCTTCTTAGTTTAACGTAGTTCCATTTGCTTGAGTTTGCTTCCACTTGTTTAGTCAGTGGTTCATTTTTTATGATTCCCTTAGCTTCAATGATGTGGAGGGTTTTGCCTACCTTTTCTTTCATGTACCTTATGGATTCAAGTCTGATGCTGACATCTTTATTCGATTTTGATCTGACTTTTTGTGCAATATTAGAGTCTGAGTTTTTTTTTTTTTTTTTTTGCTTTTTGGGTCACACACGGCATTGCACAGGGGTTTCTCCTGGCTCTGCACTCTGGAATCACTCCTGGCGGTGCTTGGAGGACCATATGGGATGCCGGAGATCGAACCTGGGCCCGCACAGGCCAGCCGCATGCAAGGCCCCCTGAGTTCATTTTTTAACATGTAGCTGTCCAGTTTTCCCAGCACCATTTGTTAAAGAGGTTTCCTTGCTCCACTGCATAAAGCATTGGGGAGTATTGCCATTTTGACAAATATTAATTTTGCCAATCCAAGAGCAGGGGATATGTCTCTATTTGCTCTTGCCTAGTTTTATTTCTCAAAGCAGCACTTTGTAGTTTTATTTGTAGTTTTATTTTTCTTCTCTAGCTCCTTAGTTAAGCTTATTCTGAAGAACTTGATTTTCTGAGGTACCATTTTTAAGGGGATTATTATTTTTTTTATCACCATGGTTTTCTTTTTTTAAAAATTTTTTTATTATACCAACATGAGACATACAATTACAAAGGTGTTCATAATTGGTTCTTGGTAATACAGTATTCCAGCACCCATCCCTCCACCAGAGGCCCATTTCCACCGCCAATGTATCCCACCCCTCCCATGCATCCCCAGGCTGCCTCAATAGCAGGTACCCAAGTTTCCTCTCTCTTCTCTCTGTCTTCTCTCTCTCTCTCTCTCTGCATCTCTCTCCCTCTTCTTTTACACATTGTGGCTAGTCCTGCAGATATTTAGAGTTTATCACTTAAGTCTCTTTGTGTATATTCAATGGTGAGTCTTAATCTGCCATTACCATTTCCCACACTTAGTAAAACACTGGTATCTATTTATATCCTATTAATGAATGCAGTCATTCTATATCTATCCTTTTCCTTCTGACTAATTTCACTCAGCATGATAGTCTCCATGTCCATCCATTTGCAGGTAAATTTCATAATTTCATCTTTTCTGACTGCTGCATAGTATTCCATAGTGTAGATGAACCACAGTTTCTTTAGCCAGTCCTCCGTTCTCGGGCATTTAGGTTGTTTTCAGATTCTATCTATAGTGAATAGCGAATAGCGCAGAGATGAATAAAGAAGTACAGATAGTGTTTCTGCTATGTGTTTTTCGGTCACTCGGGTATATTCGCAGGAGTGCTATTAGTGGATCAAATGGGAGCTCAATATCTAGTTTTCGGAGGAATGCCCATATTGTTTTCCAAAAGGGCTGGACCAGTCGACACTCCCACCAATAGTGGATGAGTCCTTTTTCCCCCCACATCCACGCCAGCACCGGTTGTTCTTGCTGTTTTGGATGTGTGCCAGTTTCTGTGGTGTGAGATGGTACCTCATTGTTGTTTTGATATGCATCTCCCTGATGATTAAAGATGAAGAGCACTTTTTCATATGCCTTTTGGCCATTCGAATTTCTTATTTTTTGGAAGCTTCTGTTCATTTCTTCTCCCCATTTTTTGATAGGGTTGGCTGTTTTTTTTCTTGTGAAGTGCTACCAGTGCCTGATATATCCTGGATATTAACCCCTTGTCAGATGGGTATTGGGTGAATATCCTTTCCCACTCTGTGGATTGTCTTTGTATCTTGGTCACCGTTTCTTTTGAGGTGCAGAAGCTTTCCAATTTTATATAATCCCACTTCTTTATCTCTGCTTTCCATTTGCTTGGTCAGTGGTGTGTCGTTTTTAAACGATACTTTTAGTTTCGATGTCGTAGAGCCGTTTCTCCTATGTTTTCTTTGATGTACCTTATAGATTCATATCTGATGTTGAGATCTATAATCCATTTTGATCTGACTTTTGTGCATGGCGTTAGAAGGAGGTCTAAGTTCATTTTTTTACACGTAGCTGCCCAGTTTTCCCAGCACCATTTGTTGAAGAGGCTTTCTTTGCTCCACTTAATATTTTTTGCTCCTTTATCGAAGATTAAGTGGTTGTATATTTGAGAGTGTGTTTCAGGATATTCAGTTCTATTCCATAGGTCTACGGGTCTGTCTCTATACCAATACCACACTGTCTTAATTACAACTGCTCTGTAGTAGAGCTTGAGGTTGGGGAAAGTGATACCTCCCATCTTCTTTTTCTCAAGAATTGCTTTAGCTATTCGTGGGGGTTTATTATTCCATACAAATTTCAGGAGTGTTTGTTCAATTTCTTTGAAGAACATCATGGGTATCTTTATAGGGACTGCACTGAATCTCTATAAAGCTCTAGGGAGTATTTCCATTTTGATAACGTTAATCCTTCCAATCCATGAGCAGGGAATGTGTCTCCATTTCCTCAGGTCATCTTTTATTTCCTGAAGAAACGTTTTGTAGTTTTCTTTGTAGAGATCCTTTACATTTTTTGTCAGACTGATTCCTAGGTATTTGATTTTCTGCGGTGCAATTGTGAATGGGATAGTTTCTTTAATGTCCATTTCTTCTCTTTTGCTGTTTGCATATAGGAAGGCCATTGACTTTTGGGTATTGATTTTGTATCCTGCCACTCTATGATAGGAATGTATTATTTCTAGGAGCCTCTTGGTAGAGAGTTTCGGGTTCCTCCAGGTATAATATCATGTCATCTGCAAATAATGACAACTTGGCTTCTTCTTTTCCTATCGGATGTCCTTAATGTCTTTTTCTTCCCTGATTGCTATGGCAAGTACTTCCAGTACTATATTGAATAGAAATGGTGAGAGTGGGCAGCCCTTGTCTTGTCCCTGATCTTAAGGGGAAGGCTTTCAGTTTTTCCCCATTGAGAATGATGCTCGCTGTGGGCTTGTAGTAGATGCCCTGGATTATCTTGAGGAAGGTTCCTTCAATCCCCATTTTACAGAGAGCTTTTATCATGAACGGGTGTTGAATCTTGTCAAATGCCTTCTCTACATCTATTGATATGATTATATGGTTTTTATTTTTCTTTTTGTTGATATGATGTATTATGTTGATTGACTTGTGCATGTTGAACCATCCTTGCATTCCCGGGATGAATCCTACTTGGTCATGGTGTATAATCTTTTTAATGACTCTTTGGATTCTATTTGCTAGTATTTTGTTGAAGATCTTAGCATCTGTATTTAACAGGGAGATTGGTCTGTAATTTTTCTGTTTTGTGACATCTCTGTCTGTTTTGGGTATCAGGGTGATATGTGCCTCATAAAAGCTATTTGGGAGTTTTTTTGTTTCTTCAATTTTCCAGAAGAGCTTACAAAGAATTGGGAGTAGGTCCTCTTTAATGGTTTTGTAGAATTCACTGGTGAATCCATCTGGACCTGGGCTCTTGTGTTTGGGGATATTTTTGATTACCGATTCTATCTCCTCGATGGAGATAGATTTGTTGAGGTATACCAAATCTTCTTGTTGCAGACCTGGGAGGCTATAGGAATTCAGGAATTTGTCCATTTCTACTAGGTTCTCTTGTTTCGTGGCATACAGGCTCTCATAGTAATCTCTGATGATCTTTTGAATTTCTGTGGTTTCTTTGTGATGTCCACATTTTCATTTCTGATTCTATTTATTTGGGTTCTCTCTTTTCCTTTTCTTACAAGTCTTGCAAGTGGTTTGTCAATCTTGTTTATTTTTTTCAAAGAACCAGTTTTTGGTTGCATTGATCTTCTGGATTGTTTTTTGACATTCCATCTCATTGATTTCTGCTCTAAGTTTTATTATTTCTTTCTTTCTGCTTGGGTTGGGCTCCTTTTGTTGATCACTCTCTAAGATCTTAAGTTGTGAATTCAGACTCTTTGTGATGGCCTTTTCTTCTTTTCTGATGAATGCTTGAAGAGCTATGAACTTGCCTCTTAACACTGCTATTGTGGTATCCCACAAGTTCTGGTAATTCGTCTCTTCAGCCTCATTTGTTTCCAGGAATCTTTGAATTTCCTCTTTGATTTCTTTTATGACTTGTTGGTTGTTCAGCAATGAGCTGTTTAATTTCCAGGTACTTGGTATTGGTCTCCGTTTTTGTGTACAATTAAGTTCTATTTTCAGAGCATCATGGTCTGAAGAAATAGTTGGCACAATTTCTATCTTCTTGATTTTATGGAGGTATGATTTATGGCTCGGCATGTGATCTATTTTGGTGTATGTTCCATGTGCTCTGGAGAAGAAAGTATTCAGTTTTTTGGGGATGAAATGCCCTGTATATGTCTACCAGCCCTCTTTCTTCCATCTCCTGTTTTAGGGCCAGTATTTCCTTGGTAAGTTTCAATCTTGTTGATCTATCCAGGGTTGATAGAGCAGTGTTGAAGTCTCCAACTACAACTGTGTTGCTGTCAATATCTTCTTTGAAGTCTATTAGTAGTTGTTTTAGGTATTTTGCTGGCCCCTCGTTGGGTGCATATATGTTTAATAGCGTGATTTCTTCCTGATATATGATTCCTTGACTATTAAGAAGTGACCTTCACTGTCCCTTCTGACCTTCCTCAGCCTGAAGTCTATGTTGTCGGATACTAGTATGGCTACCCCAGCCTTTTTGGATGGGTTGTTTGAGTGAAGGATTGTTTTCCAGCCTTTTATTTTGAGCCTGTCTTTGCTCCGATTGTTCAGGTGTGTTTCTTGAAGGCAGCAGAGTGTCGGATTCAATTTTTTGATCCATTTTGCCACTCTGTGTTTCTTAACTGGTGCATTTAGACCATTGACATTGAGAGAGATTATTGTCATGGGATTTTGTGCCATCTTTCTGTATAGGTTGGTTGTTCTTTTGGGTTATGTCTCGTCTTATAGTAGATCTTTCAGTCCTTCTTTTAAGGTTGGTTTTGATTTTACAAAGTTCCTAAGCTGTTTTTTATCCAAGAAGTTGTATATCTATCCTTCAAATCTGAGTGAGAGTTTAGCTGGATAAAGAATTCTTGCTGAGGCATTCATTTCATTAAGTTTTTTACTCTATCCCACCACTGCCTTCAGGCTTGGAGGGCGTCTTCTGAGAAGTCTGCTAAAAGTCGAATGGTTGCTCCTTTGTATCCGATTTCCTTCTTTGATCTTGCTGCCTGAAGAATTATGTCTCTGTCTATGGCATCCATTACTTTGACTAGGATATGTCTTGGGGTCTTTCTATTGGGGTCTCTTCTTGCTGGTACGCATCGGGCTTGCATCTGGATGCCTTCGTCCTTAACTTGGGGAACTTTTCAGCCAGGATGTTTTTAACTGTTTTAATTTCCTTGGGGTTAATTTCCTGTCCCTCTGGGACTCCGATGATTCTTATGTTGTTCTGCCTGGCTTCATCCCATTGTTCTCTGTTCTGTTGCTGATCCATTTTTCTGTCTTTTTTCCATCTTATGTAGTTCTCTGAGTGCTTTCTGCATCTCATCTTCAGTCTCACTGATTCTCTCTTCTACTGCTGTCATCCTACTGTTGAGAGCCCCTATTATGTTTTTTTCATTTGATCTACTGAGTTTTTTTTTTTTTTTTTGCATTTTTGGGTCACACCCGGCAATGCTCAGGGGTTTCTCCTGGCTCTGCACTCAGGAATTACTCCTGGCAGTGCTCGGGGGGACCATATGGGATGCTGGGGATCGAACCCGGCCAGCATGGGCCGGCCTGCAAGGCAAACGCCCTACCCACTGGGGTATCGCTCTGGCCCCATCTACTGAGTTTTTAAGCGATGATATTTCTATTTGCATGGTTCTGATTTCTGCTCTCATTTCCTCCTGTAATTTATTGACTGCCCTTTCAACTGCTTCCTTTGTTCTCTTGTCTTTTATTGGACATCTGCTCCATTTTTTTTGTTGAGCTCCTTAAACATCCTACCAATTTCTTCTCTAAATTTATTGTCAGAGAGATCATGCACATCTGCATTCTTTTTTGAGTCTTCAGGGTTGATTCCTTCATCTGTTCTTTGAACTGGGGATCTGCGTTGTTTTCCCATGGTGTTGTGGTGTTCAGGGATAGATTCCTCTAGTTTACTGTTTCTTTGTTCTTGAGGGTATTACCTTCCCTTGGTGTTGAATTTCCTGGTTTTTTGTATTAATAAGCTGCCTCATGAGCGGCCACCCGCCTGGCCAGGCGCACACCCCAGGGAGAATACCTGAGGCGGAGACAGGCTGGTGTGAGAGTTCAAAATATCCGTTTACTTTCGCTTTCTGCTCGGACTTCTGGGGGTTTTAGTTCCACCTTCTGCAGAGGTCTGGGGCTCTGCCACAAGCCCAGGCACCCACCCAGTCAGCTGCACACCCCAGGGAGAATCGGATTATTTTTTAAATATTGCTTTCTTACCTTTTGTTATTGGCATATAGGAATGCTGTGGACTTTTAGGTATTAATTTTGTAATGTGCCACTCTACTATACACATTTATTGTTTCTAACAGCTTTTTGGTAGAGACTTTAGGGTCATGTCAACTGCAAATATTGAGGGCCTAACTCACGCTTCCTATTTGGATGCCATTAATATCTTTTTCTTCCCTAATTGCTATGGCAAGTATTTCCAGTACTATAGAAATGGCAAGAGTGAGCAACCTTGTCTTGTCCACAGTCTTATGAGGAAAGCTTTAAGGTTTTCCTCATTGAGAATAATGCTTGCTGTCTTATGGTAAATGGCTTTGACTATGCTGAGCAAAATTACTTCAACTCCCATTTTGTGTTTGTGGAGTTTGTCTTGTCTTACAGTAGCTCCTTCAGTCTTTCTTTTTTTTTTTTTTTTTTTTGCTTTTTGGGTCACACCCGGCGATGCTCAGGGGTTATTCCTGGCTCTGCACTCAGGAATCACTCCCTGGCGGTGCTCGGGGGACCATATGGGATGCCGGGATCGAACCCAGGTCGGCACAGGCCAGCCGCAAGTGCAAGGCAAACGCCCTACCGGCTGGGCTATTGCTCCGCCCCCAGTCTTTCTTTTAAAGTTAGTTTTGAGTCTGTGAAATTCCTGAGTTGTTGTTTATTCATGATATCGTCTATCGTTCCTTTAAATCTGAATGAGTATATAGCTGAATAAAGTATTCTAGGTGAGGCGTTAATTTCATTGAGTGTTTTCACTATATGCTACCGCTGTCTTTGGGCTTGGAGGGTTTCTTCTGATAAGTCAGCTGTCACTCTAAAGAATGCTTCTTTGTAATTTCCTTCTTTGATCTTGCTGCTTGCAGTATTGTGTCTCTGTAGCATATGTCATTCTAAATAGGATATGTCTTGGAGTCTTTTATTAGGGTCTCTTTTAGCTGGTACTCTTCAGGCTTCTTGGTTCTAGATGCCTGCATTCTACAGCTCTGGGGACTTTTCAGCAACGATTTAACTTTAACTGCTCCTACCTCATTGGGGCATCTTCCCTGTCCCTCTGGTACTCCGATAATTCTTATGTTCTTCCTCTTGAATTCATCCCGATATTCTCTTGCTTGTCCTTGAGCTATTTTGAGGTTCTTTTCATGTTATGTTGTTGCCTGACAGCTTTCTGCAGTTCATCTTCAAGCTCACTGATTTTTTTTTTTTTGCTCTTTATTGGGAGTGAGGGTTCACACCTGGTGATGCTCAGGGGTTACTCCTGACTCTTCACTCAGGAATTACACCTGGCGGTGCTCAGGGGAACATATGGGATGCCAGGGATCGAACCTGGGTTACGTATGCAAGGCAAATGCCCAACCCGCTGTGCTGTTGCTCCAGCCCCAAGCTCACTGATTCTGACTTTGGTTGTCATTCTACTGTTGAAGGCACCCATTGAGTTTTTTATTTCATCTACTGAAATTTTTATTAATGATATGTCTGTTTGTAGTTTTCATATTCTTGCTCTCATTTCCTCCTGTATAGGCTGTCCATTCCACTGTTTCTTTCATAGCCTTCTGTGTTTTATTGAATGTCTGTTCCACTGTTTCTTTGAGTTCATTAAACATCCTCACCATTTTATCTCTGAATTCCTTATTGGAGAGATTATGTGTGGGGGCATTACTTGTTGAGTTTTCAGGGCTCTTTCCTTCATCCACTCCTCGTGGTGGGAATCTGCATTGTTTCCCCAGGATGCTATGGTAGTCTGGAATTGAATCCTGCTAGTGCACTATCAGTGTCCTCCTTTCCCTTCCAGATAGGACTCTGGGGAGGGCCGTAGATGGTGTTCTCCTTTTCACCTTCATGGAGATTACCTTACTTTTTGGTGCTCCTGTGTGACTTGTGTGGAGCCTTTAGTGCTGACTCAAGGGATGTGTTCCTTTGTCTGAACTTACTGTTACTTTTAGAATGGGTTTGTATTGATTCTTGTGTTCATCATTATTTTTCTGAGTTTTCATGAGGCCAAGATATGCCTTTTAAATTCCATATTCCAATGCAATACAGAAGGGGAAATGAACTGGAGATTGTATGAGCAGCTACCTGGGAAGCCACACCACACTCCTGCTGCCGGTCTTCCCTGTGCTGGGAGGGGCCATGCATTGGTACTGGTTCTGAGGTCACAGTTCGAGTCCCATTGCTGGTATCTGCACTTCAAAAAACATAGATGACCACTGTCACTTAGGCACTTATCTGGTTATATTTTTAAGTTTTGATAAATATCCATACTGTTAGAAGACATAATTAAATGCAAGCCTTCAGTTCTCAATAAAATCTGATGTGTAAAACTACCAAAGTCCTGCTGAAGTGCTATTGTATCTTATTATGGTAAGCAGTCAACTAAGTACTGTCTCAGTAATAAGATTGTTAGTGATAACTGTGAAGCCAATACTTGACATTATTTTCACCTACCTATAATGCAAACCATTTTAAAAATAATTTTATTATAACACAGTGAGATAGACATTTACAAAGCTGTTTGTGAATGAGCTTCAGACATACTGTATGTGTGTGTGTTATATAAAATGACTGAAGAGAGAGATCCATTAGCAATGCTTCACAGGAAAGACTTTGACCTCTAAGTGTCTTAAGGAAGAAAATTGCTTCTACTTTGTTAATATTCTCATTTGGTGGTTAAAATCAAGAAGCATAAGTGACTGGGACTTGCAAGCTCTGGAAGACCAAGAAAGCATTTCTCATGATGAGAAAAGAGGAAAGACACAAAAGTAGGGGTGAAATTGCAAACTTTATGTAGAAGACATGTTTGCTGTGAAGTCTGTATAAGGAAGTCTGGTAAAGCAAAAGATGGAGATGGTATGTTGGAGAACTTTTTGGAGTACACATCCTGCAGTGCTCAGGACTTACTTTTAAAAAATTTTTTATTATACCACCATGAGACAACCAATTACAAAGGTGTTCATAATTGGTTCTTGTTAATACAGTATTAGGAATTACTTTGGTTTGTGTGCTCAGAGATGCTTCCCTCCTGGTGGTCAGGGGTCATATGTGGTACCAGGGATTAAACTCAGATTGGCCATATGTAAGGCAAGTCCTTTACCCCATACTATTTCTCTGGCCACTTTTAGAGAAACTTTCTTTAGGGGGCTCTGCACATGACTGGCTCAGTGAACCATATTGGGTGCAATGCCAGGAATTGAACCTGGGCTGGGCCACATGTAAGGTGTCCTACACACTGTAGTATCTTTCAAGCTCCTTAGAGAAGTATTTAAAAAAGAAATAGAATCAAGTCTGTAAATAGCGTAAATGTCCTTCATGATTGACTTGCTACGGAAGACTCTGTGGCATATGAATATGAATGCTAATTAGTTATGAGAAAAGGTGTAACCTGACCCTTTGCAAAAAAGGGTGTTCAAGGATGTTATACTTTGTGAAATAAATAAACTAAGAAAAAATGGTATGACTTTTGCTTATACCTAGAACATAAAAAAAGAAATACAAGCACTTAGACTTTAAGAACAGAAAATAGATGGGGGGGAGGCAAATGTTTGCCACAGGCATAGAGGAACAATGGAAATAATGGACAGAACTCAGGGGTTTGATAGCTACTATCATGATAGCTCCCAACCCTGCATTTTCTTACACATCATTATACCAATAGAGTGTCTCTAAGTGTTTCACCAGTACAGAAAATCTATCTTTTTTATTTCAAAATACAAAGGAAGCCCAGAAAAAAGTTTTATCTGATTATAAAACACCCTCTTCAATGACAAATTCAGCTAGATGTAAGAGCTGTTGGATTTTTGTTTACTGTGGATCCTGGGAAAAAAAGTTGAGAGCCTTCATATGCAACAGATGAGAATCCATGTTTTTTTTTTTTTTTTTTTTGCTTTTTGGGTCATACCCGGCGATGCTCAGGGGTTACTCCTGGCTCTGCACTCAGGAATTACTGCTGGCGGTGCTCGGGGGACCACATGGGACCCCGCCGGGATTGAACCTGGGCCGGCAAGGGCCGGCCGCATGCAAGGCAAACGCCCTATCCGCTGGGCCATCGCTCCAGCCCCCAAATCCATGTATTTTTAAACCATTCCTTCCAACTTAGCTACTTCTTTTTAGTTGATTATTTTTTTACTGGAAGCCTTACAGTAACATGGAACATCATTTTTGCCTTTTATGTTTTATTTAAGCACCATGACTTACTATGCTATTAGTAGTTTTCAGGCACACCATGATCAAACTCCATATCCACCACTGATGACAGTGTCCTTCCACTAATGTGTCAAGGTTCCCTCATTCCCCTCCCACTCCACCCTTTTAGGCAAACTCAGTTCCACAGACCAACACTCAGGTTCTGTTATCATTGGACAGTTGCTGTTTCCCTACAGAGTATGTTTCCGAACCCCACATTTATGTGGGGAGATTATTCTGTATCTGTCTATCTCCTTCTGACTTCATTCACTCAACATGATAAACACTAACTCCATTCATATAGTAGCAAATTGCACCGATTTTATCTTTTCTTGTAGTTGAGTTGTATTCCATTGTGTATCTATCACTTGAGTAGTAGAGTATGCTACCTGCACGGCAGAGCCTGGCAAGCTACCCGTGTCATATTTGATATGCCAAATACCAGTAACAATTATAGACCTCATTCCCATAACCTGATGGAATGGTTTGAGGCTCTTTATGTTCCTGGAGCAAGCAGGTGCCCTTGGGCTCTACTTGCATGAGACAGGACATATGAAGATGTTATTGGTGCCTGCTCAAGCAAATCGATGATGAATGGGAAGACAGTGATACAGTGATCTATCACTTGATCACTTGACATCCCGTTATTCGTCGATTTGCTCGAGCGGGCGCCAGTAATATTCCCATTTGACCCTATCACGTGCCAGTGTAGCCCAATGGCATCTGGTTGATTTAGGGAATACAAAGAGCCTCAAACCTTTCGCTCAGGGTCTTGACAAAGAAATCTGACCATTTTGTAGGTGAGTGGCCACATGATCTTTTGACATCCCGTGGGATCCTGTCGGTAATGGCTCTAGTCCAGCGATCATCTCCAAATTGCATTACATGTCCAGCCCATCTGATTTTCGATGCCTTGGCAAACGAGACAGCATCCCTGACTCTGAAACAGCAATGGAGGTCGGAGCTCCGGATTCCTTCTTTCACTTGAGTGAGGTGTGATATTCCAAGCATAGCTCTTTCGATTCCTCTCTGGGAGACCCGAATAGCATTCTCATCCTGCTTTCGTAGGGCCCAGGACTCTGAAGCGTATGTTAATGCAGGGAGAATGGTGGAGTTGAAGAGTTAGTAATTATGTATCTATACCACAATTTATTTTATTGATGAACTGGTTATTATTTTGTTTTGGGGCCACACCCAGCCGAGCTTAGGGCTTATTACTAGCTCTGCATTCAGTTATTACTCCTAGTGGAGCTCAGGAGACCATAATTCTGAGTCAGCTGATTACAAGGCAAGTGATTTCCCTGCTGTACTATATCTCTGATCCTACCACAATTTCTTTTTGTGGTTTTGCTTTCGGGTCACACCTGGAGGTACTCAGGGCTTGGTCAAGGTTCCATCACTCAGGGGTTGCTCAGGGGTCACTCCTGGCAGGGCTGTAGGACCATATGGGGTGCCAGAAAATGAACCTGGGTTGACCACATGCAAGGCAAGATCACGTCCCTTTCATTGTACTGTCTAAGACCATTTTCTTTATCCAGTCATCTTTTTTAGGATACTTGGTTTGTTTCATTGTCTTGGCTATGGTGAATGGTGCTACAATAAACATAGGCATAAAAAATCTTTTTAAAGTAGTATTTCTGGACTCAGTGTAGATCCCAAAAGCAGAATTGCTGGGTCACATGGAAGCTCAATTCTTGATACTTTTAGAGACGCCTCCATGCTACTTCTCATAGAGGTAGAGCCAGTCATAGTCCTATCAGTATTGGCTGAATATTCTTTCCCTTCTCTCACAAATCTCCTCTCCACCAACATTGATTGTTTCTACTCTCTTCGATATCCTTAACATCTCTTTTATATCTATATCATGTACTATGTTCTTCTGATAAAGCAACCTAGAGGAAAGAAAATATTACAAAGAAAATCCTGGGTGGCATATATAACAACAATACTGGATAGAGTTGTCTATGCCCTAAGTTTCTCTCATCTGCTTGCTAATGAATATGACTGTAAGTGGAGCCGCACAGTTCAAACTCTTGTTCAAGGTCAACTATACTGTATTTACTGTTGGAGTACCAATTCTTAGAGCAGTGCTTGACATGTAGAATTGGAGGTCAGTTAGCTATTGAATGAATGAATACCAGGTACAAATCAGCCCCTCCAGTCCTCATGGGGAGGGATGGTGGAGGTAGAGGCATATGAATAGATCAGGCTGGGTGGAGGGGATGGCAAAGAAAGTAGGGCATGTTAGCAAATGACATCTAAAGGGGTATTGTTGGGCCGGAGCAATAGTTCAGTGGGTAGGGCATTTGCCTTGCATGCAGCTGACCCAGGTTTGATCTCTGGCATCCCATATGGACCCCACACAGTGCCAGGAGTGATTCCTGAGCTCAGAGCCAGGGGTAACCCTGAGCATTGTGGGGTGTGACCCAAAAAAGCAAAACTAACTAACTAACTAACTAAATAAATAAAGGGGTATTGTTTGTTTGTTTAAGTTCAGTTCGAGCTGCCCATTGTGACTGCCTAGTTTCAAGTAGTTTCATGATTTCCCTGTCTTTAGATTCAGATGAAATCAAGCACCATCATGTACTTTTCATCCATTACTGAGGCAAGAATTTCTACTGAGTGCTTAAATCCCAGAGTCCTGGTTTTAAGGGTAGCTGAGCTCTGAGAGAGGTTGGGTGCAACCATTCTATTTCCCATCAGTAGGAGGTGGTCCTAAGCATTGTCCAACAAGAGGGCAAGATTAAACAACCCCAGGGGACAAGAAGGAGGTTGGGGCTGGGACTGAGATGAGGTTTTACACCCTGCTGACTGAGCACTTTAAGAAAAGAACTTTATTGCATTAATTCTCCAAATGATCATTGCTTAACTGGAACTGTGCCTGCTTTTATTTTAATTGAGATTTTATTTTTGCCTGCCTGGAGCAAGGAGAGTGTTATGGCAATTTAATGAGAACCGAGGAATTACCTGCACTTCAAATATTAGCAGTTGCTTTCTACTAAAGACGCATGTGGACTCACTATTAGAAACACCTCGTAGGTAAACCAGCAACATTTCAAACTAATTGTTATAAGCGTATTATCCATCAAAATGGAAATTTCCCAAAGTGGGCACTATGTGGATCATAATTTCCTTTATTACAAAATGGACTTGAAAATGCGGGCTGTCTCCTTGTCCTTATGTAAAACCTTCATTTCCTGTGGTGCCTCCAATTTATTTTTTCATAGCTTTAACAGCTTTCACACTGTGATTTTCTATATCTGTTGCAAATGTTCAACAATTTACAGAGAAAATTTTGGTCCATGGCTTTCTGCTTTTAGCTTTTCATGTATAAAGATTAAAGAATGAATGTGCAATCAGCAGATATATAGAAAACATCGCCTGCTAGAATAAAATAGATGGTTCAACTTCTGAAACCCCAATGGAATTTATAATATCTACCTACAGCACTTCCTCTCTTTTGTATTGTGCTTTCTGATAAATAGGCTCCCAGAAGAGACAATTTGGGAAGCTGGAAAGTACTTGATTTTGCTTTATTGCATGACACGGCATTGTCCAGGCCTTGCAGGTGGGAGAAACATTGGAAACACAAAGGCAGAGGGGACCTAGGGGTGAGAGTGACTGACAAATCAAAAGAAACTTTATACCATCTAATGCAAACCTGAAAGGCTAAAGCTCTTTTGGAAAATAGCACAGAATTGGAGATTACACCTAGAATATTGATTATCAGCTGTTGCAGTCACAGACCTTAAAAGCATGGTAATGTAGTCGGTCAGGCCCCGGTTGGTATTTAGAGGCAAGGCACTGAAAACTGGTGTGTGTATGTGTGTGTGTGTGTGTGTGTGTGTGTGTGTGAAAGATAGTGAGAGAAGGACATTTAAGCTCTTTTGCAAATCTTTGGCATTCATGAAATATGTTTTTCTTGAAAGTTGATCTATAAGAGTGCAGCTAACCCAGAGAGACATCTTCAGTCGGCCCTGTTGACTGACTTGGCTGTACTATACAATGCTCATGTGTTTTGTCCAACTGCAGAGGTATCAGACCTAGGTTCGCTTACTGTACCTCATCTACTTAACCCAGATCTTGCTATTAGAAAGTCATGCCCATAAAAGCTTCTCTTTGCCTCTTGATTTAGTATTCTTTCCCCTGATAGAAACATGTGAACAGCTCTAAGAAGTTGAACCCAGCTTCACGCACCCTGCCCACACATTCCCAATTAGGTTGTACTCTGCCAATTATGGAAGGGGAGGGCAGGTGAGGCTCATGCATGAGTTGTGGAACCAGTGAGGACTGAAACATTGGTTTTATTTATTTATTTTTATTTTGGGTCACACCGGCAATGCTCAGGGGTTTCTTCTGGCTCTGCACTCAGGAATTACTCCTGGTTGTGCTCGGGGGACCATATGGGATGCCGGGGATGGAATCAGGCTGGCACAGGCTGGCTGTGTGCAAGGCAAACACCCTACCCTCTGGGATATCACTCCAGCCCCTGAAACATTGGTTTTAGGAGTTGAATTGTGTTTGCTTCAAATTTGCATGTTGAAGTCCTTTCTACTCCCACCCTAATACCTTAGCATGAATTTATATGCAGAGGTAGGGGACTAAGGAATTAAAATAAATTGGGGTTATGTGTTCTTTGTCTTAATTATGACTCTTTATAAGAGGACAGAGGAAGACAGCCACGTACAAGCAAGGATAGTGGCCTTGGACAAGACCACTTGTACTGGCCCCTTTCCCTCTGTCTTAAAGCTTCTAGGATGGCACGAAAATAATTGTCTGTTGGAAGGCGATCTGCTCAGTGTATCCTGCTAGGGCAACACTGCAAACTTTTATGAGGAGTTTCAAAAATATATTCACCTGAATGGTGTTATAAGGCATTTGACTTTCTATGAGGACTCGCAAAACCCAGTTCCTCCCTTTATGTGTCTATGTCATTATATGTTCTGAGAAATGCCTTCAGGTTTGCTTAGAAGATAAAGGCAGTGATCACTTGGCACTGGTGCCTCTTCAGTGGCTTCTACTGCTTCTCTCCATTGATGAGGAAATGAAACTGCTCTTCAGTGGTTCCCCATTACCTCTAAGATGAATTCTCAACTACTTAGGTAGCCCTCTAACCTGACCATCCTCGGAGCTATGAACACATATGTCCAGCTGGTTCCTTTCTCCCAATCCACATGCATCTGCCCCTTTGAACAGTGCTGAGACAATGATCCTCACTCTTGCACATATCAGGTCTTATTCATGGCAATTTTGGCAGCTCATGCTGCTCCCTTGACATGTTAGTCTTGTTTACAATTTACAGAGAAAGAGAGAGAAAGAGAGAGAGAGAGAGAGTGGTTTTGTTGTATGGTACCAGCTATTGAACTCAGGCTTTCACATAGGCCAAATCTGTGCTCTGCCATTGAACTACTTTCCTGGTCCTTGAATATTCTTCCTTCAAGACTTTCCCCACTTATCCAAGTCAGAACGAATCACTCCTGACTGATACACCCGTAAAACTTACATTCATTCTGTTGTTAAGGTTAGAGGAAAGTACCCATCTCCCAACCACACTTCAAACTATTCACCAACAGAGTTTGTCTGTTTGTCACAGTGCTCATTTAACTCTCTCTCTCTCTCTCTCTCTCTCTCTCTCTCTCTCTCTCCCTCCTTACTCCTCCTCCTCCTCTTCTCTCCTCTCTGTGTCTGTCTTTTCTCTTATCCTGCTCGCCATTCCTGGCAAAGGCCACTTTTGGGTTAATCTCTTTTTTTCTAATTGGGATGGATGCTCTTTGAGGATACTCTCCAGATCCACATCATTTGCTGAAGATCAGTGCCACATAAATAGATATCTAGTCCTTTAGCAATTCACGTTTGCTTTAATAATGAATCTTTATGTGTAAAGGTCCAAAAATAGCATTGATGGGCATTCAGATGCACGTGGATGTGCTTGATGTGCTTGATGAACCCATACTTCGCATCTCTCTTTTCTCACCCTGAGTCTCCTTGTACTCAACCTTGGAGAATATTTGGGGAAAGACCAGGAGATACAGGGCAGAACAAAACAGAGATGATGTGTGGATGGCCCAGGTCCTATCCCCTGATAAATTTAAAGGATAAAAATTCACTTATCTAAAAACACATTAATATGGTATTTCCTGCCAGTAGAAGAGGAACAGTTGGTAGAAGTAATATATAGGAAGTATACTTGTGCCAAATTTGGACATTTTCTACTTCTTAGCAAAAGCAGAACCATCGTCCTTTTTCATAGATCCAAAACATCTAGCACAGCTCTTTTGCAGATGACTGCAAATATCACCAACTAACTGTTTTTCATAAAAAGACTGTTGGCAGCCACATTAATGACAATATGGGAGCAGAGAGCAAGCAACATTTAAAGCTACTTCATGGAACTTAAATTTTAATTACTTTTATTTTGGGGGAGGCACACCTGTGGTGCTCAGGAACTACTTCTAGGTCTTTGCTCAAGGGGTGACTTGTGGCAGGGCTTAAGGGGCCATAATTAACATTAGGGCTCAAACTGGGGTGGACTCCATGCAAAGCAAGATCCTTAACCCTCGTACTCTTTCTCCAGCCCCAAATTGTTAAGGCTTGAGTTGAGAAAATATACCCTTATTTTCAAAAATATAATCAATAGGTCTGCGTTTGGATATTGTGAAAAGCTAGACACAAACCATTCAGCTAGGACATACAGTTGACATGGGTATAGTTATAATAAATTGTCCAATGGAGAATTTGCTCCTCCATACCAGACTCAAGGAATCCTTAAACCCAAATATCATATGAGCAGAAATGCTAAACAAAGCCTAGATTGAATATGGTAAGAAGAGTTGTTGCTTCCTTTGCTAAAGAGAAGCTAGAGTAATAAATGAAAACTACCAGTGTGCTCCAGGCTGTTAAGATTACAAAGAGAGCTCAGGGCTCAGGATAAAGCTTCAAGATCAACGACTGAAAAAGACCTATCTTGAGCAGGAACACACATTCTGATGTTCACCAGGGAACCAGTTGCATCTGGGCACCTTTTGGAAGAAAGCTGTAGGAACATGTTCCTTCTATTTGGGGACTGGGATGAGGGGGCTATTTTTGAATGATTAATTAAAGGGAATCAATCTTCATTGCTTTGCTACTGATGTGAAAAGTGCCAGGCCTGTGCAATAATCGCATGCAATTATTCAACTACCCCTTTGGCAAGGACAACGTAATTAGTCCTGGTGGTGTCGAGAGATTCTCTTTATTCCCAACAAATTGGCAGTTTTAATCAAGTGTTGCTGGAAATTTATCATAACACAGGGAAAACAATAGGTGAAGGTACAGGGCCCCAAGCTGTGTGACTCCTATCTACCACTGTACAAATTTACAATGCTAACAACATGATAAATACTACCAATCCATGAATGCGTTGATTATAATTTCATAGCAGCACCAAGCCTTGGCAGTTCTTATTTATTTAGAGATGCGGCTGTAACCCTTTTCCTCCTGCCTTGCCTTTGCTGGCTCAGGCAACTGTAGGAAGCCCTGGGTGGATTTCCTACCCAGGAAACCCTGTGACTATCAGCACCCTGTGACTATCATTTTGGAATGTCTTAGAGCACCAGGAAGAAGGGGAAATGCCCCAACATGTGAGCACACTCCCACTACAGGAGTCTGGGCACAGCCGAGAGCCACACAGATGAACCATTCAACAAGCTTACAATGCCTGACTTGCTGATTCACTTACTAAAGTCTTTATTGTGTGACTTCCTCCATCTTCAAGGACAGCTTCTCTTTCCACTCTCACTTCCTCTTCTATTGTGTGTTTTCATGACTCCTAAATTCCTGTCTTAAAGATAATAGGTAATATGGGCCTGGGATAGCTCAAAAGGCTTGAGTGCATGCTTTGCCTGATGGAGTTCCGGGTTTGAACCCTGGTACCATATGGTTCCTCTGAGCATATTTAGAAACAACCCTGAGATGTGAGCTTAAAGTGTCCCTGGGTACCTCTAGGTTTGGCCTAACATCCCCCCACCACTTCCAGTCCCAAAATAATTAAAGAAAGCAATCATTAATATTGATCAAGTGCCTAACCCATGCCTAGTATTAAATTTGTAATTTACCTACGTTGTGTAATTTCAGCCTACATGGTACCTTATGTTAGGGAAACTACTGCTACTTTTCAGCATCACTGATTTGACAGATGAGGACATTGAGACTAAGCAAATGTGGGATTGTAGAAAAAGGATTACAAAGCCAGGAGGTGATATCCCAGGTTTCTGAATGCTTCTGAGCTATTCCTGCCCTTCCTTTGGTGGATATGCTTGTTGTCATATGAGGCCCAAATGTGAAAGGGAAGACTTGTTATTTCTTGATTTGATTGAGTTAGTGTCTCATCTTTATTATAGTGAGAGGTTGCCTAGTTAATTCCCTGTGTCCAGTCTGAGTACATACTTGTGGGTTTGCAAGCAGATGAGCAGCATGGAATGCCTTCAAAAGCATTGAAGAAATAGCTAAAAGGACAAAGAACCCCTGGATCCTGGCACATCTCTTCGACTACACTATTCTCTCTGCATTAATATACACCTCAGAGATCTGGGCCCTACAAAAGCAGGATGAGAATGCTATTCGGGTCTCCCAGAGAGGAATCAAAAGAGCTATGCTTGGAATATCACGCCTCACTCAAGTGAGAGAAGGAATCCGGAGTTCCGACCTCCATCACTATTCCAGAATCAGGGATGCTGTCTGTTTGTCAAGGCATCGAAAATCAGATGGGCTGGATATGTAATGTGATTTGGAGATGACCGCTGGACTAGAGCTGTTACCAACTGGATCCCACGGGATGTCAAAAGACCACGTGGCTGCCCACCTACAAGATGGTTAGACTTCTTTGACAAGATCCTGAAGGAACGGTTTGAGGCTCTTCATATTTCTGAAGCAACCAGATGCCATTGAGCTACACTGGCACATTATAGGGTCAAATGGAAATGTTACTGGTGCCCGCTCGAGCAAATCGATGAATAATGGGATTCAAGTGATCAGGTGAAGTGATCAAGTGAGCAAGTATAGTCAGGAAATACAAAAGGCAAGAATGACTCCAAGTCAGCTCAGCTCATCAATAAGAATCACCTGGAGTTTCGCTTAAACCTGGTTCCCAAGATCCCACCAGAGACTGTTCCTCAAGGCTGAGAGAAGGGGCTTGATGCAGGTGAGGCAGAAGCAGGGGTGGCGGCTTGTCTCTGTTCGATCGCAATTCCCAGGTTCTTCAATATTTTCAAGAATGAAATAATAAAGATGCTCAGACTCAGAATTAGAAAGTAGAAAGGTTTTTTTTGAAAGTAGAGGAGAAAGGAAAGGAACTTCCCTTGCGGGAGGAACTTAATATAGGACTAAGTTAAAAGTAAGGGATTTTGTGTAGGCTCTTTTAAAGGCCTTCTGCATTGTTATCGACCAAGTATTACAGAGAATGCCGGAAATCTTCAGGGTGGTCTGGCTGGTTTGGGTCTTTCTAGCTATCTGCCTCAGGTATTGATTAGTATCTTAGTCTTGTGACTCCTAGTTCCAGACAGAATTGTATGATCCTGGGGAAACCAGGAATGTTAAAGATAGGGCCTTAGGATGAGGTGGGGTAAGTCAATGGGGAGAAATGGAACTGCTGGCTAGGGGAAACTGGGCTTCTCTCAGGTTGGCAAGGGGAAACTGAGACTTCCTCTTTCAGGCTTAGGTGGTGTTCAGAGAGTTAGCTCAAAGGGTTAGCGTGTGGGCTAGGCATACTCAAGGCCTGACACTGACACTGAGCACTTCACAGCCCTCCTGGCTCCACCGCTGATGGCTCCTAAACCCTTCTGGGACTGTTCCACACCCCTGCTAAGTTTGTGCTTGAAGAGAGGCATCTCAGTACATTCCTCCAAGAGTGAGCTACTGAGCATTGTGTGATAAAACCTTTTCCCTGGCCTGAGAGCCTTGGAATACATGTTCCGCAATATTTACTACAGCTCTTCACAGACTTCCAGTTGCATATGTATTGGGGGATTTCACAAAGTAGCTGTTGCCCACACTCCTTTGACTGTGAAACTTTTCAACGAGTTTCTCCTGGGGCTGGGGAATTTGAAGAATATACTCTGGGACATCTGGAAACAAAGGTTGCTCCAGAAAATCAGAATATGACCAAGGAAGCTTTGTTTGTGACCCGCGACAAGCTGTTGACTTTGGAGGCACATCACCAGTCTTTCTTCCTGGATGCACAAAAGCGATTTCTGGAAACCCTTTACAAAGAAGCTGCATCTGGGTCAGAGAGCAGGCAAGGTGCTGCCTTTGCTCATAGTCAACCCTGGTATAATTCTCAATATCACATGTGGGCCCCTGGTTGAGCACAGAGGCAGGAGTAAGGAGTAATGCAGTAACCCCTATTCACTTAGCCCTCCTCCTCCAAAACAAACCAGTTCTGGCAAATTCATCCAGTGGTGAGAGCCTGTGCTGAATGGTGCTGACTTCAGGTAAGTCTAAGTGCATTCTTTCTCTGATGAAACTCTAGCAGCATCTTCTTAGGTCATATTGGAGTTGCTGTCCAGAATAAACAGTTACTCAACCCCTGCCCCTTCATTTTTGTCAAGTTCTGCTGTCTAAGTAAGCAGCCTGAGCTAAGGAAATAAATGGTATTTATTTTAAGACTTTTTCTACTCAGAAGACATCCGAGATTGTTGGACCAGAGGACTGGAAACATCTCTCGGTCATCAAAGGATGTTTGCCCAGACCCCATTGCTTCAGTGTAAGCCGCCTTCCAAAGAAGATCTTCCAGCTCTGTGGAAGTCATGATCAGGCACATTGGTTCCAAAGCAGCTGATTCCTGGCCTGTGTCAAGTGTAGGCAGGCAAGGGTGGTTTCAGGAGAGGAGCGGGCACACCTCAGATCCCAGGCATATAGAACTTATTTGGGGACACAGTCTTGTCAACTCTGTGTGTGTGTGTGTGTGTGTATCACTTTCACTCCTTTGTTCTACTTGTTACAAGAAGGAACATCTGGCTCAAGGCCTGGAAAACAGCTTCCTTCTCCCGAGGCACCTGTCCCAGAAGGAGAAGGAAAAGACTTTCCTGACAAAAGGTAGGCTTTGCACAGCCTCATTCCCACCCATTAGAGTCACTTGTTTGATCCCTTCAAAGCTCAAGATCAAAGGGAGGCTTTTCCGGAGCTGCCAATCCATAAAGCTACAGGCAAGGAGAAGGCTTTCTTTGTTTGCAGGCAGCCAGGTGCTCTGCTGCTGGGTTCTCAGCCAGAGGAGGGGCCCTGAGCAGCAAGAAGGGTTTTATCACATCTTCTGGTACCATTAGTTCCTGGAGCATAAGAAAGCAGGAACTGGACTCAGGAAGAGCTGGGCAAGACAGAAGCCCTTTTCGGGCAAAGCATCCTCCTCAAGTCTTCGCTGTCTCTTCCCCTCCTTTCATATGCAGCTTTCCAGCCCACCACTGCATGCCCAGGGAAATGTTTTCTCTGCCCATGTGACCCCGACCTCAAGAAATCTATGCTGGATCTTTGAGCATCTCTTAACATCACCTCATCATGCAGTGCATGGCTGGCCTGACACACACTAGGGACACGGATTTAGACCTAGTTCCCTGAGTAAGTGTGATGAGAGGACTCAGAGCCTCTGTCATCCTGTCATCATCTCCTGCCAGGAGCCCTTCTGAGCCCAGACCAGGGCCACATGCGGGCCAGGACTCCAGGTACTGTGGGTGGAGGAGGGCACTTTCCTGGGCAGAGGCTGCCACACTGCCTTCCTCTGGCAAGTACTCACAGTGCTATAGAGCATATTTGCTTTAAAAATAATAACAGCCTCCTCCCATGAACAAACACTTTCAAGCATATCCAGTGAAGCTAGCAGCATGCATAGAAAGCCCAGAACATACAGGGACAGAGAGTGGTGGATATTCAAGGCGATTAGGAACCCTTTGTCTCTCTTTTTCTCACCTTTCTCGCCTCTCCATGAGTACAAGGGAGCAGTACCATGGCCCCAAAATAAATGCTCAGAGGGCAAGGACTAGAGCCAGGAATAGGGCTCTGAGTGCCGCACATGCTAGATCTGTGAATAGAACTTGAACTGTCTCCCCAGTCCCGATGGTTAGGAGTAAGGGGAGAAATGACGCTGAATGTCAGGACAGAGGGAAGTATGCCAGGACAGGAATGGGGGAACAATATTTCCTGGAGGTTCTCTTGGCTGGTGTTTGAGAGCATTACCTGGTATGGTCCCCAAAACATCTGGGGTGTGACAAAAGACAAAGAATAAAGAAAAGGGGGGGAAAAGTAAAAAAAGAAAGATCAGAGGAAAGAAAAGAAAAATAAGGAAGGAAAAGAAAGGAAGGACCATCAATCCAAGCCTGTAACTTCTCCTACTGAGGAAATAGAAGGAGAGCGGTGGCATGTGTGAATACTGAGACCCTCGGCGAATCAGGTCTTTGCCCAGCCAAGAGTCACAGGGCAGAGCTAAGAGCTGCCTGGTGAGAAGAAGCAGAACCCAGCCAGCTCCTCTTGGTCTTGTGAACCTCTTGGCAAAATGTGGTTGCTCCTGGATTGCAGGCTTTGGCAGGGCACTTTCTTGGGAGAACATCTGTATCTTGAGCATTAGGGAAGAGAGCACAGTTTCGGGGAGCCTTTCTTGAATCCTTTAATCCTAATATATCTAATTTTGGGAGAGAGCCTGACACATTCATTCCTTTATTATAGAAAATAATGAAAATTATATCCTCCCCCTTCTAAAAAACTTCTTTGGGGTCTCCAAAGCAGTACTCAGGGGCCCCAGGACCCCTTCTTTGCCAACCTCACTGGTGGTTCACTGCAAAGTCCCAAGGATGCAGGGCTGCTCAGGCCCTGCCATGTGAGAATGTGAGTTGACTCGTGTGGGGATGTGGGTTGACTGGCCATGCTGGGAATGACCTGAGCCAACTTGGTGTTTCTCAGGAGCCTCCAAACTCCCCTCCACAGAGCTTGGTGTGGTATCAGGGCTATGCACCTTAACCCCTGTCCTATCCTTCTAGCCCTGAAACCCCACTATCCCCTGATTTTAGACACACCAACAGCAAGAATGTGAAAGCTGAAAGTCCCTTTCATTGGTATTGTCCTAATGAGGACATTGGAGCCCAGAGAAAATGAGGTCCTGCTCCAAGTGTGGGTGGTAGCTCTTGGGTAAGAACTATGGGATGCCGAATCCCAATGTGGCCATTTAAACAGGAGTGCCTTTAACAAGCTGGAAATTGCTGATCCTCCAGGCAAGCGCCTTGTTTGTTGATGCACTCAATCCTTGAGCCAAGGCTCCTGACTGCATGGTGGGGTCTCCACAAAGGTATTTGTCTCCCCCAACCCGCACTTTCTCCTCAGACATGCTTCTGTCCCTGCTTTTAGCACATGCTCTCAACCCAACCTCCTCTCACTCTGGGACTCTGCTGCATCTTTGCTTTGGATTCTGTGACCATCTTTATGCACCTCACAATAGCACAGCATTCAATGGCATCTTTAGCCTATGTTAAGCTCATCACCCTTTTAAGGGGTGAGGCAGATGACACCAGGTCCATGACTTCTTCACCTCAACATATCTATCATGAATGCTACCTAAATGCTGAACTGCCCCCTGCTCCAACCACATGGATAGGTAAGTGGCACTTTTAGTAGGCCAAGCATCTGCCCCATCAGAGCTCTTGTCATTTCTGTTTTACCTTCCAAGAAGTCACTTTCCCAAGATTTGAACATGGGTCAAATGCATTAATAGCCACAGACTTTACCTCAAAGTCTGTCGCCTTAGCAATGCCTTACCCAACCATCCTGTTAAAGCCACCCCTCTGGCCCCAGGGCTCCCATTTCTTCTCTCCTCTTCTTGCCCTCCATAATACTCCACTCACCTAACATTCCATGTCACTTGCTCATTCCTGCCTCTGTCCCATTAGAGTGTAAACAATACAAGGTCAAGGATTTGTGTTTGTTTTGTTTGTTACCTTCCTAGTAACTAGAAAAAAACTTGAACTCATCACCCTTTTTTCATATATTTGTCATAAAACTATTTTTCATGGAAACCACCCTGAAACTAAAATTAGGGAATCTAAGAGCTCACTTCTAATCCTGGCCCCAGTCTCTGAGTGATGTGATCTCTCTGAACCTCTTTTTCATACCTGTAAAGTACCTGTCTTGACTAAGTCAGAGAGCTGCTCTGAGGAGTAAAGTCTATTTGAATGGTTTTTGAAAAACATATAGCTTTTCTCTGTATGTTGCTTATTATTTCCAATGAAACATCTTCATTAAGGAAGATGTTTTGTATGTTAGGTAAGGTAATAAGTATTACTCAAGTAAGGCAAGTAATCTTTACAGCTGGATGTTTTGTTCAGTTATATAGCTGAAGGAGGCAATGGATGCCCTTAATTCAGAGTAACAAAACCACTTCTTGATCAATCTGATACAAGTGTCAGAAACAAGCAGAAATGGCCAATGAGATTTCCTTACTGGTTTTCACATCATGATTTTTCTTGCTGGTTTTCAAATAGTTATTGATGCTAGATGCTTAGGTGCATAAGCTTGCAAACCTTCTGGCCACATGCTTAATAGAGCATCACAATAAACCAGAAGCAAATCTGATTTCTATAAATAACCAGTACTGGGGGAGCAATTTTTCTAGCACCTCACCACAGTCTCTATCTCAGGTGTTGCCCGACCTATCTTCTGGTTTGTGATCTAAGAACTTTCAACACCTTTGCTCCCTGAAACTCCCTTGTTCCTACCAGATGTTCACCATTTTGACTACCTTTGCTAGTTTTCTTCATTCCCTTTTCCTTCCTGTTCTTTTTGGTACTTATTTATGCTCATTGTTGAAGACTCAGCTTAGTCATGATCTTGCATTGTACTGCCCAATTGCCTCAGTCAGTCTTGGAAGGTTGGAGGCTGCTCTTCTCTGCCTCTCTACAAGCTCTTAGAACATCTCAGTTGCCCTCTAAATAACATAGTGAGTTGAGGACTCACTATGGTCCAACCTGAGCCTGGCCTACTGGCCTCCTCGCCTGCAACTCCCTTACCAACTTTCTTTGTACTCTACAAACCTTCCATACCTGTCAAACTTAGGCGTAAGGAGGGTCTTCTTATTTGCTGTTTTCTTTGTTTAGACGTGTAGGCATTTGTGTAGTGATTCAAAGGTTTCCTCCTAAATATCTGTGGAATAGCTGATAGCCTATCCCTAGCCCTAGTCTCTTATAAGGCTAAAGAAATATTAGTTTAGTAGACTAGAAAGATACAAGCATGTCTGAAATCTGCTGTGAAAGGGAAACCTTTCCAAAGTGGGTTGTGTCACAGAGAAGCCTCTTCTCCACTACGTTTTTGAATTTATAGGATGTTGTAAGTAATTAAAGGAAATAACCCATGTAATAGTAACACTTGTCTTTGGATCTTAAAGACCAATCAAAGCTATTTTATCATTGAGAAAACTGTGGTGTTGCTGTTTCAAGACCTGGGCCATAACTCCTTCATGACTTTCAAAGAAAAATCTGGACTTGGCCTGGACAGGGAAACTGGGTGTGGTGGTGATGGTCAGGCTGGGAAATTAACATCCTGTGGGAGGGGAAACACTGTAGAATATGTGTCCAGCTGTGTCCAGTTCCCATGAATATCTCACCTTAATATTCTCATTATTTGTCCACATTCCACACTTCCTTGCTGACAGTATGAAGAGAAATGAGGGTGAGCCTGTGATGAGGCAGTGGGAAGCAAGAAGCAGTAAAAATGAATGTTAGGGCAACTTTTGGCAATGGACTATTTCTCTGTTATTACATAGGAAGCTATTTATAAGGGTAGTTGATTATGAATACTGAGTGTCTCAGAGACTTGGTACCATCCATTGGTCACCTAATGGAAATATTGGTACCAAACTAGGAAGCATTCTGTGATTAGTGGATAGCTTGAACTTCAGACCTTTGACAATATTCTGAGACTCTGCCAGCTATTATTAACTGAGTGTGGAGGTATGTGGGTGCAATTGTGTGTAGAAAAATCAGTCACTCAAACTTTATGAAGAAAGTCCTAAGACCTTGTTGTAAAGAGTGATCTATGTCTTAACTGTAGTGGGCTAATAAAATTTTAATCAGCAACTAAGAATTATAGATTTTTCACAGTCATCTTTTTAATGCTTTTTGTTAATAGGAACCAATACAAAAGTTAAAAAAAGGCAGAATATAGCCTTTTGGTCAAAAGAAAACTGGATTCAGATCAAGAGATCATTTCTCTATTTTTTCAAATTCTAATGAATACACATAATTGTATGTATAGCGGAAGCTCTGAACAGCTGGGCAGAAATATTGAAGTACTTGATTAGCTTTTGAGTCCTGTTTAAAGAATTTTAGTATTTGGCTGCTACATTATTTTTCTGCCTACCCCAGATATGATTTTTAACAACATAGTTCATTGTTTTAAATTATTTTACAAACCCTTAGAGTCACAAATCAAAGTTAACAATTCTGAAGTTCAGTTTTTATATTACATCTTTTTAACTTTATTTAAACACCATGGTTTACAAAGTACAAAGCTTTTCACAAAATAGTTGTTAAAGATTCATCATACAACACCAATCCCACCACTAGTGTGCCCTCATCACTCCCAGAGATCCTCATTTCCCTACCACCCCCCTATCCCCATGCCTTCTCCCTTAGCCGGCACTAATTATATTGATCATTACAGCACATATAAGGGGTCCCAGCCATTTTCAAGGTCCAGAGTCCACAGGTCTTCAGAGCTCCACCCAAGGGAGAAGTCAGTGTGTAGATTCCGGGCTAAGTTCACTAGGCTTCCGTGGAGCTGGAGACAGGGTTCTTCTCCCACCTCAGTCCCCTCGAAAGGCCTGGTGGGCCCACCAGAACTGTTGCTGGCAATGCCAGCCATGATCCAGGGATGCAGATGTACAGGAGAGCTCCTGCTGGCACTCCCGGTGCTGCACCCACCATCTCACGCACTACATCTTTTTTAAAATCTTTATCATAACCCGTTCAATCTGTTTATTGAAAAGGCCTATTTCCTAGTGCAGGCAGCTTTGTGTATGGTGTGAATTGCACCAGAATTCAGGAACCACCATCAGAGAGACCACAAGAAGGGAGGAGAGCCATGGAGAGTAGTTGATATCGGACCTCATTATGGAATTGGCTACCAATTTTCCTCTGAGCCTTAGATCTCTCATTTGAAAATGTGGTAGGCTGGAATGACTAGAGAATTAGAAAGTCCAAATCACCACAGGATCCAGGTTGACTGAGTATGTTGGGGAAGCTTGTTGGCCAGATTTAAACTTTGGTGAGTTAGTGTTCTGGATCTGAAGGGGAGACCATAACTTATTCACTGGCATTAAATGTATTTTGAGTCTAATAAAATATACCTCAGTTATTTTGCCCTGTGGGTTGTGATATTTGAATAAAGAGGATTTAAAACTCTTTCAAGGTGAACAGTGTCAGAAAGGAAAATAGGTTTTTCTTTCAAGTGTTGTATCGTCTTCTGACTGCAGTCAACAATGTGATGCAAAGTAGACAGAAATATTGGATGGCCTCCACGGGACGTCCTGGGCGTTCTGCATTATTAGTCCTTTGTTCTTCTTACCATGCCTTGCCCATTCTCTGCATCTATAATGTTGGATTTGGCACAGGGTTGCCTCAGAAGACTGATGTTACTGGGACAAAAGAATGATATCATCCTGGAAGACCTCCCTTAGCTTTCTGCCTACTCAGTCTTTTCATCAGCGAACTGTGACAGTTTCTGACAGGACTATGACAATAACAGAGATGACATACAAGCAAAGCACTTTCTTAAACCTAGGCTATTGTTCCAGATGCAGAAACAAAACAGAAGCTGTCCAGTTCTACAGTCAGCATTGTTTAGTTATTAACACCAGGTTTCATGCAAATTACCTATAATTATGAGTGGGGTTAATGAATTATATATGGATTGAAAGCTCTGAACAGCTGGCCAGAAACTTTGAAGTGTTCTGTTCCCTTTGGTGTTTGTTCTGCTTCCAAAAGAAATTTATAATCTAGTGGGTACAACTTTCTCCTAACTCAGGTTGACCCCTCAACTATAGCCTATAAAGATACCCATGGGTACTTGATGGAGATCCTTTTGAGTTCAGGCTACAGTGCATTCCCAGGTCACTCACTGGTAACTGAAGACAAACATATGTCTTTTGTTAGTATCAAAAGTCTGTAGCCCCTAAATGTTGTCTAAATAAGCACATATGTGCTTTTTGAAAGTGTCATTCATATGTTTATCATGGGTGCTGTGCACAGGCTTAACCCAAAAAAAGGTTCTTTAATATTCACTGTCTCTAAAATCACCTCTGAACTTGGAATGAGTTTTCCCCCTCAGGCTACATTTCCATGTTCAATGTTTTATAATCCTGCAAGTGAAGCAATTGTGTGCTCTGCCAGGAATCAACATTACTTGTGGCAAAGTGGTGATTTGTTATAATGAATGACATTTCCTTAAAGATACAAAGAAAGAATGGTGTGGGAGGAACAGAAAGAAGTGGAAGAGAAAAAAGTCACAGCAGGTTTTGTATCTAATCTGAATGCAGCCCATCCCTGCTGAGGTCTCTTATTTTAATGACTTTGCTAAAGAAGTTGTCTTGTCAAATCTATATAGAAGCTTTTGACTTATATGAATAATTTACCAACAGAGGTAATTTGGGAACATTTTGATGATATTTTTGAAAATGCCCAGCGATAAGAAGTAAGCTTGAAAGGGTTGGACATTAAGAATAGAAAAGTTTTATAGGATCTTGGGACTAGTCCTCAAAAGGTCATCAGATCTATTGTTCTGATTTTAAAGAGGGCTCTCCTAAAGATTTCTATGTACAGAAATAGCCCTTTTAGAAAGATACCAACTTGAGGAAGGAAATCTATAATGTTCCCATGGTGATTCAGTCAATTCTCTTTTCAAGAACTCCCAGCTATTAGGAATTTATTTATTTATTTATTTATTTATTTTTTGTAGTCCTGTTTGAATGCATCACTCTGGGTAGAGTTAGAGCAAATCCTGACCTTATTCCTGAGATCCTTAGGCTGTCTTGGACCCTGGGCTCTCTGTATTCTATAAAATTCATTGTCTTCATTGGGGCAGTGACCTGATGGTTTTAATCCTACCCATTACAATCAGGAAATAAATTCCAGGATCACAGAAACACAGACTGAAAAGACCCTTTGTCAGCCTTTTCTAGGGGCTCTCCTTCCGGGGGTATTTTTTGGGTTTACCCTTATTTGAAACTTCAATCAGGGACTATCTTCAGAGAAAGAACCAAATATTGGAAGTCAGCTGTGTGGAAGATACCCAGAAAATACTGGATTTAGAGATATTAGAGAAGTGAGAAAACTATGATGACGGGTGGGCCGGAGAGAGAGTATGGGGGTTGAAGGCCACTGACTAGGTTTGATCCCCTGCAGATGGTCTTCTGAGTGACAAAGGGAGCAATCCTTGAGCACTACTGGGTGTAGTTCACTTCTAAGCCCCAAAAAAGAAAGAAAAAATGATGGGGTGGGCCAGAATGCTCACAGCTCTACCTCTGTCTGCCAAGTGCTACATCCCTGAAAAGGGCACTTCCAGCCACCTTGATATTTTCACTGAATGCTCCCTGCTAAGTCATGCAGAGCAGGATCACTTAAATGGATGAGGGACAAGTCAAGGTTTGAGTGGGCCTTTGGGTTGTTTCCCCCCTCAGAGTTTGTTTCCAAACAAAACTTTCACCAGTGCATTCCACACCAGGATTGGGTCTGATTGGCCCTTGAGGCTGACATGGGGTGAAGAAAGCAGACTTCATGACCGAACACAGGAAGGAATCATCCTAGGAAAGTCAAGCAAAAAAATCTGTGTGGATGTCAGGTCTGACCAGCCTCCAAGAGCCAGGGCTCTCCAGCTGGGGCCACAGGAATCTCTTAGGTGCTAGGGGGACAAGGAGACTGCAAAACAAGCAAACCCATTCCACATGCAGCTGGAGACTGGGGCCACTGCAAAGGAAAAAGTTAAAAGAGAGGCAAATAATGACTTTAAAAAATTGATGTATTGGCAAATCCCTCCGGTCCTTGTTTTGCTTGATCTTGGATATTAGTATCATACCTTTTTTATATATCCCACAAATGAATGCAGTCATTCTATAACTGTCCTTTTCTTTCTGACTAATTTCACTCAGCATGATAGTCTCCATGTCCATCCATTTATAGACAAATTTCATAACTTTGTTTTCCTAATAGCTGCATAGTATTCCACTGTGTAGATGTACCAGAGTTTCTTTATCCAGTCATCCATTCTTGGGCACTCAGGTTGCTTCTAGAGTCTGACTATTGTGAATAGTGCTGCTATGAACACAGAATTGCAGATGGTGTTTCTTTGTGTATTTTTTGACTCCCAGCCTATATTTCCAGGAGTGGTATTACTGGGTCAAATGGGAGCTCAATATCTAGGTTTTGGAGGAATATCCATTTTGTTTTCCAAAAAGGCTAGACCCGTTGGCATTCCCACCAGCAATGGATGAGAGTCCTTTTCTGACTGCAACCAAGTCAGCACTGTCAGTGGTCAGAATCTACCACAAGTGTGTGGGAGTCAGCGGTCAGTTAAGGTAAGAAGTTACCAGTGTGCTAATAATTGTTCAAGATGGTAATACCAGACTAGAACTGAGCATTGAAAGTAGTCAAAGAGATATACAGGATAACAAATGTATATGTTGCAAGTCACAATATGTAAGAGAAGGAGGGATAATAGAGAGAAAGAGATAGAGAGAGAGAGAAAAGAGAGAGAGGAAAAGTACCTGCCATAGAGACAGGCTGGGGGTGGGTGTAGGGGGAGGGAATCTGGGGACACTGGTGGTAGGAAATGTGCACTGGTGGAGGGATGGGTGCTGGAACATTGTATGACTTAAACCAAATCATGAATAGTTTTTTTGATTTTATATCTCATGGTGTTATAATAAAATAAAATAATAATAATAAAAGATACGTTGGGTCTCTGTAGGCTCCTAGTGACAGGGCACAGAACACTGACTCAGTGAGCTGCCGGGATTCCACAGCATTGCAGTTTGTAGTCCCCACTGTCCCTTCCCAAGCCTTTTGGGGTCACATTGGGTTGGAGTCATGGAATAACTAACTGACTAGAATTTCGGTCAGGATTGGAACTTGGGATAGGAGGGGAACTTCTCATACCTCAGAATATTCTGAAACTCTAAGAAAGACCTCATTGAGAACATGTACAAATGTTATTATAGGTACTAGGGGAAAAGGGAATGACAGGCCTGCAGTTTCCACTTGAAGGGGACAGTGAATTATGTTTTTTACACTTCAAGTTTTCTTTGTTACTATTTATGATTTCTAACCCTTACAATCAGCAAATCATCCAGTTAGGGTTGCCAGGCCCAGGAAATAAAAATCTAAAGGCAGTCACTTTTCAACTTCAGATAAACAATGAAATTAATGCTTTCATTTTGTTGGTATGCATTTGTCTCAAATGTCATATGTCCTAAATCTATAGTGTTCCTGTTACATTGGGAAAGGTAGGTTTGGTTCTTTCGAAATACACAGGGCTTGTCAGATGTTGCAAATTTAAAAAATTCCCTGGTTAGATTTCATTTGCAGAAAAAAATGTTTGAATTATTAGGCAATTTTGCACTAAAATATGTGTTGTTTATCTGATGTTCAAATTTAGTGATGTGTCCAGTATTCTAGCAACAAACATCCTTCTGCTAATGGGATGGAATTGTGCCATTTTTCTGTATATGTCAGATTTTTTAATCTTCTGATCAGGAGTTATGTAGAAGGTCTGGAATGTGTGTGCACTCAACCAAAACTCCTTGAAGTGCTAGCACCCAAATGTGTGATGGGTTTTGGAGAATGGGGCCTTTAGAAGGTGATTAGAGTTAGGTGAAATTATGATGGTGTGGCTTCACCAGGGATTTATGATTTTGTAAGAAAACACCAGAAAGTTTTCAATTCTGTGTGTGGCCTCCTCTCTACCACTCTTTGTCTTCGTGTTTCTCTCTGTCTTTGTCTCTTTTTCCCAAAAAGTCATGTGGCCATAAAGCAAGTTGGTGGTCCCATACCAACTGGAGGTTGATGCCTCATTGTGGACTTTTAGCCACCCAAGCTATAAATTTGTGACCTTTAAACCATGTCCCACCCACTTCACCTACCTACAACTCCATCTATAATAGTTTGTTATGATAACTGAAACTAACTAAAGCACTTGGCATAGTTAGATATTGTGAAGGGATTAAAAGTAAGTAAAACTAGGACTGGGGCTAAAGTGCAAGAATAGTGTAGTCCCCTGATCATTGCTGAGAGTGTGGTCTTGGCAAAAATATTGCAGTAATAGACTGAAATAACAATCCATGAGTACAGCTTAACTTTGCCCGCAGAGAGTGTGGTTTCTCGAGCAGAGGGGCATGCACATAAGCTTGCAGTGAGGCATGCATGGTCATGCTGGGTCTCCCTTGCTTCAGTCTATTCTGCCTCTGCTCTCTCTCCTTTCAGCCCATTTCTGTAGACCTTGAGCTACTGAGCAGTTAGTGCTAATTACTTTCTGTTCCTTTCTTTTCAGCTTCTCTATGATCCCATCCAACCTCAATCCTGCCAGACGTAGGTTTTTGAAAAAATGCATCTATGACCAAACTGTCTCCAGAAGAAAGCCCCCCCTCCTTGTTTTTACATAATAACATACAAACTCATAGGGCTAGAGAGATAGTAAAGCCGGGATGTCACTTGTCTTGCATGCAGCTAACCTGTATTTGATCCTTGGCATCCTATATAGTCTCCTGAACACTGCCAAGAGTAATTCCTGAGTTCAGAGCTGGGAGTAACTCCTGAGAAATGCTGGGTGTGACCTAAAAACCAAACAAAAATGAAATGAAAACACCATCCCAAAGGTCTGACCATCTAATTCTGCTAATTATTTCTGCCTTTTGGCTACTTGTTCCTTGCTGTTTACAATCCTCATCTCAAGCAATATATCTGTTAGGAGCAAAACTGTAACCTACCCCGCCACCCCTCTCCTCCCCACCCAGCTTCCCCTCAAAAAAAAAAAAAAAGACTGAATCCTGAAACCCAGTACTTCACAATGTGATTTATTGGAAATGGATCTTTATAAATTCAACATGGAATCAGAAGGAAGATGTCATGAAGAGATTCGGGAGACCATCCTGGACATCAGGCTGGATTGAGTCACCTACAGGCCAAGGAACTTGGATGATGTTAAGGATTCCATAGCAACTTCAGGGGTACCCATGGTCCTGCTGACCTGGGTTCTGGAATTGCCTGACAACTAATTCTAATCTGAGGCACCCAGTGTTTGTTCTGGTTGCCATAGGAAGCACCTGGCCTGTCTTCTTCTTTAGGTGTGTCATGCCAGTTTATGCTACTGATAGTGTGCATGCCATCATCTTGAGCAATATCCATAGCACAGTGCTAAGTGTTTGTGTATTGTTGTTCCATTTGGTCAGTAACTCTGTGAAGAGCTTTTATTGGGAAACAATGTTAGAAGAGCTGAGGAAATCATGTGAGATCATGTATCTAGTGAAAGCATCCAGGCAGAATGCAAATCCATGCCCTTGAAGGCCATTGTTGGTACTTTCAATTTCTTTGACTCACTACCTTCTGTTTTTATATCTGTCTTTCCCTCACAGAGAAGAGATTCGGTTTGATTCCTTATGTTAGCACCTGTCTATGGCAGCACCCAGAGAAATGTTTGGAATTGCTGGTGTATTACCTTCCATTCAGTTGTATTCCATGTAACACCATAGTCTCTGTATCTCAGATGAAAAAGAAAAGAGGAAATTGCAATGGAAAGAGATCAAGGAGAGGTATGAGAAAGGTTTTGGTTAATCTGAGATGCAGTGTTTGTCACATGTATTAAAGAACTGTTAAGTTGTCACTTAGATAGATAATGAATCTCTTCAACTTTATTACATTTATTTTTTATTTTTTTATTAAAATTACAAAGATATACAATTAAAAAGTTCATATTTGGGTTTTGGTCATACAGTGCTCCAGCACCCATCCCTCCACCAGTGCCCATCTCCCACCACCAACGTCCCGGTTCCCCCCCCCCCAGCCCTCCTCCATGGCAGGTTTTTTATTTCTTTCCCTTCTCTCTTTCTCTTTACCTTCCCTTCCAGACTATGGATTACAGAACATACATTATGGGGTGTCATGTGTATCTTTTGCCTCTATTTAATGCTCTGTTCTAGGTTGGTATTAGTACCCTCGACAATTGTTAGCACACTGTTCCATTTTCTGTCTTACCTAGTCTCTGACTCCCACACATTTGTGATAATTTCCACCTTTGACAAGACCTCCTGATACATGTTTCACTTGACCTTGGATATTGGTATCATAATATGTACATATATACTTATGTCATGCAAATAAATGCAGTCATCTGTATCTGCCCTCTCTCCTTCTGGTAATTTCACTCAACATAATCTTCTCCATGTTCATGCATTTATAGGCAAATTTTATAACTTCATTTTTCCTAACAGCTGCATAGTATTCCATTGAGTAGATGTACCAAAGTTTCTTTATCCAGTCATTGATTCTCGGGCACTCTGGTTGTTTCCAGATTCTGGCTATTGTGAATAATGCTACTATGAACATAAAAGTATGATGGTGTTTCAGCTGAGTATTTTTGACTTCCCAGAGTAGATTCCCAGGAGTGATATGGCTGGGTCAAATGGGAGTTCAATTTCTAGTCTTTGGAGGAATGTCCATATTGTTTTCCAGAAAGGCTGTTACCAGCCAGCATTCCCACCAACAATGGATGAGTGTCCCCTTTTCCCCACATCCACGCCAGCACTTGTTGCTCTTGCTCTTTTGAATATGTGCCAGTCTCTGTGGTGTAAAGTGGTATCTCATTGTTGTTTTGATTTGCATCTCTCTGATGTTTAGTGATGATGAGCATTTTTTCATATGTTTTTTTGGCCATTCAAATTTCTTCCTTGCTGAAGTTTCTGTTCATTTCTTCTCCCCATTTTTTGATGGGGTTGTTTGTTTTCTTCTTGTAAAGTTCTATCAGTGCCTGATATATCCTGGATATTAACCCTTTATCAGATGGGTATTGGGTGAATATTCATTCCCTTTCTGTGGACTGCTTTTGTATCTTAGTCACTGTTTCTTTTGAGGTGCAGAAGCTTTTTAGTTTCATGTAGTCCCATATGTTTATCTTTTCTTCTAGTTGCTTTGTTAGTGATGCTTCACCTTTGAAGATATTTTTTAGCTTCAATGTCGTGGAGGGTTTTCTCTATATTTTCTTCAATGTACTTTATGGATTCAAGTCTGATATTGAGATCTTTAATCCATTTTGATCTGATTTTTGTGCATGGTGTTAGACACAGGTCCAAATTCATTTTTTACATGTCGCTGCCCAGTTTTCCCATCACCACTTGTTGAAGAGGCTTTCCTTACTCCATTTTGGACTCTTTGCACCTTTATCAAAGATTAAATGATCATGTGTTTGAGGTTGGGTGTCAGGATACTCAATTCTATTCCATAGGTCCACAGGTCTGTTTTTATTCCAATACCATGCTGTTTTAATTACTACTGCCTTGTAGTACAATTTGAAGTTGGGAAAGGTGATGCCTCCCATCTTCTTTTTCCCGAGGATTGCTTTAGCTAACCTTGGGGTTTATTGTTCCATACAAATTTCAGGAGCGTTTGGTCAATTTCTTTGAAGAATGCCATGGGTATCCTTATAGGGACTGCATTGAATCTGTACAGAGCTCTAGGGAGTATTACCATTTTGACAATGTTGATTCTCCCCATCCATGAGCAGGGAATATGTTTACATTTCCTTGTGTCTTCTTTTCATTTGATGTTTGCCTCACTTAAGATACTCTTCCCGGGGCTGGAGTGATAGTCTAGTAGGTAGGGTGTTTGCCTTGCATGTGGCCAGCCTGTGCTGGCCCGCGTTCGATCCCGGCATCCCATGTGGTCCCCTGAGCACTGCCAGGAGTAATTCCTGAGTGCAGAGCCAGGAGAAACCCCTGAGTATTGCCAGGTGTGACCCAAAAAGCAAAAAAAAAAAATAAGATACTCTTCCCAATATCACCACTGACCTACATTGGGGTAGCGTTACAAAAAACCGGTATAGTTTTTTGATAGACACAAAAGATTTAATGCCTTTAGACCTTCCAAAATACCTTCTATTTGAATAAATGTTTATTTAAAGTTTTATAAAGAAAATAAAGTATTATATAATAGTGATTAAGGATATTATTGAGAGTCAGAGAGATGCACACATACACTTGTATGGTCACTCTTGGCTGACCCAAGAGCACTCAGCAATAAGTGACATATCTAATGAAGAAATAATTACTGTTTGGATCTAAAGCTTAAATATTTATAAATTTTAAACTTTTAAGGAAAGAGAATATAATCTACATGAGTGCTTATTACTTATATCAAGCATACTCTTTTTTGTTTGTTTGTATGTCTATTTTGGGGCCATACTTGGTGATGCCCAGGGGTAAATCCAGCTCTGTCCTCTTGGGATCACTTGTGGGGCTCAAGGGACCATGTTTGTGGTACCAGGGATTGAACATAGATCAGCCACATACAAGGTAAGTTACTTACCTACAGTCTTATCTCTCCAAGCCCCTTTATGTTTTAAAATGAAAATCTTTCTCAAAAATTTTTTTTTTGCTTTGTATTTTAAGTAGAAGAAGCATATTGGGAAGTAGAAAAGAAAGGAAAGGAACCCCCCACATTGGGAGGAACTTGGTACAGGACTAAGTTCCCTAAAGTCTTAATTTGCTAATAATCATTTGGAATTCAAGCGATTAGAAATGAGCACAGTTTACAGATCAGAACCAGATTTCTTTCTCTTTTACCTTCTCTGTGGGGGGTAATTGAAAGAATTTTTTTTGAATTATTGATTTATTGCTATGGTTTTGCTAGTGCTTTAATGGAAATTTTGTTATATTCTTTTAAGATAATTTTTTTTCCTTGCTACTTCTTTGGACCAACCCAGCAGTGTTCAGGACTTAGTCCTGACTCTGCATTCAGGGATCACTACTGGCAGGAGTTGGGAGATTATGGAATGGTAGGGGATGAATTCAGGTTGGCTGCATGTAAGAAGACTGTTTTAGGGGGTACAAATTACCCTCTAAATGTATGTAACCATATCATATCTGTCCCTAGTCTTTTTCTGACATCATACATTGGGTCTCTCCCATCTTGGTTCTTTCCACCCCCACCCTCTCTGGTAACCTCAGTTCGCCTTTAGCATCCAAAGACTAAGTGTTGCTTTGTCTTCTCCCTTGTTCCTCTATGTCCCACAGATGACTGAGATCTTTCTGTACTTGCCCTTCATTGAATGTAACTTTTCACTTAGCATGACCCTCTGCACTTCCATCCACATTCACAAGTAAATTCCTAACTCCCACAAAACCAGGCAGCTTATTCCAGGAAAGCCATCTCATGGAAGAACAGTGCTGATGAACCCAGGGTGTCATTTTCATCTTTCTGTGAAATCCACTGTCTCACCGCCCTGTCTCTCTCACTAGTAGGCACAGCCTGGAAGCTGAGCATCGTGTCGAGGGGTCTTCCGTAGGCCAGAGATTCTGGAATCAAGAACAGGTGCAGCCACACCTCCTGCACAAACAAAGATATTTTGTTTGAATGGGCACAACATGGCAGAATGGGATGCATTAATAGCTCAACAGTGTCTTTATTAACAGTAGAACAGCTGGCGGTGCTCGATGACAGTGCTCATTCCAATCCATTTTCTCCAATTGCAGAACTATAAGCATGCTCCACCAGGGAGCTAAGGGGACCACACGCAAGCAATCAGCCATTCAACAGCACTCTAATTGCTTCACAGTGGGAAGTGTGTTCTCCTCAGCCACTGTTATTCTTTTAGGAGGTATTGTTGGTGCACTAGCCTATCTAGAATCAAGGACTGCAAGTGCAGAGAAGCAGCTGGGTGAAACTTTCTTTGTTTTACCAGACCTTGTGAGCAGTCCTTGATGGGTGGGGGGTACTGTCTGGTCCAGGCTGATCAGAAATCTGGCCTCTGCTTTCCTCAGTGAGTGCCAGGAGGGAAACTCAGACTCTCAGTCAACTCCTAGCAAAGCATATCCCCTCAAGAGGGAAAAATAAACTCCCAACTCATAAAGATTCTGTTAGACTGACCCTGCTTGAGAACCTTTCCCGGAGCCTCCTACTGAGTCAGAAAATAGATTCTGGAGGCAATGCTGAGTACAGATGCCCAGACTGTATTGCACGCTGAGCAGTGGGGTAGCAGGGCTGGGAGGACTCTCGTTGAGGTATAATCAGGTTACATGGGGAAGTGGAAGGAAAGATGGCAGGGCAGGGCAGGTGTGGAAAAGCCCATTTGAACAGACAAATTGCAAACAAGGCCTGGGACATCCAGGCTGCCTTCCCAAATGGACTTCATTTCCTTGGCGTGTTTGTCTAAGAAAGCAAGGGAGGTGCGTTATTGGAATCAGTTGCAATGTCAGAGAAAGGAGGCTGGGTACCTTCTTTTTCAACTCCTGTTTAATTTTCTTGGTGTGTTTGTTTTATTTGCAGTTTCTACAGTGTAAGGAAATCGTGTTTGCATAGCATTGTATTTCTGCCTTTTTACAGGGCAATTTCTGTTTGGTGAGTTTTCAAAGTATCCTTGGGGGAGAATATTAAAAAGCTCTTGGTTGTATTTAGCGCCAGACAAATAGAGGCAGATATGAAATTATAAAATCTTCCTGATCTGCAGAGCTTGCTTTGTTCTCACCGATCACCAGGGGATTCAATGACTCTGAGGACTGAGAGTTATTGTTCAGGATTTGCCAATCAGGCCACAGATCCATCATCTCAGGCTCATCCAACTATTGTTGGGCCTTCTTGTTTTCTCCTTGTTAGCATGTAGTGCCAGGTAATAAAATTATAGGTTCCCACAATTTATATGCCCCCTGTTTTGTTCAATTGCCCCCCCAAATAACTTACAATCCTTTAAAAAAAATTTTTTTTTGTATTTCTACTGTTGGCACTTTCAGAATAAAGAAACCCATCTTCGGCCATGACAATAGCCTCAGATGAAATGGAAATCAGTGTGGAAAATAAAATAGACCCCAGAGAGCTGAGGACAGTGAAATTCCCTGTTCACAAAGCAAGTCGCCAAGGCTCTAGTGAAAGACAACAAAGGCATAGGGCAGGTTCCAAAAGGAGGTAAGAGGTCATGTCTTTTATACCAACTCTTTTATGATGCTTCCATGACCGGCTGAGATTTCAGAAGGCATCAATTCCCCACAAGAATCCTTAAATTCTCAGCCCTCCTGCCAAGAAAGTGAAGATGTGTGCGCATCTGTTTGGAAAGCTCCCAAAATGCATGTGTGAAATGGGCCAAGCAGTTTCCACTGCCAAATGGTGAGGAGGAGGGAGGGGGTGGCGGAGCCAGTCACAGCCTCCTACAGTGGACTGAATTTTCAGGGCAAAGGCACCTGCAGACAGTGCCAGGAGGAAAACAGAGGAGGGAGGGCATCTGGGGCCACAGGATGCCCCGGGGTGCTATTGTAGAATGAACAAATCAGATCCCTCCCAAAGAACCTGTCCAGATAGATGCGGCTTTGGAAACTAATTATAAGGCTATAGGACTGAAGTGAGGCCCCATCACCCTCCCTGTACCCCATCATCACCTTTCTAACATCTTGTTTAGTTACTGCTTAGAGGAAGACAGTATCTGACCCCAAGGATGGCATCTCTTGACCACTTACATCAACATATCCCATTTCATAAACCATGTGAAATGAATCAGAGACGATTCACTGCTCTTCTCTACCCAGACAGGCCTGTTCCAGGGCAATCTTGTTCCTGGATTTCTTTGAAAATACATAACCATGTGGTCTTGAGCAAGTGACTGTGTGCATTAACCTCCACATAGCTTACTTGGTAGCAGGAACACTTGGGTCAAAGTTTGTTCACACAGGCATAGGGAAAAAAAGTCTTTTTGTTTGTTTTGGGTGACACTCCAGTGGGTCTTCCGGGCTTGCTCCTGGCTCTGTACTCAGAGATCCCTCCTGGTGGTGCTGGGGGTGGGGGTCAGGGATTGGACCTGGGTTGCTGCATCAAGCAGGTGTCTGATCAGCTACAATAACTCTCCAGTCCAAAAAGTACATTAAAAATTCAGTGTCATCACTTTAAGGTTTGACTAAATTCACAGTACCCCAATGAGAAAGAATAGTGATTGTGTCCACTACCTATGGAAATATAATAGCCTGAAGGATATAACCCTAATTAGTGCTACAAAACACCCCTCTCCCGACATACTTCCCCCTCAGCAGGGCCTCCCTTTATCATACAACCCCACTCCCTCTTTTTTTCTAAGTGGAAAAGTAAATGCTCAAAAGGACAGGGACTGCCCCACTGCTGGAACTGCCCAAAGCCCTGCATCTCATCTGGTTTCCCTAAAAGTGAGAAACTAGTCATTATCTTCCCCATTCTCATGCTCGTTTTTTTCTATAAGTGCACCCCTACATACCCAGCCAGTCTCCACCCAAGGGTGTGAGATGTGGTACCTTATCAGAGGCACATTCTGGGTGATTGATTATATGTTCCAGTTTCAATACCGAGGACTGTGGTTTCAGTGTCTTTTTTCTACCTAAGGGATAATGATTGCAGAGAAACAAAAACTCCTCCAGCGCTGGAACTGTTCCAGTTTCCCTGAAAACCTCTCTACCTTCCTGCTAAAGTTGGCATAAACATTTCCTACTTTGGTTCTCAGTCGGAATGGAAAAAAGCCATTTGGGAAGAGTCTCTGCCCTTCTCCCTGTGCCAGACCCACAGTGACTTACAGGGGGTGGGGGCACTGGCCATGTGCAGTGGGCCTTCTCTGTGTGGGCGCTAAGCTCAGCTCTAGCCCTCAGCCTGGTGGCTTGGCTGGAGATGTACCCTCTGAGGGAGGGGTGGGGACAGGTGTCCTGATAGTGGTGAGTGTGCCCAACATGGCGCCACTGTGAATGCCCATGGATTCTCGCAGTCTCTGTTAATTTAGTTGGGTCTTTCCCATGTGGACTCAGGTGAGAGCCCACTAGAATTTGACCTGGTAATGATCTGCTCCTTTCACCAGCTGTGTTCACATCAGCATGCTTCCTGTCAGAATTTCCTTTGGAGCCACATCACTAACTTAATCAGCTTTGGAAATTATTTTTGAATATTTTCCTAGGAGTGGCCCCATGGTGCCTCTATTTAGTGTAAGACCAGAAGCTTGTTAGATAGGTTGCCGTGGTGTTTATTTATTCACCTGGACACAACACATATGAAATCATAATTCTGCTATGAAATCGCACCTATTTATAGCCACAGGGATTAGCAAGTGTTGGATGATGTCTGCCTTAATGTTGGATGGTACATTTTGATATGAGTTACAAAAATGACTTTTCCCCTTCTAACTATGAAAGATGATGAATGTGCTAACTAATCTTGTGGAGGTAATCCTTTTGCACAATATGAACCCATCAAATCAGACATAGTGTACCTCAAGCTGACTCGGCATTATGTGCTGCTCGACCTCAGTAAAGCTAGAAAAATTATTTTCTTCATGCTTGAGTGTTTGTGAATGCACATGTCATTTGAGCAGTTCTTCCAGAATGTTCTTTTTGGTAGCAGGTGAAAAAAGAAACAAATCACCCCTGTGTTCTTTATTTCCTTCTGCCATTCACATGAAGACATTCCCTTGAATTCCTGTCATCTGACAGAGGATTTGCCTCTTGAGCTGCTCTTAATGCTGCCCTGAGAAGTCTTAGCTAGTTCCTTCCATTCCCATCCACATGTCATAAAACGGTGGGTTTCTCTTTTAGCAGGTGTCCAAAAAATACTGCCTTCTTTAGCAGCATCAGAAAGCATGTACAGAGAGTGGCTTTGGACCTGAGTCTCATACCAAGTGAAAGTCACTTGAGGTCAACTTCTACCAAGCCCTACCACAGCCAGATGAAGTGGGCACCTGACAGGTGTGACTACCATGTCAAACATGGCTTCTGTATTCATCAAATATGTAGAAGCAATGTTTGCCCAACCTGTGCTTCTGTTTCCTTCTAAAGCCTGGGAAGATGTGTGTCAGAATCAATTTACATGTACAGGGACTGAGTATGGAATTTGAGATCACTTAGATGCAATTACCACCAGGATGTTAGCATTCCAGAGGCTGGCAGGACCTGGAAGGTCACTAAATTCAGCTGTCACCCTTTCCCACCTGTAGCTCCTCCATCTAATAAGGTGCAAGCCAGTTTCTGAACCTCATTCATGTGCCCCAGCTCTCCAGAGAGAGCAGGCATTTGAATCTCCCTGAGAATGTGTTCAATTCTGGGCATCAGAGGTTCATGAGCTCACTGTCCTGGCTTATGTCAGGACATTAGTGGGGTAGTGGTAAGAAGTAGGGGGCCTGCAAAGTTCTGAGTGCATCATTTTAGTGAGCAGTGCAATATGACTATTAAATAAATTATGGGGATCAATGCATTTGTGATGATTAACAATACATAAGTTCTGTTTAAAGTAGGGAGGGAGACACAAGACTAGAGAGGAAGAGAAGTATTTGTGGAACAAGGAAGGACACTCAGAAGTTGACACTTCACCTAGAATCTGGGGTCAGGAGAGAGAGGCAAAGAGAAGGTCACTTTAGAGAGATAAGAAACATGCCTTTTTAAAAAAATAATTATTTGGGTGTTAGTTTTTTTTTTTAATTGAATCATCAAGAGATACACAGTTAAAAAGATTTTCATGACTGAGCTTCAGTCATATAATGTTCCAACAGACATGACTTTTTTGGGGCAGGGAGGGTGATTATTGGGCCACACCCAGTAGTGCTCAAGACTCACTCCTAATGGTGCTCATTCCTTGTATCGCTTGGGAGACCATTTGTGGTGCTGGGCTTTGAACTGGGATTGATCATACCTTAACTCCTGTACTATCTCCCTGACCCATTCAAATGATATTTTAAGTAAAAATATTTTATTGTGTGGGGACCAGACCTAGTAGTATACTCAGGGGGCCATGTATTGTCAGGCATTCAATATAGATATCATACCTGCAGACCATGTGTTCTGCCACATGAACTATACCCTGGCATCTCAAATGATGCTTTAAAGACCACCACTGACCAGTTTTTTGACAGAAAAAGTTCAGGATCCAAACTCAAGAAATGGTTTTCCATCGTCCTGTCACATTTTCACAATCCGCCCAGAACTCCACCCAGCCGACCTGCCCATCACAGCCCGGATCATCGACACCCACCCTGCCGCAGTTTCTTCCTCAATCCGGCCCAGGTATGCTGGTCCAGAGACTCTTAGACATGGGGCAGAGCGGTTCCTTGCTCTCCCTGTACCCAGCCATTCATGAAGCAGTTGGGAGGCATGGTGGGTTCTAGCCTTGGCCCACCACCCCAGCAGAACCTCACAACAAGCCAGACGACCCCCCCCCACCCACTCCACGGGCGCCGCCATTTTCCACATCCGACTTCCCTCTCTTCAGAACTCCACCCAGCCTACCAGCCCATCACAGCCCAGCTCGCACGGCCGCTTGCGCGCGCGGTTCATCAATAAATGCTTTATTTGGAGGTGTTTAAAGAATATGCCTCCCGCACGGCAAGCCTAGCAAGCTGCTCGTGTTGTATTTGACATGCCAAATGCCAGTAACAATTATATTAGGTCATTCCCATGACCTAATATAATGGTTTGAGGCTCTTTATGTTCCTGTAGCAAGCCGATGCCCTTTGCTCTACTGGCATGAGACAGGACATATGGAGATTTTACTGGTGCCCGCTCTAGCAAATAGATGATTAACGGGAAGATCGTGATCGTGATCGTGACTAGGCAGCAAGATCTTGTCATCTTGTCTAGACAACTTCATTATCTAGAAGCATTTTGCTCGAGCAGGTGCCAATAATGTCTCCATTTGTTGGAAATGAGGTCCATTATTGTTATTTTTTTTTTTTTTGCTTTTTTGGGTCACACCTGGCCCAGGGGTTTCTTCTGGCTCTGCACTCAGGAATTACTCCTGGCGGTGCTCGGGGGACCATATGGGATGCCGGGGACCGAACCCAGGCTGGCACAGCCCGACTGTGTGCAAGGCAAATGCCCTACCCACTGGGCTATCACTCTAGCCCCCTATTGTTAATGATTTTTGCATATCGAATATACTACGGGTATCTTGCTAGGCTCTGCCATGGCTCTGGGTTCATCCCAGGAGGCCCAGTCTTTTGCTATGTCAGACCATCAACCATCCAGGGCCCATGGGGCAGAGCCCTGGGTGTAGACAAGCCTGTCTCCTGTCTGCCACCTGCCAACACAGCTGGGCACTGCAGCCACACCTGCAACACCTCGGGGGCAGGATCTAGAAGGAATAGCAAAACAAAATTTGGTGCCTTGACCTGAGGCTCCTACAGGATTCATGAAGAGAATTCAGAGATTCATGGACTTACAGAGAGAAGAAAGTACCTTTGGTTTTTGCTGTCCTTTTCTGAAAGCTGGTATTTCCTTCCATTCCAAATACAGGCAAAACCTCACAGGGGTGGTAGAATTTTCCATGACTTTGTCACCAATGTCACCTAGACAGTTTTGGGTCACATCCAAGTTTCCACAGAAGTGTTCCTGCTCATTTGTGTCAAAGAACTTCCAACCTCTGCCTGGTCCTGTTACTGCGCAACTTAGTAAATAAGCACATACATTTCTTTTTGTTTTTGTTTGGGGGCCATACCCGGTGGTGTCATGGTTTATTCCTGGCTTTGTGCTCAGATATCACTGCTGGCTGGCTCAAGACACAATATGTAGTGCCAGGGATTGAACCCAGGTCAGTGGCATGCAAGGCAAGTACCCTATTCACTGTACTATCTCTATGGCCCAATTAGTACATTTATTACTGTAGTAAAAATATCTCAGGTCATACATAGTAAGGATAGGCAGTGCACTGGAGTTGCTCTGTATGTTATTGTATGTGGAAGCACATAGCTGAAGAGGGTCTCCTGGCCATCACCAGCAAAGACCATCAGCAAAGAGACTTCAACTCAGGAGGAATGTTCTTTCCAATTTGGGGACACACTGGCTCTGCAGGCAGGTGAACTCAATCCCAAGTGAGAACACTCTAGTAAAGCTGCCTGCATTTCTGATAGGTCTGACTCAAGTATCCTAGCAGCATCTCAGATCAACTCCCTCAAGGAGCGCAGGCCTAGAGGAAGGAAATGCTCCTCCCTACTTAGTGTTATTCCTTAGCTTGGGGAGTAGCACAGAGTGACACAATTCCTGGGGAACCTGAAATGTTATACTAAAGGAACTAGATCTGCAGAATAACAGAACAGCTGTTCTAGGTTAGGGATGACTCAACTGTCTGCTAAGGTGTCATTTCAAAGCTCAGAGTGTCCCCATCTTCTCAGTAGGTGACAGAATCCCCATCCCAGTGGAAATCAGGCAAACTTGCACAGAAAGGTACAATCATCGTTTGCTTTAGACAATTGTATTTTGCCCACATTGCACCATCTTGTGCATGGAACATTCTTATGTCAATTCCATCCAAACAGACAGACGGCCATAAAGTGGAGAAAGCAGGGAGGTGCCATTGCTGTGGTGTTTATGTGTTTCCAACAAAGAAGCGCACCTACCGCCTCTTTTGAGCATCTCCGACATGGAACTCAGAGCAGATGGTTCTGCCACGTTAGGCCCACAGCTGTGTGTTTCTGGCACAAGAACAATGTTTGAATTCTATACAGAAATTTTGTAAGATATGTTTCTTGTTGCCTTTTCATGAATTTTATTTGGTAATTTTTTTTCAACCATAAAGAGTCTGGAGACCATATTGAGAGAATGCTGGCAAGGGAAAGTGATTTGTTCACTCGCCAGATTTATTTAAAGAGGATCAATCGCCTCTCCTTCCTGGAAGAGAGGCAGCCCATTGGCACCCATTGTGACTCCCAACCAATTCAGCTTGAACTGCAGCCATTCTGCATTTCCTCTCCTGCTTAGTTGAAATTAAATTCCTCCCCAAACCTGGGAGGAAATAGGGCACTAGAACTCTGCAGTGTTTAGAACAATGGATTACTGCCTTCTATCTGACACCTACCCAATCCATTGAAAACCCCTAGTATACGGCAGGACTACTTACGTTTTCCCACTTGTGACCTCTTTTCACCTGAGAAATTTTTACACAACCTCAGATTTATAATTCTGTAATATAGTCAGGGCTGAAGAGATAGTACAGGGATTCAGGTACATAGCAACCAACCCAATTTAATCCCTACCACTGTGTGGCCCCTTGAATATCATAAGAATGATAAAAAATAGATCTATAATAAAATATTTACAGATGTTAAATGCATTCAGAATTATTTTATAATGAAAAAGGGGGAAGGAGGGGAAGAGAGAGAGAAAAGAGAGAGAGAGATAGAGAGAGAGCCCTATCATGACTATCTGGAGGTAACTCATCTCAGGATTTAAACCCATTTTCAGTATTTAAAGATAACAGAACTGGCCATTTTCTTTCAAGCAGAGATATAAACACTGTGCTACTTTTAAAATGCCCTTTTTATATTTAAAGTAAACATATATTTCCCCCTCGGCAGACCCCTTTATTTCCTCTGGCTCTCTCCTTCCTAAACTTGGTATTTGAAAGAAATTCAGGGTAATTTCTGTATGTTCTGGAAAAACTGTAAGGGGCCCTACTGTGAGTGGAGAAAGGCCCTCCCTAGACAGGGTGCGGTTCAGTAGCATGGAGGTTGCCTACAGGCTAGGGAACAAACCCCTGATAGACAGCGACTGGTAATCAGACCAAGAGCCATACTTGGGAGTGGAAGGCTCTGTGATGGATCAACTAGAAGATTCTGGCAGTGAGATCCATATGAACAGTGTGGCTAGCTCCCCCTTTCATGATCTTTTTGCTTTTTCATTTTGTTTGAGATTGAATTTGAAAATGAGCTGTGTTCCACACGGTAGACTATGGCAGTGGGCAAATGAGATGAAACCGCAGGCATGCACGCCCTGCACACGAAATGCAGATATATGAGAAATGGGAATGACAAGGATGGTGTGCTGACCTGCTTTTCACAGCAGCTGAGATTCTGCTGAGGAGTTTCCAATGAGGCTGGGCTGAGAAGCGAAAGGACTAGGAGTGTGCTTCACCTCACTTGCTTTTCCTGAAGTCAAGTGACTACAGCAATGTCAGTGCTCCCTGGTCAGGTGGGAGAGCCAGAGAATCACATCCGGGTCAGAAGCCACACCTCTGTTGCCCATGTGACACTCCTGTGTCAAGCGCCATGTTTTGCTTGTTTCGAATAGCAAAGTTCTGTGGTCAGAGGCCATACAGAATGCCCAGCAAAGTTCTGTGGTCAGAAACAAAAGCCAGAATAGTGAGTGATGCCAACAAGACAATACTGGATACAAAAAAGAGAAGACCCCAACCCAGTCCATCTCTATCCCATCCTATTTATTCTACCACCAGGAGGCCTTTGGAGTAGGGGTGGTGGAATAGACAGCTATTGATTTGTAAATAACCATGAGCTTCTGCAGAAAGGAGAGAGCTTGAACTGGCTTTTCCGAAGGTTATTTATGGATTTTCTAATTGCCTCTGCCTAAGCTTCTCTGTGTAGATAAGAGTTACAGTCAGGGTGATGTCAAAGGGCAGGGCTTTGAACATTTGGTCTTCTTTCATATTCATATCAGGTCCTATGGAAGCTTTTCCTGTGGGAACAGATTTTTCGAGGCTGGCCCTTATTGGGTCTCAATTCTTGTGACTCCAAAGGGTCCTGCCTTGGCTTACTTTGGGGCTGGTCAAGTGGGCTGGCAAGAGTTACATCTTATTTTTAGGTCATACCTTGACACAGCCCAGCTCGTCAGTGACCTACCCTGCAGCAGTCTTTTTCAATCCCAGCCCAGGTATGCCAATCCAGAGACTCACACACACAGGGCAGAGCTGCTATTGCTCTCCCTGTGCCCAGCTGATCACAAGGTGTCCAGGAAGGATGGTGGGTTCTAGCCCTGGTGCGCCACCCCCAGCAGAGCCTCGCAAGAAGCCAGAGGAACCCCCCACAACATGAGGGCCGCCATTTTCCACATCCAGACTCTCCTCTCCTTGGAGGTCCACCCAGCAGAAGAGCTGATCACAGCTTGGCTCACAAGGCTGCTTTGTGGCTGTGTGGTTTATCAATAAATGCTCAAGTTTTGACGTGACTGCAAGAGAATCCCACCCACATGGCAGAGCCTGGCAAGCTACCCGTGTCGTATTTGACATGCCAAATACCAGTAACAATTTTAGACCTCATTCCCATGACTTGATAGAATGGTTTGAAGCTCTTTATGTTCCTGGAGTGGGCAGATGCCCTTGGGCTATCTTGCATGTGACAGGACATATTGAGATGTTATTGATGCCCACTCTAGCAAATTGACGATCTACGGGAAGACAGTGATACAGTGATACCTTGACTTTCGTACTTCCTAAAACACAATGTTAGGGTCATCCCACTAGAATATCCACTTGCCTCCCAAGGCTACTGTACCACACCCACCATGACAATGCCAGTATCCCATAACCATAGTCCCTAGGTCCTGTTCTGTCTACTCCTCTTCTTTTTTGGCATGAGGATATTGCATTCTCCCAACTTCATTTGTTTAAAAAACTCTATGGGCCAGAGAAATAACTCAATAGGTTAAGTGCATACTCTGCATACAGAATGCCCACCAGGGCATGGTTCCCCCAAGGAAAAATCCCTGAGCACTGAGTGGGGAGTTTCCTTGAGCATTGCCAGATATAGCCGAAACCTTAAACAAAGCATTACACAAAACAACTTGGGTAGGAGAGATAGTATAGGGGTTAAAAAACTTGCTGTGCACAATACTGACTCCTGTTGAATTCCTGACATTGTGTATGGTCTCCTGAGTACCCCAGGGGTCACTCCTGACTAGAGTCAAGAATAGCTACTGAATACCACTAGATGTGTCACAATCCTCTTCCCCCAAATTAAAAATTAAAACAACTTTCTTCCTGCTCCATTATGCTGCTTTTGCCCCTTTGCAAAAAGATAAGCTATTGCTTCAGGGTCCTTGCTGAATTGATCTGTCTTTTCTTTTTCAGTGTCTTGATCACTGGATAGTAAATCCTAAAGTCCTACAGTGCCTATAATCTAGTTTTATGCATCTCCTTAATATTACATTGTCTGGGTCTTTTTCTTATCCAGTTAAACTTTAGAATAAGTTTATCAATTCACCCCAAAACTTGCTACTTCTTTAACTGGAATTTTCCCATTGACATAACTTAGAGCAGTTCATTTTTAATTTATTTTAAAATGATTACTTATTTTAGTAAATATTTTTTTGTGGGATTATTTTTTTCAGTCACACCTTGTGGTGCTGAGAGAACCATGTTTGTGTGGTGTCAGGGACTGAACTGGAATAGTGTGTGTGCAAGGTGTCTCTCTGGTCCCTAATAGATCACCTCTGACCATTTTGGGGATTGGAGGAATTTAGGCTATGCACAGATTTGTTTTGTTCTCTCTTTTAGGATCATGGAATGAATATTATTGCTAAGCTTAAGTTTAAAACGACTCTGTGGTAATCAACCATACATGGGAAGAAAAGGGAGTACTTTAATGTGTGGATGAGAACACTTTATAATTTATACATTTGCTGTTTGGATGCAAATATGCCTCCATTGTGTAAGCTAACATTTCCCCTGCTGATGCTATTAATTTGCTTATAAGTTCCTGTTTTCATAACCCCAGTAAGTTTCCATTTGAATAGTTTTTCAAGAGTAAAGCAGTTCTCCTGGGTCTACAATGGAATTTGGCAGCTAAAATGTGTCCACCTGGGTGTGAGGAGTCCCTGCATGCATCACCCTGAAGAAAGATCACTGTCTGGTTCTCTCCTGCCTGCCTTCTCCGGCCACAGGGCCTACACAGGGTCCAAAAAGTACTACACAAGGGCGTGTGCTTTCTAGTTATTGATGAGGCTGGAAGAAAAAGGGGTGGGGCTGCAGCTTGGTGCTGTGATCTTTGTTCTGTTTTTTCATAAGAAGGGATTTCATTACCTCTTCCAGGACTTAAAAGTATTTTGATAAATAAACAAATAATATTCCTTAGAATTTCCAAGTCACAAAACAAAGCAGACAATGGCCAAAGGGTAGGAAATTAGAATCTGAGCATGCTGCTTCATCATTCAGAGAGTTTTCCCTAAAGGCTGGAGAGAGACTCCAAGGACTTTACTTTATGTCTATAGCACTTTGCCTCCTCAAACCTTCATCCTAAGTCTCTAGGGCCTGAAAAACCTTAAAGAATTGAGGTTCCAAAAGTAATGATTTTTTCCTGCTTTGTACCCCAATTTCTCCACAAGGGAAGTGCTCTGCAATAGTCTCCTAAATGAGGAGAAGTTTGGAGCAACCTGATGAGACTTGGAATGTATCACTTGTACCTACTAATATTCCTAGTCACAAGAATGTGTATTAGGGAGTCCTTATTTATAGGGTCAGCTCAGGTGAGTTGTTGGGTATCATCTAAGTAAGATACAAGTGGCTGCCAAGTGTTGACTTAGAACTGAGAGATTTCCCAGTCTCAGGAAGTCTGACCTGAATTTCTGGTCATCCTAGATAAAAGAAATACACATTGGATAAAACAATTTTACTTAGCAGTATTAAACTTCACGAAATATAGGTACAATTAGACTGTATTCTAAGGCGTATAAAAAGTTTGCTGATTCATGCTCTAGCCCTTGGGTACTCAAAATATTCCAAGGGGATCACAAATTAAAATGGCATTAATAATAGGGAACCTTGCACAGAACTAGAGGGGCAACCAGCTAAGGGGGATACAGTTGGAAAAAGGTTGAGAAGCATTTCTGTAACTTCATTCATTTAGATTTATAAAACTTACTGTTTCCAATCCCTGTGATACAAGTTCTAAGTTTACTAAGTCCACTTTGATACTTGCTCCTCTCTGTGGAAGGATGTTGTGTAAATTAATCTGCTGCTTCATAACAAGGTATCCCTCAAATCCACTGACTTCAAACAGCACTAATCATTAGCTTATGGTTTCAGTTGGTTTAGTGATTCTGATAGGAATCAACATGGGAAACTTAAAAATCTGTCTCACTGTTCCCACGTGTTTCTGAAAGATTCTAAGCCTGGAGGCCCAAGACTCCATGGAGCCTGGGAGGGGTTGAGAGTCTCCTTAGCAGGGGGCTCAACCAGGTAGCCTTTCCAAAGGGCTATTTATGTGTCTTTCCAACATAAATAGCCCTTTGTCCAAAGCTGGAGTTAGAAGAGCATATGGAAGCAAAGGATGTGGCCTTGATGAAACTTTCCTTGGAATTCGTACCCTATCACTTCTGTTACAGGGTAATTATTAGTAGTGAGTCACTGGGTATGGCCACGATCAACAGGAGAGCAAGGTGGGCCTGCTTGGTGAAAGAGGTCTGCTCCTGCTTATGGCCAGGAGCTTGAACTTTTACCAACACCCAAGAGGCTGTGGACAAATTCCTCTGATCATAGGGAAAGCTGCAGGTAAATTCTAAAGTGCTGGGTTTCATTCTAAACACATCAACATAATCACTCACAGTAATAGAAGACTTACTATCATCTGACATTGTCCTAAACATCTCACATACATTCCCTTGTATATATGTGTATTAAATTGCATAGCAGCCTTCAGGGGATGCTGTTAACCCTGTCTGGGAGATGGCAGTGAGGTGATAAGGCAGTTAAGAAACTTTCCCTGGGCCTTTCAGTGAGGGCTAGAGTCTGGATAAACTGTCTTCCCTACCTTCTGCTCTTTCTCATCATACTGAAGTGATTCTTCTGTTAAAAAATCTAGAAAAGCAAGGTTGTTTGTGTTGTATTTGATAATTTTGCTCCTTGCAGTCGATTAGCATTTGTTGACCTCAGATACTTTCCTCCTGACTTTGCAGCCTATTTTTTTTTCTTATTCTGATGGTTGACTGCTTTGGGCAGCCTGAGCAATTACAGTTGGGAAAAGAATGGCAGAAGGCTGCAAGTAAGCCCCAAACCTTCCGGGGCTCTGAAGGTGACCTTTGGCATCACAGAGGCTGGCTCTGCCCTCTGAAGGAAAGCAGGACTGAAAGAGTTCTGAAATATGCCCAGTTACCTTTCTGGAGGCAATGTATTTCCCCACACATGTGGCTCCTCTGTTTTCTGCCTTACAACCTGGAGCAAAGCAAAATGACATTAAAATCATTTGGAAAGTCGCTTTCAATTTGGGTTTAGCTAATGAAAAGCCCTGGGGTGTTTTCCCTCAACAGTTTCCTGGCATAGGCTTCCCTAGTTTCCCCAAGATTCCTGAGCTCAACAGGTAATTGCCAGTAGGCCAGGGAAAGTTCAGAGGTGCTGATTGATTGTTTCTAACCCAGCAAGCCAGCCCCCATTGCTCCCTGCCATCCTTGCCAAGGTGTGTGACTGCATTGTTAGCCCAGGCTGGAAGCTGCAGTGACCAATGAGGTGTGGTACAGCCACCTGAAACCTACCGCTGAACATGGGCATGAGGAAGTTAATTAGGTGCAAGTGAAAATGACAGTTTGGGGGAGGACACAGCAGAACAAACCAACTGTGCAAATTGTGTACTTTATCTATTTAATAAACACCAAGCACTCTGGATGTGCCAGGAACTCAACTAAGCACTACACAAATATTAAGCAATTTCTCCTCCTAATAACCTTGAGAGGTCACATACTTACCGGATCTCCTGTTTGGGATGAAAATTCAGAAGTAGCTCACAGGGTAGGGATCCAGTGGAGTTGGGGCAGGGTGTTACTTCCTTAGTTCTGGTATCCGTGTGCGGAGCTTTTAGGTGTGAAATGATTCTCTTCCAGAAGGAGTATGTCAGTTCAGAGCTTAGAACAGGAACCCAGTTTTCATCAGAAGGCCAGGCACTTCTAGAGAGAAGGGGAGGGAAACTCTCTCCAGCTAACCAAATGTCAGGAGCTAAACACTCAAGCTCAAATTGATATATGTTGCCACATGCTGTCTGATATTTCCCAGATGTGTGGCTATAATATTAGAAGAGCATTTAATATAATAGTCTTCTGGCATTTAAATATGGGTGACAGGAACTCTTTAAGGCTGCATAAACAGAGCACACAGGTGTTAGAGAAACAGCTGCAAATAAAGGCCAGGTCTTTTCAAACAGAGAGAGAAATGGTGCAGTGCAGGGGCTATAACCTGATGTTTTTAGGCTTCTGACCTTTGTTTCATTAGGTGCACCTTTAACTGTGATAAACATCCACTTAAATGAATATCATTTCCTTACAATTATAGAGGGTCATTCATAATACCCTCTGTTCCCCTGGCTGCCTGTATGTGAGGCATGCATATTTCATGAGTAGTTTTACTCCCCAAGTCACTTTCAAGCAATGCTCAATCCCATGGCTTTGGTGCTGAGGAAATAAAGGCTTTGTCTGCGAAGAGACCTCAGAGCAATTACCGTAGCACTGCACTTTATCAAGGAGAGCCACCGCATGACCTGCTGGCAACATCTGACCAGCACTATTATCAATTTTCTTCGTAATATCCCTGATTCCTCTTAGTTTTCAATGGATATGTGAAACATGTGTCTCTGATTTTATCTGCCCCATGCAAATGGTTGAATGGTGCTGAGTGCTAAAAGGCGATTGGGAAGAAACTATTTGGAGTAACCTAATGGAGGGGAAAAGAAAAAGAAGGAAAATAGGTATATCCTTGTGCCTGCATCATGATTAGTCCATGCAGTATGGTCAGTTGGTTGGAGGGAGCTCAACATCTGTGTGTGCAATGTGATGCTTTTCCCAGCTGCATCAGGGGTGGGAAGCAAAGTGCTGGAATGGTAATAAGCAGAGAGGAAGTTTGCAGGGACAGTGAAATATAAGCCCCTTTATAGCTTCGCTTATCTTTTTTGTGGGCAATTTCCTTTTCTCTCTTTTCAAGACCACCGACTTCATCAAGACAGCTTCATCTCTTTGAGATCTCCCACCACCCTTGGAAGATGATCGGAGAAACATGAATGCCATCTGCCAGCTTTGGCAGGTTGATTGGGAATTTGAGAAAATGAGAAACAACAGCACTGCTGAGAAATTCTAGTTTAAGGAAGCTTACCCACGCCAAAAAGGAGTTTTCAGTGTCTTTTGCCTGCTCCCTCTCTCCTGAAAAACCACCCCCACATCCAGGTCTGTCCATCTGATTTACTCTCAAAGGAGGAGATCTGGCTGGATTGGGAGGTCCAAGTATTTTGAGCCTGTTGGTGTAAGGTCCTATTTGGCCATTCAATCCTGCCCCCAGCAGGTTTGATAGAAGTTTTTTTTCTGCATTTTTTCAGGGTTGTGAGGGAGATGCTTCCTCTTAAACCAACTAAATTGATACAGTCTTCAAACACTAGTAAAGCTACAGAAAATTATAATCTAAAAAGGTTACAATTATCTTTTAAAATGGTGGCTGCCATTGAAATGTAAATACTCAATGTGTGTGTAAAGGGGGAGAGTTGGGGAGCCCTCCCTCCCCTCCTCTTCTTAGGGACTGCTGCTGGCCACAACTGCAATTGATCATTGGGAATCAAAAGCAGAGGAAGGCAACTGTGGTGGGGACCTAGTGGGAGAACCAGCAGAGAAAGATGCTCTGTTCTTTGGGTCTGTTATCAAGGAAAAAAAAAAAACCGGAATTGGGATGTAGTTCAAATCTCTCCTATGTTGAATTTTGCAGTCCTTCAAAGCTTACCACAACAAATAAAGTTTTCAAAACCCAGAGACTCTAAAAGCTTCATTGAAAATTCCTCTGAATTAAGCAGCCTTCTTCTCCACCTGCAGTATCCCGACCCCCATCATTACTGGAGCCAACACAGTAGGAAACAAATGTGTTTTAGATGCTCAAATATGAGATCTATTTAAGCTCTTTTGATGCTTTCATTGGCTGAATGGTGATTGCCCCCTCCCCTACTTCTCCTAAGTGACTGTGTTGCTTACACCTTGAAAGAAAAAAACTCCTATGAAAAGATGATAAGGGTAGTGGGGAGGCCAGTGAAAGAGCAGGGAGGGAAGAGTGAGTTTCAGGTGTCCAGCCAAAGCCCCAGCTAAGGCTGCAGGAGTTCACCACCAAATGGCAGGAGACAGCTGGGTTCTTCCCCCAGCCCCCGAATATTACTGACTGTGTAGACATTTCTCAAGGTCCATTAAATTCTATTTGACGTACATTAAAAAAGATTTAATCACAGATGCCAGTCAGCTAACCAACCCATTAATCTAGCTGTTTTTCCTAAGAAAATTGTATTTAAAAAAAGGTCTTTTTTTCCCTCAATTTAATTTAGTCATCCTTTTAAATTTCATGTATTTATCATGTAAATGTGCCTTATTTGCAAAAAAAAGCACAGGATTCAATGAAATAAATAGTTATTTCATTAAAATGGATACAAAAAACCCTGTGATTAGGGTAATTAATTTGCACACTAAAAGCTATCTTCCTGGTTCAGATCATTAATATTGATGGCCTTCGATTTTGTTCTCAGTAATGTTCCTTGAAATATACTCAGAACTGGCACCAGGACTGAAAGAGCAGCCTTGGAACACAAGTGAAAACGAGGTGTCAGCGAGTCCTGTGGGGCACGGCCCTTCCCTCTGCACCAGCCAATGACTAGCTTCCAACCCCGGGAGACCGGTGTCCCCCCAAATAGACAGGGCTGGTTTGGTCTAAATGAGCTGGTGCAGTTTCTCTTATCTGCAGTGTCAGTTATTGATGCCTGCCACTTAGTGACGTGTGTCTTCTTTTGGAGGAGGAGAAAAAACATTTAAATTGCAAAATAACATTACAGGCGATTATGTCGAGGTACCACATATGCTCTGCACAGCCTTGCCAGATAACAAGGCAGCGTCTGTCAGTATACCTTTCTCATTAGATTTTCATCTGCATATTATGCAAATGAACCCAAGCAGGTTTCCCCTTTGATCACTGCATGCAGTTGAAGTGAAGGCACGCATTTTGTTGCTGTTCTGTTCAGCAGATGTATTCCACCAAAGACCTCGTAGCCGAGGTGTCATATCAATGTGGTACTATCCGGTGCAGCTGTAGGCTGCATTCACATGAAAATCAAATCTTGGAACAATTTTTTGATTGCTTCACCTCGCTGTGTCAGCATGCTCCATGTTCCCAGTGATGAAAAGCGAATGGACAGTTGGGGCTAGAGAGCTTTGTGTGCGAAACGGAATCTTACAGAGGCATTGCATGGGCCAGTCGGTGTTTTAACTTGCACTTCCAGGCTTAACATGTTGCTAATGTTTTCATTTGCTTGTTTTGGGTTTGGGGGCCAGGCCCGGCTATGCTCCGGCTTACTCATGACTCTGTGCCACACCCAGCTATGCTCTGGCTTATTCATGACTCTGTACTCATTCCTGGCAGTGTGTAGGTGCCAGGGATTGAACCTGGGTTTGCTTGGAGAGCAACGCAGGAACTTTAACCCCTAAGTTATCTCTCCATCCCCGCAAATGCTTTTTCATCTCAGAATGAAGCACACACGCTTTGTAAGAGGGCCTTTTATCTTTATTTTCCCTTTCCTCCCTTCCTTCTCCCCTCCCTCCTTCTCCCTCTCCCCCTCCCTTCCTTCCTTCCTTCTTTTCATTGCCCTTAAATTTCCTTTGCAAAAGATTGTACAGTTCTCTAGAGTGAGCCTCAGAACTCTCTGACCTCTGGCTCCTTTTTATCCCCATATTTCTTCTAAAAATGAGGACTCTGCAAAGTTCACTTTTTTTTTAGGTGTGGGCAGTACCTGTTTGTGCGTGTAGGAACACAGATTTGCTCAGGAAACATTGTGTGGGGGTCTGGACCATACTGGGTCCCAGGAGTCTGAGTTCTGGTTCCACTTGGGCTCCTATCCTATTTTTTGTCTGTGTTACTGATGTGAGCATTACTCTTCTTACCTTTAAAATGCTTTTGGATGGGCCAGATAAATAGTACAGGGCTAAGGGATGTGTCTTACATGCAGCTAATCCCATTTTGATCCCCAGCACTGCGTATGGTCCCTCTGAACCCTGACAGAAATGGTCCTTGAGTACAGAGCCAGGAATAGCCACTGAACCCCTCAGGGTCTGCCCCCCATACCCCCACCCCCAAATACAAATAGAAAATAAAATTTTTTGGGAATTTTTAGCTGTATAGTTTGAACAGCAAGGAAACAGCACATAAAAAACAATCAGATGAAGACACCTTCCTGAATTTCTGCATTGTTTTTTAGGCAAAGTCAAACCAATCCCTAGTCAGAACATTTGTAGACACTAGTTGTAGAGTCTACAGCCCACCCTCCCTGCCCCCCGCCAAAAAAAAAAAGAGGAAAAAGGAAAGATAAAGGGTTGGAGCTAGGGGAAAAACATTTCAAGTTTTCTAAATCTGCTCCAAAATTGCTTGCTCGGGCCTTTTAGCCCATCTTGTTTTGTGCAGTGCTCAAGTGGCTCTCTGGCGTTCTGTAATAAGACAGGGTGCCGCTGCAAAAGGCAACGTGCTAATTAAAAAGAGGCACACACCGCAAATCCGCTCGTTATTATTCATGGCGAGTGTGCAGCAAATCACTTAGCTGTTTGCTTTTAAAATAAAAGCTTTCTTTTTCCACCTCATCTCCACCCCACCCACCCCCTTTTTTAGGTTTTTTTTTTTTTGTTTTCTTCTTGTTCTTCTTTTTTTCCCCTTCCTTTTCTGACCTGCCTTGTTTAAAGAGACACGCTTGTTCTCAAAGACTTTTTCTGAAGAATGACATTGAAAAGACATTGCTCTGAGGTTTGGTAGGGCAAAAGCCTAAATCATTTGTACTTTTTTGTGTCATGCATCCCCCCTGCTTTGATTCCTTTACAATATACTTTCCACAGAATATTTCCTTCCATGAACCAAATCCAGTTTAGCAAGTAGGTGAAAAGAGTATAATATTTTATTTCGTTCTCTCTCTGTGTGTGTGTGTGTGTGTGTGTGTGTGTGTGTGTGTTAAAGGAGTCAGGGAGAGTAACAATAAAAACACTTTTCTGTAACTTAGATCTCCCAAATTCTAGCAGGAATGCAGGTTGACAGGAAAGGCATGTTCACATTTATTAAGACACCAGCCATCACATCAAGAAAAAATATCATTCTAAAACAAAACAAAACTATCCATTTCTCCTTCCTGCAAACAAAATCTGAATTCAAACCCCATAAACTTGAATATGGAGATTCCACTGACCTAAAAGGAAGCATGCATCCAAGCTGTGGGTACATGCTTTCTGCCTTTCTGTACCATACACTGTTTAAAGGAAGCTTTAGGACCGTTAGGTGGTTTTGATAGAATCCTTGTTTTTGGAGACACCAAAAGAAGAAAGAAGTTTCTCTCCCCCCCACTCCACTTTATTTAAACATGGAGGTTTACAAATTTGTTCATGATGATTTGTTATAGGTATTCAGTATTCCAACACCAATTCCACCACCATCACCTTCCATCACCATTGACTCACCATTGACACCTAAGTAGTTTCTAAGGAAGCCATTCACCTGCACGTCTTCTTGTCCCGGTCCCTGATTTTGGTGATCGCATGGTTTTCAAATGTGGTTGCTTAGAAGCCCAAGTTTACATTACTGCTGTCATTTGTACCCTGCTACAGAGGAATAAGAATCCTCATATGACTACTTATTCTATTAGATTTGGAGTCTTGGGATGCTGTTCCAATGTTGTTCTTGTTTTTCTTTTTTTAATAGGCATTGCCATTTCTTCATCTCAACAACTTGACCCAATTGATGATTATATAGCAAAATGATTAATTTTAGTTTTGTCTTTAAGAAAGTGTAGGTTTTCCTATCACTCTTTTCTGTACTTCAAGGTACTGTTTGTTTATGACATGGTCTACATTTCAGATGCCTCAGCCATACCATATCCATTCAGCTTCCCGGCCCAACCCATCATCCAGTTCCATGTCCCCCTTTTCCATTATGAAAGTCTAGGGACTTTAATGTTTTCCCTGTTCATTTGATTCTTTATATTCCTCATCTGAATAAAATCACTTAACACAACCCCTTGAGGTTTCTTTATGTGATTTCAAAAGGCAAGGTCATCTTCTTCCTCCTCCTCCTCCTTCTCCTCTTCCTCCTCCTCCTTCTTATTCCTCTTCCTCTTCTTCCTCTTCCTCCTCTTCCTCTTCTTCTCCTTCATCTCCCTTATCTTCATCCTTCTCCTTCTCCATGGCACTGAGGTTGTTTTCCTGTCTTGGCCATTGTGAAAAGTGCTTCAATAAACATACAAGTGTATATAGCTCTTCAAGTATGGTTTTTCATATTCTTCAGACAAAATCTTGAGAAGTGGAATGTAGTTTCATTTTGAATCTCGGAGAGGCATTTCATACTACTTCTTCTGTAAAATGATTCTACCCACAGCTTCACACAGCTACTCTCAGATAGAGCCCGGGCCAGCCTTCCCCCTGCTCTCTGTGGAGCCTGTGCCACTTTATCCTCCACCAGCAGTGGGTGAGGGTTCCTTTGTCTCCCACAAAATACAGTGGGACATTCACCTCCTATTAGACCATTCTAACTGACATGACATGGCTGTTCCATTGTAGTTTGTTCTTGTTTGGTCTGATCTCCTTAGTAATGCGCTATTTAAATCATATTTACAAATTCTTTAGTGGATAGGATTGAGGTTGCTAGATGTAATGTCATTGTTAATTTTGAGGCTGGCTTTAACATTTACGGAAAGTACCAGACTTTTACTCAAAAGTATTTTTATTTTGGAAGGCACAGCTGAGTGCTTGTCCACTGGAATCCTCTGGCTTATTATACATGGGCTATAGTACTTGTGGTCATGGTTCTGTATTCACACTAGGATTCCTTCATACTACCTGCTGAAATGTTTTTCTGACCCCCCACTTGGAAAAAAATTTGCTGTTGTTGTTTATGAAAGTGGAGTTAGGCCACATTGCTCAGGGATGACTCCTGGCTCTGTGCTCAGATATCCTACCTGGATGTGCTTGGGAGACCATCTGCAATGCTGGTGATGAAACTGGAGTCTGTTGTACATAACTCCTCTATTTCATTCCCTGCATCCATTTTATATATTTGTGATTCTATAAGTAACATGTCCTTGTTTGCTTTACTGTAGATTATATGAATCTGTCTTTAGTAGTTTTTAGAGGGCCTCTAGAATATGGCTGCAGTGCCCGGCTCCATCAGCAGGTGGCAGACAGGAGAGAGACTTGTCTACAACCCCAGAGCTCTGCCTCCTGGGCCCTGGATGGCTGATGATCTGACATAGAAAGACTGGGCTCTCTGGGATGAACCCAGAACCATGGCAGAGCCTGGCAAGCTACCCGTAATGTATTCAATATGCCAAAAACAGTAACAATAATGAACCTCATTCCCAATGAATGGAGATGTTACTGGTGCCTGCTTGAGCAAATCAATGAACAATGGAAAGAAAAGTGGCAAATAAAAAGTGACAGGGTATACACTGAGAATCATAAGGTGCTGGGTTTTGATCCTGGGATCCCACATGCTAAACATGTGTTATCGTTCTTTAAGACTTTAGTTAACCTGTCTTACTTTTTGGTGCTCATCAGTATTCATGGACTATGCACAGAACTGGAGAGGATAACAAGAGTAGTGCCAAGAAATTTGGGGTTTCACAATTTATTTCTATTAATTTTGAACCAGAGTATGCTACTGTGTAAGTACATACTGATTGGTTGAACAAATGAGAAAATATCTACTATAGAGTGAGATCTGGTTTTCTTACCACTTGATAAATGTCTGAGGAATATAATCTCCAGTCTGGTCACCCTTTGTTATGTTAAACATGTCCACTACTACTCCCACTTCTCCCATCCCCACTCCCACCCAGTTCATACACAGAAGTCCTAACTCTGAAGACCTCACTGTGTAAAAATGTGATGATTGAGTCTTTAAGGAGATTCTGTTTAAATGAATGTGTTGAGACTGGAGAGATAGTATAATGAGTAGGGCATTTACCTTGCACATAGTTCACCTCGGTTCTATTACTGGTTTCCCATGTAGCTTCCCTGAGCATCACCAGAGGTGATTCCTGAGTGCAGACCAGGAGTAATCCCTGAGCACTGCTGAGTATGACCCACAAACCAATAAAATGAGTATGGTAAGGTGGTGTTTAATGCAATATTAATGGAACAAGGATATTTGGAAGGAGACAGAGTCACAAAGCGTGGACATACACAAAGGAGATACCCAGTTAGAGGCAATGAGATTATGCCAAGTGCAGACCGAGAAGAAAGCTCTCATGGACCTTGAACTTCCACTACCCTTCATATGGTAGGGGCTATCTTTGATTTGATTGTAGAAATTCTCCATTATGCTGTAATCTTCATAGGATCATGATGAGTAATGGATATAGTTAATTAAGTTTCACAAATGGCTATCAATATTTATTTTATTAAATTTATTGTTTTGGCTACACCTGGCAGTATTCAGAGCTTACTACTGGCTCCATGCTCAGGGATCACTCCTGGCAGGCTTGGGGAACTATATGAGTTGCAAGGGACCCAGGTTGGCCATGTGCAAGGCAAATACCCTTCCTGCTGTACAGTCACTCTGACCTTCAATGTTTTTTTAATTTTTTTTTTTTTTTGCTTTTTTTTTTTGGGGGTCACACCTGGCAATGATGAGGGATTTCTCCTGGCTCTGCACTCAGGAATTACTCTTGGTGGTGCTCAGGGGACCATATGGGATGCTGGGAATCGAACCCGGGCCAGCACAGACTGGCCCTGTGCAAGGCAAATGTCCTACCCACTAGACTATCACTCCGCCCCCAAATGTTGATTTAATTTAGTACATGGTTAAAACTTCTGTAATGCTAATACTCAAATGTGACCTTGTATTACTGGCTGAAAATCTAGTCTCATTTTCTCCCTAGTCATCTTAGATTTAAGAGGAATCATAAGCTATTTCATTCTGGATTTTGAAAACCAGGCATGAATGACTGTGGAGTTTTACTTTTTTTCCCTAATTTATTATTGTTTTAAAATGACAAGCAAAATTTTTTTGCAGAAAAGAGTGGCTTATTCAATAGATAGGAATATCTCATCAATAGAGATGTGATGGTAATGCCCATTCTTTCTATACTTTTGACATTTTGTTTATCATGTGGTTATTTGCACTCTTTTTGTTTTTCACTTGTATCACTTGTCTTCACGCTGTTCATCGATTTGCTCGAGTGAGTGCCAGTAACATCTCCATTCGTTCCTGTTTGCATGCTAGTAGAGCCCAAGGACCTCTACTCACTCGAGAAACATGAAGAGCCTCAAACCATTCCTTCAGGTCATGGGAATGAGGTCTATTATTATTACTGGTTTTGGCATATCAAATACTAGATAAGTAGCTTGCCAGGCTCTGCCATGTGGGCACTCAAAGTTTTTCCATTTCCTGATATACTAAGGCTGCGCAGAAACTGGAATTTCTTGCAGCAGCTCCATCTGTGTCTGAGAAATAGACTTCTCTCTAGGGTGGGATTCTTATGAGCTGGGCTTGAGATTGGCTTCTCTCTTGGGTGGAGCTCTGACGAGCTGTGGAATCTGGATGTTGAAAATGACTGCCATCATGTGGGGATTCCTCTGGCTGCTTTCAAGACTCTATTGGGATGGTGGGCTGGGTCTGAACCCACCCTCCCTCCTGGATGCCTCTTGAACAGCCACACACTGGGAGAGCTGGTAGCAGCTCCATTTGTGTCTGTGAAATAGGCTTCTCTCTAGGGTAGGGCTCTGATGAGCTAGGCGTGAGACTGGCTTCTCTCTTGGTTGGAGCTCTGATGAGCCGTGGAATCCGGGCATTGAAAATGGCTGCCACCATGGAGAAGGGGTTCCTCTGACTTCTTCAAAGCTCAGTGACACCAGGTGTCTTTTTTGTTTTTCACTTGATCACTTGATCACTTGACATCCCTGTTATTCGTCGATTTGCTCCAGCGGGCGCCAATAATATTTCCATTTGACCCTATCATGTGCCAGTGTAGCCCAATGGTATCTGGTTGATTTAGGAATACAAAGAGCCTCAAACTGTTCATTCAAGGTCTTGATGAAGAAGTCTGACCATCTTGTAGGTGGGCAGCTACATGATCTTTTACCATCCCATGGGATCCAGTCGGTAACGACTCTAGTCCAGCGATCGTCTCCAAATCGCATTACATGTCCAGCCCATCTGATTTTTTGATGCCTTGGCAAAACTACACAGCGTCCCTGACTCTGGAACAGCGACAGAGGTTGGAACTCTGGATTCCTTCTCTCACTTGAGTGAAGCGTGATATTCCAAGCATAGCTCTTTCGATTTCTCTTTGGGAGACCCGAATAGCATTCTCATCCTGCTTTCGTAGGGCCCAGGTCTCTGAGGCGTATGTTAATGCAGGGAGAACAGTGGAGTTGAAGAGATGTGCCTGGAGCTGGAGGTTCTTTTTCTTTTTCGCTATTTCTTCGATGCTTTTGAAGGCATTCCATGCTGCTCTCTTCCTCCTGTGCAGCTCAGGTTTTAGGTTGTTCATCATGTTGACTTCTCGACCTAGGTACACATAACTGCTGCATTCAGAGATGTTTGTTCTGTTGAGAGTGAATGGGGCCTCTGGAACTAGTTCATTTTTCATGAACATAGTTTTGCTGAGATTCACCACCAGGATCTCACCATTTTACAAAGTGATCATCAATGTCAAAAGAGGGGTTTGGCAGGGTGATACCATTTCACTAAAATTTTTCAGTGCCACCCTTGAGAACATCATGCGACAATTAGAATGGGATGGAATGGGAGTGAAGATAGACGGTCGGCAACTAAACCACCTCCACTTCGCTGATGACATGGTTCTAATAATACCAAACGTTAGCCAAGCAGCACAAATGCTGGCTGACTTCGACTGAGAAAGTGGAAAGATAGGTCTACAGTTAAATCTTTTTGTTTTTAACTGGCAAAATTTTATTTATTCATGACAAGTTCATGAATAAATAAAATTTATGACAACAAGCCAGATGACCCCCGACTCCATGGGGGCCACCGTTTTCCACATCCAAACTTCTTTCTCATCACAACTGCACCCAGCAGACCAGTCTATGACAGCCCGGATCATCGACACCCACCCTGCAGCAGTTTTATTTCAATCCGCCCAGGTATGCTGAACCAGAGACTCTCAGACATGGGGGCAGAGCTGCTACTTGCTCTCCCTGTGCCCAGCTGCTCATGAGGCGCCGGGAGGCATGGTGGGTTCTAGCCCAGGCCTGCCACCCCAACAGAGCCTCACAACAAGCCAGACGACCCCACCTACTCCATGGGGTCCCCCATTTTCCACATCCGGACTTCCCTCTCCTCACAATTCCACCCAGCAGACCAGACTATCACAGCCCGGCTCAGCGCAGCCGCTAGCGACCGTGTGGTTCATCAATCATTGCTTTATTTAGAGGTGACTACAAGAGTATGCCACCCGCATGGCAAGCCTGGCAAGCTGCTCGTGTCGTATTTGATATGCCAAATACCAGTAACATTTATATTAGGTCATCCCATGACCTAATATAATGGTTTGAGGCTCTTTATATTCCTTGAGCAAGCAGATGCCTTTGGGTTCTACTAGCATGAGAGAGGACATATGGAGATATTACTGGTGCCTGCTCTAGCAAATAGATGATCAACGGGAAGATAGTGATAGTGATAGTGATAGTGATGACAAGTTCAGTTTTTCTCCTTAATTATTGTTTTGGCATCTCAACCTTGTGAGAATGCAGATCTGAGGATATTTCCAGACACTCCTATACACTCCTTCTCTGCTTGTGTGGCCAAGGCAGAGCTCATCCCTGCAGACTTTTCCTCCAGAATTTAGCAAGGCATTGGCTTAGAGATTATGACTTTAGTGGTTGGGAGACATGTGTGACTATTAGCAGAAAATGCCAAGAGAACTGGAATTCATTTAACATTAGTTCTCTGTAATTTTTTCCCACAGGGGACAGTGTGAGTGCATTCCCCCACTATCACAAATTTTGCAGCAGAACATTTCACATTTGGGGAAATCGCAGGGATCAGCACATCCAGGAGTTCTGTGGAGAAGTCATGCCCTGGGGAAAGTCACCTTCGTGATCATGGTATGTATCATGTTCTTAAAAAAGATTATTGACTGATTTTCTGATATTTCCACAAGGTGAGAGACAGTCAAGAGAAATATCATGAAAAAGCTGATGTTGATAAGGGAAGGTAGAAGTCCCCCTAGTTCCATGGGGTGGAGGTGGAGGAGGCAAGAGAAAAAGCACTAAAAGAAATTTGTGCCTATCTTCTTCCTGCTCTCAGTGCTGAGAACTACTGGGTAAAAACTTTTTAAAAAATGTTGAAAGGCTGAGGTGCCCTTGCATTCTGCAGGTGGAAGTGCAAATAGGAAACACCCTTTTTATGACTGATGTGTCATTATTTAAGATATTGTGGAATATGCCAAGATGACCTCAAGCCTCCCCATGTGTCAGGAAAACATCCCTTTGATGTGAAACCTGGCACTATCTAATGCAAATTGAATTACCTGTGCCCTGAACTTTGGAGAGACTACCCTTAGATTTGTTGCCCAGAGAAACTTTCATGAACAGAGAACCAGAAGTATTCAATGAGGCATGAACTACAAATATAAGCAAGGTAGGAAGCAAAGCTAAATGCTATGTTTAGGGTTGGCAATGAAAAGGTGGGATGTTACTAAGATCAAATCATTAATAAGAAATTGGAATTAAATCCTCCTGCATTGAGAAGAATCCCAGAAAGCAAAAGTGAAAATGCTGGCAAATAGATGTGGGATGTTGGAGACCTTGTGTGTGACTGGTAAAAGGTGCCGCTTGTGTGGGAAGTGGCATGGTGGTTACTCAAGACGAAAAAATGTGATGGTTTTTTCACTATTCAGACATTTGTTCTAATAATATTATCATTGGCTACTTTGAAAAACAAACAAGCGAACAAACCATTTTGTGAATTGCTGTGGGTTTCCCACAGATAGAACCAAATACACCAATTTTCATTAAACTGTTGGGTGGGGTACCCCAAGACTGATCATATTGTGACTATCTCAGTCCTCCATGGATTGTCCTGTGCAATCAGAAAAGCAGTATATGTACTTCCTGGTGAAGATAAAGCGAACACTTACAACCACATTGTAAGCAGTACACACTCACTCTTACCATTAAGTTCTTCAGATTTACTCTGTTCATCTCAAATAATGATTAAAATATAATTCTTCTGCTTTCATAAATCTTTTGGAAGTCTATTTTTATGTGGACTTAGGACCCTCACCTGACAGTGCTCAGGGGTGACCTCTGGCAGTGCTCAGGGGGCCATAGGAGGTACTGGAGATATAATTTGGGTGACATCATGGTAAGAAGGGCCTTACCTCTTATACTTGCTCCCTGGTCCCTTTGAAAACTTTCTTGATGGCTTTTCTATATATGTATTAGCTTGTTGAGCTGGAACATTTGCATAAAGATTGATAAATGTGCTTCCCGACAAGCTCTCATCCACGTCTTCAGGCATTTCTGTTTGAATTAGTATGGCCAGAGTAAACTTTGAGCCCTCTTGTACTGTCAGCCAGAAATCCAAAGTTTGAGAAAGCTTCTGTTATTCCAGATTTTACTAACCTGAGCACTCTTCATAACAACAAACACAGAAGCAGGTGTTAGCAACTCTTGCTATTTTTGGTGTATTAAGTGATGTTATCTGAAAGTTCAGGCGAATAAAAGAGAGACAAAGACGGGGATTAGAATCTCAGCTTTATCTGTTGACTTCAGTGAGCCTTGGTGTCCTTACCTATAAGCCAGAAATAATGGCGTTCATATCACAGAGTTGCAGTGACCTAATGTTGGAGGAATGAGTAAATATTATAACAGTCTGACATCACTGGGCCTGGTCTCCTCTTTGCAAATGTGTGCTGTACTCATTTTTGTAATATTTAAGTGGTTTGTTTTACTCCCATTAAGGTGGAAGAGCCCATTCAGATGGCAAGCAGAAACTTCTTGCTAACTTAAAAATGCCAGTTAAAGTACTGTCTTACTCTAGAATTTGCTCACTTTCATAGCACTGACTGTCATGATAGCTTCTTAAAAAGTTAAGACAAAAATCCACTAACTGAGGTTGAGGGAATTTTTTATTTAAACCCTTGATTGGTAGATTTACTTAAAATTTTAGACTGGTCCCTTGCAATAAATGTGTGTAACCTGATATGAAAGGTTTCTAGTGGAAGACAAAAAAAAAAAGCAAGAGAGCAGATGTTCTGGATGTTAATTCTCTGAGCCTTTTCGGGTTTCAGTTTGACCTTGAAAAAGTACCTTGTGTCTGAATTTTCATTTTCCCAGGAGCCAAATGGAGATGCCAGTACCCATTAGCTAGAACACATCTCCACCTTATAAAGAAAGGGGTTGCTATTAGGATTAATGAGATGATGTTTGTAAACAGCTTTGAGCTCTTTGGGAGGCAGATGTTCTATAAATACAGATTATTAATAAAGTATTTATACTGATGATTGTGGGGAATGTTAACCATTCTGCAGCAAAGAAGTCATCAATTATTTGGCATGTAATGTGGGAGAGAAAGCATAGCTGTGGAATAGAGATGTTGGACAACTGCTCATCATTATTGGGGAATGCTTAATGAAATTGCCATGCACCTATGGCCAGGTTACCTAGGAACCCTACTGGGGTATTTCAGTTTACTTAGAAGAGTCCTAGACTCGTGGCTTATTCTTTTGGGGTTACAAAGCAAAATTCCCCATCTTTATGGGTTCTTCAGCTGGTCAAGCAACAAATTATTATCAGGTGGGTAGGAGAACAAGAACAATTTGTATCCATCTTGAGAATTTGGTGGTTGTATACATTCTAACATAAATGGGTAACATCCAGGATTTTATCTTTATAAGTTCTGAATAGGATAGGTGCTAAGTAATGAGTAATGAATAGAATAGTAATGAAGCCTGAACCATATGTCCTGTTATAAGATAGGTTATAGGGTCAGTGGTCAGTGTCCCTTTGTCCCACATCCTTTTCCACCCAACTCCCACACCACCTTACCTGCAAGGCACACTCTATTCTGTTGTCTGCTTCTTGTTATCATTGCACAATTGTTATTATATATTTGTTCATATACCACATACTAGAGATCATTCTGTATCTGTCCCTCTCCTGACTGACTTTACTCATTATCCAAGCAGTACAAATGTCATGCTTTATTCTTCTCTTATCAATGAGTAATGTTACATTATATATAGACTAGATATGCTTATAAATAGACATATATATCCTTATATATGCTAATAATCTATATGATTATATACATATATATGAATATATAAATATATATGTATATATGTTTACCACAAGAACTTTACCAAACCATTCCAGGTACTGCTCAGGGCTTACTCCTGCCTCTGCACTCAGGGATCATTCTTGGCAGGACTCGGTAACTATAGAGGCTCCAGGGATTTAACCCAGGTAGGCTGCATTCTAAGCAAGCTCCTATGAGTTATGCTATTTCTTTGGCCCCTGTACTATAGTTTCCTTCTCCAGTTCTCTGTTCATGGTAATTTGAGTCATTTCCAGATCTTGGCTGTGGTGAATATGGCTGCAATAAACATAGAGTATTGGAACTTTGTATGTCTGTAACTCCATTATCATTAACAGTATTATGAGTCATGGTGTCTAAATAAAAATAGAAAGGGGAGGGAACAAGACAAGGTGAAAAACTTCTCTCTGAACATAACCCTGTATTGGGCTCTCTTAATTCTTCTAAGAGGTTAAAGAAATGACAATAAATTCTCTCAAAGCAGTCAGAGTCCCAACTGATGCTAGTTCCATATGTTCACAGTAACATGTGTTGGAAAAATTCTGCCCTGGATAACTTGTGGAGGTCTTTCTGCAAGTTTTGGGAAGGTCTACCTTTTGTTTACATCAGAGAACATCTGTACCCTATTAATTTGCCTGTTGTGTTTTACTCATTATGAGTTTATCTCTCTTCTTCCAATATAACAGTATTGCATTTTACATTTATTATTTTTATTTCTTTTGATGCTTTGGTCTGAACAGAGATTTAGGCTCTTGTCTTGTATGTTGTCAACCCTGCTTCAAACCATACATCATAGTGTTCTCTGAAACTGTTAGGAGTTACTTCTGAGCACTGCTTGGTTTGGTCCGAAGATCCAAAACATAAAATTAAATAATTGGATCCTCTCCAAATGCTATGAAAGGTCAAATAAGAGACCTTCATCTCATAAAGTAAAATAATGATTTGATTTTGATATTATATGATCTTATGATCATCTGCAAAATATCTATGCTAATGGGCCAGAACAGGCTAGAATGAGTCAAAACCCATATTACTTTTTAAATGTTGGGTGATCTTCAACCTTAATTATTTTCTTCTCCATTTTAGTCTGTTTCCCTTCATGTGAAATAGGTGAATATTCTATGAAGGAATATCAATTGGAAATTAATGCTTATGCTTCTTTAAAACATTGCTTCTCAACCTTTATCCAACTGTGGCACCCTTCTGACCTTGTTTCCTTCTTGTGGGACCCCCCCACATTTATGTAATTTTTCACCCTTGGAAGACCCCAATTCACTATAGAGGGAACTTCAAGGAGAAATGTTGCTCTAAACTATAGATAAACTATATATTTATAATTAGTATATATTAATTTGAAGCTTATTATATCAAATATTATGCCAACCGTATTTATAGGCTCGTGTAATTTCATTTGAATAGTTAAGAAATTTGCCCAAGGTCATAGGATGTAGAAAGGACTGATTCAACTCAGGCCTACCACACTGTATTGCTAGAACCTCAGACACAGTTTTGTCTTTTTGCATTCCAGGCCTGTCTAGAGAGGAGAGTCTGTTTCTTCCCATATGCTTCCACCCACCTCTCAGACTTCCCTTTCCAGGCCAAAGTTCATTTCAGCTTCTGAATATCCAAATTATAATATTTTGCTTTTATTGTATGTTACTTTTTTTTTTTTTTTTTTGCTTTTTGTATCACACCCGGCAATGCTCAGGGGTTACTCCTGGCTCTGCACTCAGGAATTACTCCTGGCAGTGCTCGGGGGACAATATGGGATGCGGGAATCGAACCTGGGTCTGCTGCACACAAGGCAAACTTCCTACCCGCTGGACTATTGCTCTGGTCCGTATGTTACTTTTTAAAAAATTCTTTCCAAAAAATCTAATAGAGAAAAATGTAGTCAGTTAAAATATAGTTAGTTCAAAGAATATATAGCTGCAAAGTCACTGCCCACTGCCCTTCACTATTTTGATTTCTCCTTTGTTCCTCATTCCCATCAAGCGAATTTCAATTTCAGACTTATTTTTCCAAAAGAAAAGGTGTTACCAAACTGTATGTACTACCTTTAGCTGACTTTTGTCCTTTAACTTGCAGTGTCTGAGCTGTTCTAAATGATATGTTTATGAAAAGGAGTCAACACCTGACATTAAGTTCAGTGGTAGATTCATATGGTCACAGTGGCTTGGAAGAATGAGAGTGTGTACCAGAGAGCAGAAGTCAATACAAAATCACAGGCTACCCTTTTTGGTCAGTGTGGCACACTTTTGGGATGTAAGCTGCAGTGACATTCTCCCTTGGCCCTGGAGGGGACTGGCTGCAGCTGCTGGCCTGGACACCACGTTTGGAGCCCCAGCCTCACAGTGCCCCAAGAGCTGCAAGAGGCCACACCCCTCCATATAGCCCAGCGTTCCACTTTGGCATCTCTGTGAGGCCTTGGAGTAAAGGCAGGACACCCCAGTCTCTCATCCTTGTTAGAGTGGGTTCATGTTTATGTGCCATCAGATTTTGCCACCTGAAAACAATAGTAAGCAGTTAACAATTTCATCTATCTTTGATCTGTCTCTTGGTTTGTAGTCACTGGACTGGGGAGTCCAGAATGAGTCACACATCTATTTAACTAAGTTTATAGCAATGCCACCTTATATTTGTTTCCTAAAGTAATAACAAATCATCTCAAACAGGTATTTTTTTATTATACCATGTGAGATATACAATTACAAGGATGTTCATACTTGGGTCTCTGCCATACAGTGTTTTAGCACCCATCCCTCCACCAGTGACAAATTCCCACCATCCCAAATGCACCCCTCAATCTCTGCCTGCCTCTATTACAGGCACACTTTATTTCTCTATCTCTTTGTCTCTGTCCCTGTATTTCTCTTCTCTCTCTCTCTCTCTCTCTTCTGTTATACTTTGTGACTTGCCCTACAGATATTAATGATGTCTGATGTCTCTATGTGCATATTCAATAGTGAGTTCTAGTGTCAAAGAGGTAGTTTTTTGATAGCAAAATTTTATTGGCTAGAATTCAGAAATGAATGTTTAACAACAGACACTTGCCTCGAAGCTGGCAAGAACCCTTCCTGAGTTTTCTGATTTCTGGTGGCTATTGACCTTCCAAGATGCCATCTCTCTTCATGGGATTTTCTCTATGTCTTTTATTCTTTCCTCTCTTGAGAGAACACACCACTGGACTCGGTCCTCTCAAATAAATCAGGATGAGAGGCCAGAGCAGTAATGTAGTGGGTAAGATGTTTGGCTTGCACACAGTGGGCCTGGGTTTGATCCATACCACCTATATGGTCCCCTGACCCCATCAGCATTAATCCCTGAGCAACTTCAAGTGTGGCCCAAAAACCTGAACAATAAAAAATAAATTGGATTGAGCTTATCTGTTTAATTACACCTTTCAAGACTATCCCATTCACAGGTTTGATATGGAGTTAACATTTTTTGGACAGAATGCTGTGGGGAGAGGGAGAGATATTGCTCAAGCCACTATTATACTCTCCAGATACTTTCAGTGTGAACAGATAGGAAAGCATATTTAGTATAGTAGAGTCAAGGCTAGAAAATGGCTGTAGCAAAATTGCTAATGGAATACTAAATAAGGAGCGGATAATGTGAAGAATGGATATAGGCATTCTAAAACCTCCTGAAGAATGACATTTTAAGCTGTAACAAAGTGATCCCTTTTGGTCATTGACAAAAGACTTTTTAAAAAGGAACTTTAAATTTTGTTATTTTAAATATAGGGTGTTACTGGAATTTAGGGAGTAATGGGATCTGTAGAGAAGCATTGTAGGGCATGTTATGTCTAAAAGACCTCCAACTGCTCCTTTCAAGTGGAACCAGAGTTTGAATGTGGGAATTTAAGGCAATTGGACTTTCTTTTAAATATTTTGTTGCTGAGTATCTTTAAACCCATATGACTCCCTCCACTCCTAATGTCTTGTTCTGGTGAGTCTAGCCTGGAGGTCTTCTGTGGAGTATTCTAAGAACATCCTCTTCCATTCAGCATCTTTCCTACCATGTCCTGGTATCCTGCAAATCAGTCATGTTATGTTCATTGATGTTAAATGCATCCGATTGTCTCTATGCTAGGTTTTTCCACTCGTTGGAATGTTCCACAGAGAAAAAACTACCCATTCCTTATATTTCTGTTCTTGATCTCTCTTCAATACCAATTTTTTGAAAGACATTCAGTAATTAGACAAATGAAGAAGAGAATGTTTATTTGATAGATCATGTTATCAAGGTTCAGTTTTATAGAAGGAAACTCATAAAACGTCCATCAAGACTTATCCTTTGTCAATGCGGGAGATGTTTTAACTCACTATCATCTACATTGGCATTAGATAAATACAAGAAGAAAAACTAGTACTTGCCTCGACCAATGTCAGTACTTGCCTTGACCAATGTCTCTTGCTGCTGATGTTACCACACAGATACTTTTCCTTATTTCCTTGGTTGTCAGTCTAACAAGATTTGGAGCGTAGTTCTAAGGCATTCTAATGGATGGATGAACTGAGATCAAGAAGAGTAGGACTACTTTTTTAAATATTCTTAGATTCTGGATCAGGAAATCACAAGTTCAAATGCAGATGATTGAGATGAATGAAATGGGCTGGAGTTAGACATAAGAGAATGATGGTGACTGTGGCAAGTTGAAGAAAAGTGTCCTAATAGGGCAACTGCTCTTCTGATCCAGTCATTGTAGTTAATTGAGAAGGCGAACCTCATGAGTGCACATATTGGAAGAAATAAAAATATTTTCAAAGGATGATAAAAGTGTGGATTTTTAATGTCCCATTTCCAGACTTCAAAAACATAACAATGCAAGGAATGCCAGAAAAAGATTATCATTTTGTAACTCCCCAATTAAAACAAATCAGTGGGCTAGGCTGCCAATAAATTTACTTGAACTTGTTTAGTTTCCCTTACACTTTGAAGAAGCACAGCAAGAATTTAAACATACTTGGAACTTTTCTTAAAACGTCCTTGTCTAACCTCATCCAAAACTAAGTTTTCACTATGACCATTTGTAACGAATGAGAAAATGCAGCTGGATGGGAATTGGAATCTTCTGAACTGAGGGGTCAGTGTCTTATCCAAGAAATTGGAGGATTCAGTTTAGGGGGTCCTCTTTTTCTTTCTTTTTTATTGATATTTTATTATACCACTGTGAGACATACAATTACCATGTTGTTCATGTTTGTAGGTTTCGGTCACATAGTGTTCCAGCACCCCACCCTCCACCAGTGCCCATTTCCCACCACCATTGTCCCCAATTCCCTCCACCCTTCCATAGCCTGCCTCCATGGCAGGTTCTTTATCTCTTTTCTCTCTCTCCCTCTCTCTCTTTTCCTTCTCTTACATATTGTGGGTTGCAACTGAGGGGTCAGTGTCATATCCCAGAAATTGGAGGATTCAGTTGGGGGGGTTCTTTTCTTTTTTCTTTCTTTTCTTTTTTTCTTTCTTTTTTTTCTTTTTGGGTCACACCTGGCAATGCTCAGGGGTTACTCCTGGCTCTGCACTCAGGAGTTACTCCTGGCGGTGCTCAGGGAACCATATGGGATGCCAGGGATAGAACCGGGCGGCATGAGCCGGCCGAGTGCAAGGCAAATGCCCTACCTGCTGGGCTATTGCTCCGGCCCCTCTTTTTCTGTAAGTGTGAGGGAAGGGATCTGGTTCTTAGTCTAAGAAATTGATGAGTTTCATTTATAGAGGGCTTCCTTGGTATTTGAAGAGTTAAATTTCTTTTTTGGTTTATCAGTTGATTGCCACCCCCTCCCCTTACCTTGTTTTATTGATGATATTGTTTCTTGAGAAACAATATCAGCGCCAGGCTCTCCCTGTGACCAGCCACTCACGAGGTGCCCGGGAGGGATGGTGGGTTCTAGCCCTGGCCCACCTCCCCAGCAGAGCCTCGAAACAAGCCAGGCGACCCCCCCATTCCATGAGGGCCTCCATTGTCCACATCCGGAGTTCTCTCTCGTCAGACCTCCACCCAGCAGACCAGCCTATCAGTGCCCGGCTCATCGAGTTCCACCCTGCAGCAGTCTTTCTTAAATCCGGCTCAGGTATGCAGGTCCAGAGACTCGCAGACATGGGGCAGAGCTGCTACTGGCTCTCCCTGTGACCAGCCACTCACGAGGTGCCCGGGAGGGATGGTGGGTTCTAGCCCTGGCCCACCACCCCAGCAGAGCCTCGAAACAAGCCAGATGACCCCCCATTCCATGACGGCCTCCATTTTCCACATCCAGACTTCTCTCTAGTCAGACCTCCACCCAGCAGACCAGCCTCTTAGCGCCCGGCTTCGCGGCCGCCTTGCGGCTTGGTTTATCAATAAATGCCAGACTTAGAGATGCCTACAAGAGTATGCTACCTGCACAGCAGAGCCTGGCAAGCTACCCGTGTTGTATTTGATATATATGCCAAATACCAGTATTATAGACCTCATTCGGAATGGATTGAGGCTCTTTATGTTCCTGGAGCAAGCAGATGTCTTGGGCTCTACTAGCATGAGACAGGGCATATGGAGATGTTACTGGGGCCCGCCTCGAGGAAATCGATGATGAATGGGAAGACAGTGATACAGTGATTGTTTCTTGATCTGGGTTGCACACACATCAGGCAGTAGTTCACACAATTTATCACTGTGCTGCTCACAAGGGGAGCAAATCAGGTTGTTGTACTCTTGTACTTGGCTTTGGTGCTACTTCACAGCTGTTCTCTTTTATCTCCGGTACTCACACAAGTGCACTCTGCATCATGGCACAAACTATCTTCCCTGAGGATTGCTGTGGTGTTCATCCATGTGTCTGGCAGGGGTTGCATTCCTGCCCATGTGTTGGGAAGCGCCGCCGGGGTCCCCAACAGTGCCGGGAAGCGAGTTTCCTTCTACCTCTGAAGCCGCTGGGGAATGGATGAAAACTCAGGAATCCAACTCAGGTTTTAAAATGCTTTACTTATCACAGGTTCAGGCATACAAATCAGCAATAGAAAAAACCCTGTGCTTAGGATTCCCGGCTAGAACCCCAGTCTAGTGTAAGCCAAGATGGCGGCCACCACATGTTAAGGCCCTGTAAAAAGGAGACAAAGACAAGACTCCCAAGAAGAGTCCAAGCCCCAAAAGAGAGCCCAAAAAGAGAGCCCAGAGAGAGAGAGAGAGAGAGAGAGAGAGAGAGAGAGAGAGAGAGAGAGAGAGAGAGAGAGAAAGTGGAAGCAGATTGGTTTTATACCCCTGCAACTCAGACCTCCCACAGTTATGGGAAGCAGGAAGGGTCAAATGCCCTTAGGTAATTTCTCCCAGCACCTCACCTAGGCCCTATTATATGCTAATGTTTTGAGTTAAGTTCTGCCTGGAAATGCCTTATAGAGTAGAGAAGGGGGCTTCTGAGATGGCATATCTCTGTACCTAAGACTAATACTAATGTCAGTTAAATATTTCTCCAAGCCTTCACAAGAGTCTCATCTACTTCCACGGTACTTTTGTATTTTAGTTGCCTTTGAGTTATCAGGGAGCCATGCTTGCTTGCTTGGAGGCAAACAGCATTTCTCTCTGGTCTAATTACTTAGAGATCCAACGTGGCCAGGCAAATATGCTGGTAAGATCTAGCTAGTCCCATGATGATTGTGGTAGCATGAGAGAATATTTATACCAGCCAGTATAGAATACATGGTCAGATAAACTGCCACATTTAGACTACCCCCTATCTATGAAGTGACCTGCAGGAGGCAATCCAGGGCAGATGCAGAGGTTCTTAGAGGAGTCCTGCAACACCCATGGTGATCATAAAACTTGAATTTTGGGACTCATTGGGGTTCATACCCCTTGTAATACTTAAATATCCCTAGCATATCAGTGACCCTAAATTGCTTGCTGCACCTAGGATCATGAATGTCACAGTTGTCAACTCAAACATAGTGCTTCCAGAGTGAGGCTCAATGCATGTGATGACCTGGGGAGTTTAAACTCAGGACCTAGCCAGTTCACAAGACAGGCAAGAATCCTCCTGGCCCTTTCTAAGAGTTTTAGAAAAGCTTCAAAGGGATTATTGCCATCTTTTTGGTGAGCAAAACCAATGTGTATGTATATGTGTGTGTGTGTGCATAGAATATATATTAGAGAAGAAATTATAATTCATTTAAGGGAATCTGTAATATCATTATTACTAGTAAGGGGACTTTAGTGCTGAATTTGGAAGCAGTGATTTTGATTTCAGGCAGACATGGTTTTAAGATCTGGTGCTGCAAAATTACTGACCTTCACTGGTCTTATTATTGATTGACTGATTTTTTTTATATCATAGGGTCTAATAATTATCTGTATACAAGACTGTCATTATAATAGGTCTGAATTTTCAAATGCGATGCTTAGGTTCAAGAACTCTCCAACTTATTTTTTTTCCAAAATCAGACTAACTCAAACTAGCCCCCATTTTGATGAATTGGCAGAAAATTCCTTCCACATTATCATTGCCATTTCTTGTCCCATTGCCTTGGGTTTGTAGACTGGGAAGACTAGTCTACTCAAGTGAATCTTTTTTTTTTTTTTTTTGGCTTTTTGGGTCACACCCGGCAATGCTCAGGGGTTAATCCTGGCTCTGCACTCAGGAATCACTCCTGGTGGTGCTCGGGGGACCATATAGGATGCCGGGGATCGAACCCTGGCCGGCACAGGCCAGCCGCGTGCAAGGCAAACGCCCTACCCACTGGGCTATCGCATGAATCTTAACTTACGTGACTTTTTTTTTGAGATAATGTCCTCCCAAGCAGTGATCTAGAGGTCTAGGAACCCCATGAGAGATCCTCTGCCAAATGGACCAGGGGTTCGACATAAAGGCTTGCAGGTAAGGTGCTGCTCAGGCTCTCTCATACCGGGTATAGATACCTGGGCCAAGTGACAGTGTTGTGGATCTCCAGGGCTATAGTTGGTCATTCTTGGGGACCATGTGGTGCCAGAACTCAAATCCAGGTCAGGTGTATGTTAGTATACTATCTCCTGTCCCATCATGTCACTTTTTAAAAATGTTTTGTAGTGTGTCATTACCTCTAATCACATGGCTCATAAAGAAATGAAAGGCCTTTTCAGTTGTGAATTTGAGTTGTGAGAGCCCCTGCTTCTGACCTGGGATTTTTCACATTAGCTGCAGCTTCAGAAGAAGACCCAGTTCTGATCACGAACTTCCAGGTTTGCTTCTTCCTCATTAGTGTGTCTGCCCTCTCTCCTCCCATTTCCCAGGGAAATGCCAGAACTATCATCCTGCTGGGTTCCCCACAGGCAGTTACGTTTTCCTGTTTTGCTGTCCGTGTCTAGTTTCTTCTTGGCTCAGCTGAGCTTCTCTTGCTCTCACGGTGCTGGTAAGCGGGTTCATTTTTAGAACATTCACGGATACGAGTTTGTTTTTCCTCCTTTTCAATAGGAAGGGCTGGCCTTTATGGACTTACTCTGGTGATTGTTTGTCACTGAATACTCATTTGAACTAAGGCAATTAGTATTTCCTTGCAAAACTTCTCAGGGGGTGTAGGAAGCTGATTATGCTTGGTGTGTTTCTCTGTGGGGCCTCCAGGAGCCATTTTTGACCACAGCCCCAGAGTTAGCAATCAAATTGAATGTTGTTATCTAGACTAACTTGGCAACCAGTATGAAAGCCATTATCTAGATTAACTATGGATTATAAATTCTGCTCTTCTAAACTTGCTTGTATTACAGTGTATTCAAGATACAATGAGGGGTTAGTTAGGGCGGGAGAGGAAATGGTGTATTATTCTCTACTGTCTTATAATAATAACTTGGGGACAGGAGCAAAAGTATAGGAGTTAGGGTCTGCCTTGCATGTGGCTGATCCCATTTCAGTCACTGGCACTGTTTATAGCTACCTGAGCACTTCAGGAGTGATTCCTGAGCACAAAGCCAGTAATAAGTCTTGAGAACTTCTGCATATGGCAAAAAAAAAAAATTAAGCATTTAAAAAATAAAAATATGTCGTTGTATGCAGACACAGTTTAAGTCATTGGTCGAGCATGTGTGAGGCCCTGAGTTTGATCCCTAACATTACTTATTAAGCCCCTAACTCCACCTGTGTGTGGCTCTGGTGATCTCAGCACTGTTGCGCCTGTACTACCAGCCGGGCTGAGCATCCCTGAGAGTGAGCCCATGGCCACAGCACAGCTGGGAATGGACTCTATTTTAAAAATAGGTTAGTAATCAAAGTCTTATAGATGTCTAATACTTTTCATAGTAATGCTTAATTTTCAGAGTATTTATATTACTTTGTTTTCATAGTATTGAAAGTCATCAAATATGATCATTGAATAAATCACTTCTGCTTTTTTTTTGTCAGAAAAATGAGAACCAAAAAATAAGATGAATGTGTATGGGTGTCTCTCCTAGCGGTACATAATGGCATGGAAAGGAGCTGACCAAACCCACTGATTTTCCTTCTTTATCTTAATGTCTTTGTTTAAATAAAAGAAACATGATAAAGAAATATACTGTTTTACAAATGAAGCTGTAAAAAGGATCTCCAAATTTGTATCCTGTAAATTCTAAGAGAAGATACACAAAAGATCCAGGTTATATATTTCAAGAAAGATAGTTATTTTGAATGTTTAATGTATCTTTCCAAAAAAGTTATTTATATTCAAAACAGAACCAGCACCCCAAAATTGTATGGTTTAGGTCAAGGATACAGCTCAAAGGACTGAAGCACATGTGGAAATGAGGGAGGCATTGTTCAGCTCTCAGCACTGCGTGATCCCATGAGCACTGCTAGGAATGGCCCCCAAGAATGCGGTGCTCTCCATCCCACATCAATTGGTCTTCCATGCACCATCATACCACTACTCCATGAATACCCACATACATACACACACATACACACATTCACAGAGACATGTTCAAAACTTAAAGCACATTGTAAATGTAGGCCATATTATTTATCTTTCAACTTTAAAACTTTCCATGGCAGCAGATGGATGTTTTTGGAAATAGTGAACTGTTTTTGTATAAGTTATGCTTCCAAGTCACCTCTATTCAAATAGAAGCACTGTGGATACCAGGAAAATTGTCAGCAAAATTCCCTGAAGCTAAACAGTTTAAGGTAAAACTCCATGCCCTCCAATTTGTCCAGATTCCTTGTCTTCTGTAGTTTGACTGAAGGAGGGTGAGGTTTCAGTGAAATGACTGCTGGGTGATTCTATCAGCTTAGGAACCAGATCAAACAGGGAAATGAATCATGCACTAAGCCTCATATCCTGAAAAAATGGGCCAGTTTTATGCGAGAGGGAAGGCATGTGGAGTCAAACCAGGTTTAGGAGGTTGAAAATGTCATGTAAGTAGATTCTTTTAACTTGTGCTTGAGAAAAAAAAAGTCACTGACAACTATTTGTCTTCTCAAAGACACTACTTTCAAATATCTTATCCCACAAGCTGAAGAATATATTTAATTCCAGAGAAAAGCCTTTCAGCGCCCTGAGAAATCCTTTTTTGTTCAAAAGTAATCAATTTTTGCTTTGTGCACAAAAGTAAAATACTTTGTCAAACTCTCTGCAGAAATCCTTTTTAGCTATCTTAAAAAATACATTTGGTGCAGCCGGGGCTGATTTCTGTTATATGGGCAAAAATTTACTTTGTCAAATTATATTCTTCAGAAAGCCTTTCAGCTGACTTAAAAATCCATTTTGTGCAAAACAATGACCATGCATCAGCGCAGAGTGATTGCACAGTAGTTACTTAGCCTGGTAAATGGCAGCAAAATGTCAGCTGAAATGAAAGACACACAGCCCAGGGCTTATCAGGGAAAGTGCAGATGATTCATGTAACATCATAAATAAATAATGCAGTTGGGGTGTTGAGGTGGGTTTCCCAGCAGAGATTCCCTGACGAGCCTGAGTGTGTTTCAAAGCAATAGCTAGGGAGGTTTTACCTGGTGACAATGACAGATGCTAACAGGAGGTCTGTCTGGCATCTTTTACACTACAGTTTCAAGGTCACTGTGGGTAATATTTGTAGGTGTACAGGACATAAGAGAAAAATCCTCTACCCAGTTACAAGATGAAAAGAACTTTAAGTATCACCATAGGTATGAGAGTCATGAAGGAAAGGAAACTTTCCAATCCAAATCCTAGAAGAGCCAGAGTCTCTGGAATACTCTGGTCTTCCTCAGGTAAAGGAATTCAAGTGGGAAAAAATAGGGTTGGAAATGCTGAGAAGCAGGGCCAGAGAGATAACCAAAAGGTTGGAATCCATGTCTTGTGTGCTTGAGACCCCAGTTTTGATTCCAAGTACAACAGTTCTACCCCACCGTGCAGTAGCCTTGGACACGACTGAGTAGGTCTACCACCAAACCATAAACGGTATGTTATAAGATAGGGTGAAAATAGAGATGAAACCCAGCACATTAAATCTATTCTTCACACTTTAGTGTGCCCTTGACCGGTTAGTCCTTGTCAGCATCTGCTCAGTTGACCTGTGCTTGCATTTCTCTTCTGCTTTCAATCCTTCAAGATCCAGAGTGCTTTGGATCAGCATTTTCACTTTACACTAAGCTTCTGGACATTATGTTTCTGACCAGGACCAAGAAGAACCAACTTTACTTTGTGCTTTTTTGGGTCACATCCGGTGACACTCAGGGGTTATTCCTGGCTCTGCACTCAGGAATTAACTCCTAGCAGTGTTGTGGGGTCCATATGGGATGCTGAGGATCGAACCCGGGTTGGCTGTGTGCAAGGCAAATGCCCTACTCGCTGTGCTATCATTCTGGCCCCGAATCAACTTTAGTTTGTGGCCTATACAGATCTGGGGGACCCTGGATGGGAGGTTTTGCCTGTAAGGCTCTTCCTTCTTCATGAAGCCATTACACCTAGAGTTTGCAGTTTGTCTGAAGATCAATGGATTCATTCTTTCTGTGAGCTAAATTTTTTTCTGCTTATTGATTGATTGATTGAATCACAGTGAGACACACAATTACAAAATTGTTCATGATTGAATTTCAGTCATATATGCTTATACGTTTTTCTAAAACTTGTGTGTGTGGGGGGGGGGCAAGGACTGGCCCATTCTAGGCTTATGTTCTGTTTTGAGCCACATCCCCATCCCAGACATTGCTTTTATAGAATCTCTGACCTGACTTGTTCTCCATTGGCAAGAAAGACATGACAGCAAATGGCTATCCAATCTGATCACACTTCTGGGAGATAACCATATAATAAAAGATTACCTCCTATCTGTCTCTCATACTATCTGGCATTTGGGGGCCGCAGGATGAATCTTTACTGAATTTAGAAGGTATATCTGGGAGGGTCGATTAAAGTCTCAGCTGGGTGGTGTGTGTGCAATATATTTCTGGGACCTGTGGGAGCAACTCAAATAGATGGGCATATTTTCAGAATGGCTCGACTGAACTGCATGGCGAGACAGCAGCATGGCTGCTTTAGGGGGACGTGGAATACAAATCAAGGTGCTGTAGCCGAAGAAGGAGAAAATTGAATTAAAAAATGAGCCTAAAGTCAAAAGCCATAAGGGAGCAACATCTGGGATTGCTGTCGCTTTAGAGCAGTGTGAGAGAATTTCAGGTCCGGCATTCAATGTTCAATAAACATTTATAGTAGGTGTGGAACATATGCTTGTTTCCTCAAATGAGTCATGGTAGATGGGAGTTCTGAAATAAGGAATGTTCAAGGATATCTTTGTTAAATCTTCACTTTGCTCCACAGTGGAGGGATGACACAAGTTCTTTGATTAATATTTATGCACCATATTAAAAATCAAAGTTAGAAATAGATTTTCTCCTTTTTTCAGTTTCTTTGGGACATGCTGTGTGAAACATTTTTAATTGATAACATTTAATAGGACCTTTACTACCTCATAGAATTTGTTGCCTAGCCTGGGTTCATCTATTGCTCAATTCTTTGGAATGCTGTCTGATTTCAGACAGGCAGAGAATGTCATTGACAGGAGACTGTGTGGATATATATGAAGGGCCAAGATGACTTGCTGAAAGATAGTTGATTGAGTTTGGTCTTGAATTTTGAACGTAAACTCATAAAGTCTGTGGGCTACACATTTGAGTCTTCCGTCTTCTGTGGTTTGCCAAGGGGAAAGCAGGTCCTCAGAAGTTAATGCATTGAATTAATATTCTGAGTATATACTCTTGTCGCCTAGGTCAAGGCCTGAAATTCCTTTGCCTGTTGTCTAGGATTCCCATGTATGCACAGATACCATTTGTGGTGTGGTTTCCCCTTACTCAGTAAAACTCTCAGGGTTCTTGGTGACCCCAATTTTGCCCTGAACTTTCCCCACTCATCTCCAGTTCCCTGATTATTATGTCTCAGTAGGATGCCCTATTGTCCGTTTCAGCTCTCACTTCAACCAATGAATGCCTTTGATTTTGCAGATCTCTCTAAATAATTACACAGCTCTCAGCAGTCACCACAAACACTCTGTATTTTCACAACGTTCTCCTTACGCACCCTAGGTACTCATTATGCTGTGCTTATTGATGCTCAATTCATATTCAAGTTTAAAGACTTTCTGCCTACACTTGGCTTTCTATTTGCAGCACATTATGTAAAGTCAGGTAGTTAAAGAAGGAGAGGATCATGTATTCATCACACAAAACCTTATATTATATGTAAATTATATGCTCATGCTTCTCACAGCTCAAAACAATATAACAGAGATTTTTTTATCAGTCTAAATGTGTGATGCATTCTCTTTAGAAGGCAACAGAGAGAAAGGATGTATTTTGGAAGAAAAATCTACGAATGTGTGCTCTCTGAAGGTGGTTTGGAATTAGGTATCAGCTTTTTCTGTTTTACAGGGCTCTATCAGAAATAAATCACACTTTCAGTCATGGTCTATATCCCTAGAATAGTTTTATATATTTAAGTGTGAGTGAATATGATTTATTTTCCCTGTGTCCACTCAAATTATTCCATCCTATTAGTATTTATGTCAGCTCTGTTGGAGAGTATTTTATACCTGGGCCCTCAACTCTTTTCAGATTCTAGTTTTATTGTAGATCTTTTAAAAGGTCACTCTAACCTCCCTGCTAAACAAGAAGCATAAAGATGTATAGCTTTTCTGTCTCTTTACCTATACGTGGCACTACCCAGTCAAGCCTGTACTATAGGAAGTTGTGAAAGCTGGGCTGTCTGCATTCAAAGGATGACATGATGAATAATCAAAATAATTTTGAGCTCCACGTCTAATCCTATAGGCGGTATTGTGATGGAGTGTCCTGGGCACATGTGCACACACACAATCACATGATAATTTCAGTGTAGAAAGCAGTTGATGCTGGCTTTGCCTCCTTGCCCAGGACCTCATGCAGAGTAATATCCTCTGGCTTTGGAGGGCCTCGGGTTACAGTCAAACATCGATTATTTGTCAGATAATGCTATCAAACTTACAAAGACATCTGTGGTGCTCTTGCAAGGAAATAAATGGCTCCAGCATCTTATACAAAAAAAAAGACAACACAATAAGCATTTTAAGGGTCTAAAATGGGTCATCGTTAACCTGTGTTGTCATTTTTTAAATCTTCTATGATTTATTGATTTTTAAAAAACTCCTTAAAACCTTTTTTAATTAAGGTACAGTACTGTTAATTTTACTTTTCATGCATATGTCATTCCAATATCGCCTCACCCACCCAGCACCAGACAGCCAATCTCTCCCTCCCCCAGCGTCTTGAGAGCCCCTCTCAACTGAGTCCTCTCCCACATAAGCTCAGTTCTATAGAAAAAGTTTCCAGTTTGGAATATGTTTTTAATAAAATTCCAAGTCCATAGTCAATATTATTCACATGCATTTTCTGTGCTTTAAATGCCATGGCTTGAGTTTGTTGAGGAGATTTTCTGTGCCAGGGTTTTGGATTTTGGTTATATAGTGCCCTCTCACCCAGAGAAAATTAATAAACCTTACGTGAAATTACCTTTCCAAGGTAACTGATAAATAAAAAGTTTCTTCCTAACTCTTTGCTAGCTTTAAAAAAATAGGATTATCAATTTACAGGAAATCATGGCTCATTCATGTTCCTTTAACCTCTTTGCTACCAACTGGATTTAAGTACTGAGTTAATTCCTTGTCTGTTGGACAGGTGGTAGTGTTTTTTTTTTTTTTTTTTTGCTTTTTTGGGTCACACCGGCGATGCTCAGGGGTTACTCCTGGCTCTGCACTCAGGAATTACTCCTGGTGGTGCTCGGGGAATCATATGGGATGCCGGGGATAGAACCCGGCCGGCATGGGCCGGCCGCGTGCAAGGCAAGCGCCCTACCCGCTGGGCTATCGCTCTGACCCCACAGGTGGTAGTGTATTTACCAAGGACTTGGTGCTTGGCTGTTAGATGGCAGGCTTAGCTAGGTTGGGAGCTTGTTGTTTTATCCACTCACAGCTTAATCTACTTACATGTTCTTAAGCCAAGGCTCATTCTAATGAGATCTCTCTTCTATGTAAACACTGATAGAGAGTGTGGCAGTTACAGAAGTAACTGTTACAGTTACAGACTCTGAATAACTTCTGACTTATTATACATCTACTAAGACTTCTATGTTATCAAGATTGGGCACAGCTCCTCTTTATACCCACAGAACCCAGCATGGGACAGTTAGAATTTACCAGGAGACTGCCACCCTGGCTATGTTGAGACTATCTTTAAGATTATAGGAAGATCATACTAGCTTGCCCTCATGCAGGTGAGTGTGACCCTTTCAGTATTCGGAGAACAAGACATTCAGAACCACCCTGGTGCAGATAATAAATAAGAAGGACCTTGTGGGTACCATCTAGATTACATGAAGCCCATGAAATTAAGATGTATTTCTTTATATCATCCCCCTCTTTCTCCAGTGTTTTACATAAGAGATAATCTCAGAAGAAGGGATTAGTCCTTGGTGTAATCCATTTTTTATACCTGTAATAGGGTGTGGCACCCTTCTACACTCTGTTTAGGGTTCTTTGTTGACAGGACCCTCCCTGTCCACAGATAGGATTACTTTGGTGTATAGAAGGGGACTTACTTGAGGTAATAAGCCCTTTTTCCTTTTTCTCCTTCTTTGGGGTAGGACTCCTCTTGGGTGAGATTCTCTCTTTGGTGGGAGACTTGGGCTCTCTTGTATGGTCTAAGTCCTGACCAGAGCTTGAGTTCTTTCATTATATTGGATTGTGATGGTAGAGCTTTTGTACTATTAAAAGGTTTTTTGGAACTTCGCTGGACTTGTGAGTTTTCATCTGTTCCCCAGCAGCCTTGGAGGTAGTAAAGAACTTCTGTCCTGACCCCATCGGCTCCCAACACTTGGGTATTGGGAGAAGCTTCCAAAGCTCTCAGGCATTTTGTTGTGGGCTTCTTTATTTTTTTAAATATTTTATTACACTACCGTGAGATATACAATTACAAATATGTATTATCTTATACATAAAATGTTATAGCAACATCTCTTGATGTTTATATTTGGGTTACGGTCATACAGTGTTCTAGCACCCATTCCTCCACCAGTGCCCATTTCCCACCAAATGTCTCCGATACCCTGTCCCCTTCCCTACCCTGCCTCTATGGCTGGTTCTTTGTCTGTTTCTCTTTCTCTCTCTCACTTTCTCTCTTCCTCCCCTTACACATTGTGGATTACAGTACATACATTTAGAGGTTATCATGTGTATCTTTTTGCTTGTATTTAATGCTCAGTTCTAGGTTGGTATTAGCACTTTCAACAGTTATTAGCACACTGTTCCATTCTCTGTCTTACCTAAACTTTGACTCCCACACGTTTGTGATAATTTTGTTGTGGGTTCTTGAATCACCTATATATGAGACATTGTCCTGTGCACTCTTGGGGTGGTACTGTTAGATACTCTCTTCTATGTTATAGACAAGTCTGTTATATTATGTTATAGACAAGTCTATAACATAAAAAACAGACTTTTATAGAAAAGTCTGTTAAACTTCCCTCAGGGATGGGATACAGTTGAAAGGTCCTCTCTTCATGGACAGGTTTCTAGAAAGCACTACATGCTTGTGAAAAGAAGAACAAAAGAACAAAAGCCATGCTAACAAAGTAGCAAAGAGTGGGGGTGTCTGTTTATAGTAGCCCTTTTCCCTTCTTTTTACAAGGTAGAGGAATTCTTTCAAAAAGTATCTGGAAAAGCCCCCACTCCTGCTGCAGGCAGAAGAGTTCTCATATTTCCCTCCATGCATTAACAGGCTGCCATTTTGGCCACACACTTCATGTTCACTTGCCTTAACAAGATTTATACAGCCCTAACTCACTTGTTAAAGGCTTCAAACGCATTTTAAGGTGAAGATATTCAAAAGAAAAATGTGTCTCTCAGCCCTTAGTCTGAAGCCTTCTGCCCAGAAGTCACAGATTTAAAAGGAAATCCTCTCCTTGCTCCCATTTCTCTAGTCCTTGCTTCTGCTCTGTTGTTTTCATTCCCTTTATGAAATCTTCCCCACCGCCCAATACTATTAAAGTAATGAGTTAATAGCATTTGACTGAGCTTTGAGAAGTAATGGATGTTTGATTATTTTAGTGTAATGATGAGGGGACTTAGGAGTGAAAGAGTATAGAACAGTGTGGGTATAGTCCTGGAAGAATCTTATAGGAGACTGGACATATGGGCAGACCTGAAAGCAAGAAGTAAATCTTGCCAGTAGCCCTGCACCATGTATTTGGAGGCAGCAAAAATTAATTCCTGCAAATAGCAACCTTTAAATAAACTCTGGAGTGTAAAGTAAGCAAAAAATTAAACAAAACCCCACAAAAACAACAAAATGTTTCTCTAAAGAGAAACACCCACAAAGTGCATTGAAGCACTTAGCTGTTGCAATCAGCACTTTAGAAAAACCCTACCTCAGGTTCTATTTGTTCTCCCACTAGGGAAACATCTGAGAGAATTCATATGAAGTAAGAGATTTACAAAGGATCAATTTGAAGAAATAGGTCAGCTACCCAGAAGCCAAAGAAGAGGAGTATTGTCCTTTTTTTTTTTTTTTGGGGGGTGTGTTACTCACTCTAGCATATCTCCCATTACCTTCATGTTACCAGAACTGTTCTTTTTTTTTTATCAAGATGAACTATTAGGTGGAGGTGGGAAAGGAGAGATGGAAGCTGGAGGCAATTTTCCTACATTTCCCCCCTGTTAATATCATTAGGCAGGAGACCAGTGACTATGGCTAAAAGCTAGAGCTGAACTCACAGGCACTTTATCTCATGGCCAAGGACTTCATGATGAACTCTGCCGTGACCAAAGTCTTTGGCAAAACTGTGTTCAGTGCTTCTGGGCCTCACTCAGTGACAATTACAGCACATTAGCAGAGAAAAGTTCTCAAGGGAGGATGTCTAGTTATTTTTTAAAATAAAATCAGGGTGTATAAAAATCACACATACAGCAGCACATGTAGAGGGAGAAGAGAAAAAGAGACAGAGATTTTTTGCTTTGTGCCAGCTTATTCATATCTCAGAACAGTCTGATGAGGCCTAGAAAAGTCTTTCTTATATATAGGAGTCAGGAATGGTCCGTGACCTCATTTCATCTTTTGTCCGTGGTAATCCAGGTTTTTTTTCTCAAACTGCCAGAACCAGTCACTTGGGGAAGTTACACAAAATGAACAAGCATTTGGAAGAGTAATTTATTACAGGATGTAACTGTTTCTCTTTATTTTCCCAAGAAGCCCCACCTCCAGCGCTTTCTTTTTTCTCTCTCTTACCTACATTTTATAAAGAATACAACCAGTAAAATCCTCTTGGGTTTCAGTATTTGATTGGCTCAGGACAAATCAAATGACATCATTCCAAGGGATGTGTTTGCGTATGTAGTGGAAACAGGAAAACTCACAAGACCAGCAGGCTGCATCTGATAAGCAATTGATTAGTTGTAATGGATGAGAGGAAAGCTTGTATAAATAGAGTTAGAAGATACCATTAGTATGTTTTATAGTAGAAACAAGCAATTGTTTTACAAAATTTCCTCAGATATCTTCCAGGAAATGTTAAAGTAGTATAAATTTGGTTCACCCAGAAATGGAGTCACTGTAGTTAAAGCTTATCAAGAAACTTAGAGTTAAATAGAAAGAAGGGAAGGAAATGGAAAAGATGTGTGGTGAAGATAGATAGAATGGAAGGAAGGAGCAGGAAGAGATGTCACAGGTCATTGTGAAAGAGCTTGCCTTTTGGGGGCTCTGTGTGTGTGTGTTGTGTGTGTTGTTAGAATCAGTAATGGATACTGTCATTTGAAAGAAACTGTTTTGTGTGGTTATTTTCACTATAAAATAATTCTTCTATTTTATGAATGGTGATAAAGAGGGGATGCCTAGATCATCCTTGACTCCAGTGTTTAGAGAAGAGAAAGACAGAAGGAAAGAAATCAAGAGGCAAAGAAAAGAATGGAAAATAATGGGTGAATAAGCAACACGGCTTCAGCTTTACTGGTGACATGGTGAGTGGTATAGCCATATACACAAGACCAGACTCAACAACACTGAAAACAAGAGATCTAAGCTGCAACCACTGGAACTTTGTAATGTTTCTGTTAAGTTTACAGGTGAATATGGAGTAGGGAAGGGAATATGGGAACACTGGTGGAGGAAACGACTCTGGTGGTGAAATTGGTGTTGAAACCATACGTGTAAAACTCAACTATCAATAACTGTAAATCACAGTTCTTTAGTTAAATTTTTTAAATTATATTAAACATTCGATTTTAAAGTTGCAGTGGTGATAATTTTAATGATAACATTTCAGAACTCCTTCATTTTGGGGGTTTTTGTTTGGTTTTTTTGGGTTACAGCCAGTGATGCTCAGGGGTTACTGCTGGCTTTGCACTCAGGAACTACTCCTGGTAATGCTCAGGGATCTATGGGATGCAGGATCGAATCTGGGTTGGCTGTGAGCAAGGTAAATGCCCGGCCTGCTGTACTACTGCTCTGGCCCCGAACTCCCCATTATTATTTTCTTTCTTTTGCAAGTGATTCACTATATTGAAAAGCTAGCAAAACTCTGATGTCATAGATCTATATTTGCCACTTGAGAAGAACATGGCATATGAAAGAACTCTTTATTTACACTTGTACAGCATATCCTCAGGGATGGGGATGGGGCTGAGTGGCAGACCACATGGTTCTCATGTGTGAGGCTCTGGGTCTGAACCCAAAACTGCATCAACAGAAGAAGGCTAGATCCCAAGAAGCACAGTGATGGAGGGCTTGCCTTGAATGTCTGAGACCCTGTGTTTGATTTCCCTGGCACTGCAAAAGCGAAACAAAGCACTCAAATAAGAACAAAGTCATTTACAAGGTAATGATTCTTTATATTATGTTGTGCTACTTTGAGTAATTCTGTTCTTCTTTTTTTAATAATGCTGTTCTTGTAGATGTATCTCTCTCCCTTGGTTAAAGAGCGGCACACACTCAACTGGACAAGCACATATGGAGGAGTGGGTGTGTGTGTTAGTCATTATCATATTCACACTGTTAGGCCTTACAACATATTCCCAGATTACTGGAGCCCCACACTTTCTTGAAAGCGAGTAATATGATCACGAGCCCTTAAGCAAATGTACCTCCATCAATATCTCCTCCAGCGTATGGATTTCCACTTCTTGGCCCTGTAATCAGAGCGAATTTACGGCTCTCCCTCTGGTCAATTTTACTACCAATTGTGCATGTCTGATTTTGTGAGGTACTAAACAATATATTGACAAATGAGACTGGTAGAACACCCTTTTAGTAGTAGGGAGCTTGGTTCTCTCGATAATTTATAAGTAACCCCTCTCCAAAGCTCCCTTTCTGGAGCCTTCCTCAAAGGCAGAGGGAAATGCACTGGAGAAAGGGAGAGAAAATGAGATGTCAGCCTGGTGGACAAGTCAGGGTTGAGGAGAGAACCTAAAAAGCACAATAGATTTTTCAGAGTAAGATCTATGACAGAATAAGCGAAGGTCTGTAGAGAGCATGAAATTAAATAAGACGGACTAACGGAGATGGAGAGATGTGCGGGGAGGAAACTGCGGACCCAGCAGCTGGGAGACATTTTTCTGATATCCGTGGAAGTGGGAACGGGAGACAGGGCTATTACAGGAGCAGGGGAAAGACAAATGAAGCAATAGAAACAGACACATCTATACAAGTCTCTGTGAATAGTCCCCAAGAAAGATAGCAGAGTCGAAAAGCATTCACCAGTATCTACAAGCAGGGGAGGACATTATCATTATTTAGTCTTCACGGAGGACTCTCTATTTAGAAAGAGCTTTTATTTTTCTCAAGTAAAACCCAGGAGGGAACCATCAATAGTATTATCCATAATTGAGGAATGGAGACACAGCAAAAATATGAATTTGCCCAAAATGAGCATAAGGAGCTAGTGCCAAAGTCAGAAATGGGCCACAGTCTGTGGTTGGTGTTTTGTTAATGGAGGACATTGCATGTGGGACCCAGTTCCAACCATTTCGTATTATCAATTTCCTCTTCAGAGAAGTATCTCTTGGATCCTGAGAAGACCTCAGAATCCATGCAGCCTTTCTCTCTCCCAGTTTCCACTCCTTATAAGCTTTCAGTTGAGCTTGTGTTGCTTAACTTAATGGTTGCAGCTTATTGACTATTAGATACCAAGCAACTTGTGTGACCATCTGCAGGGCCCTGCTAGGTTCAGGGGCTGTTATGTTTGCCCTGTGTTGAGATTAGGTGCTAAAATGACTTTTGTTCATTCTTATTCTGACAGAGTTCTGGTGGAATGGAATAGTCCCAAGATAGGAACTAGAAACACCCTACCACTTCAGCTCTGGGAAGTGGGTACATGTGCTGAAAGTTTGGTGGGAAGGCTGGTGGGGAGCTGACACTTGGGAATTAACCAAGGAGTCTGGTTTATAAAACGAACCTTGTCGAGATAGATCTTCCTAAGACAGACATGAAGTCATTTCTGTACATTGCCCTGGTCTACCACCATTGGAAGTCTGTAAAAGAGAGTAGATTAGGTCCTTCCTCCCTTCCTCCCTTTTTCCCTTTCTTCCTCCTTCATCTCCCTTTCTCTCTCTTATTTCTATCTTCTTCCTTCCTTCCTTCCTTCCTTCCTTCCTTCCTTCCTTCCTTCCTTCCTTCCTTCCTTCCTTCCTTCCTTCCTTCCTTCCTTCCTTCCTTCCTTCCTTCCTTCCTTCTTCTTTCTTTCTTTCCCTTCCTTCCTCCCACCCTCCCTTCCTTCCTTCCCTCCCTCCCTCCATCCCTCCCTTCTTTCCTTCCTTCCCTCCCTCCCTCCCTCCTTCCCTCCCTCCCTTCCTTCCTTCCTTCATTCCCTCCTTGCTTCCCTCCTTCCTTCCTTCCCTCCTTCCTTCCTTCCTCCCTCCCTGCCTGCCTTCCTTCCTACCTTCCTTCCATCCTCCCTCCCTCCCTCCCTCCCTCCCTTCCTCCCTCCCTGCCTGCCTTCCTTCCTTCCATCCTCCCTCCCTCCCTTCCTCCCTCCCTTCCCTCCTTCCTTCCCTCCTTCCTTCCTTCCTTCCTCCCTCCCTGCCTGCCTTCCTTCCTTCCTTCCATCCTCCCTCCCTCCCTTCCTCCCTCCCTTCCCTCCTTCCTTCCTTCCCTCCCTCCTTCCTTCCCTCCTTCCGTCCTTCCTTCCCTCCTTCCTTCCTTCCTCCCTCCCTTCCTCCCCTCCCTTCCTTCCTTCCTTCCTCCCTCCCTCACTTCCTTCCTTCCTTCCTTCCTTCCTTCCTTCCTTCTTTCCTTCCTTCCTTTCTTCCTTCCTCCCTCCCTCCCTCCCTCTCTCCCTCCGTCCTTCCTTCCTTCCTTCCTTCCTTCCTTCCTTCCTTCCTTCCTTCCTTCCTTCCTTCCTTCCTTCCTTCCTTCCTTCCTTCCTTCCTTCCTTCCTTCCTTCCTTCCTTCCTGCCTGCCTGCCTGCCTGCCTGCCTGCCTGCCTGCCTGCCTGCCTGCCTGCCTGCCTGCCTGCCTGCCTGCCTCACCAGGGACCAGACCCTATCAGCTGCATGCAATGCAAGTGCCCTACTCACCATACAGTCTCTCCAGCTTCATGATTCACTATTTCTTGATTTCAAAACATGGATTGCCTTTGCCTGAAGGTTAGTATTACCTCTTACTTTAACCTCAACAATTCTTTTTTTAACATTTTATTATACCACCGTGAGATATACAATTACAATGTTGTTCACGCTTGGGGGTTCGGTCACAAAGTGTTCCAGCACCCCGCCCTCCACCAGTGCCCCTCAACCACCACCCATGTCCCCAATTCCCTCCCCTCCCCACATCCTGCCTAAATGGCAGGTTCTTTATCTCCTTCTCTCTCTCCCTCTCTCTCTCCTCCTTCTCCCACACATTGTGGGTTGCACTATGTACACTTAGAAACCATCATTTGCATTTTTGTCTGTATTTAATGCTCAGTTCTATGTTGGTATCAGGCCTTTAGACATTAATTCACACATGTTCCCTTCTCTATCTAACTAAACCTCTGACTCCCCTTGCGCTTGTGGTAATTTCCACTTTTGGTAAGATCACCTGGTATATTTATGTCATGCAAATAATTGCAGTCACTCTATGTCTCTCAACCTCAATAATTATTAACCCTAACCGATCATCTTGTTTTTTTCAAGTTGCATCTTGTGGTAAAGCATATTCTCCTTTATGTATGGACTATATTGGCAAATGACTTCCAAGGTTAAAAAACAAACAAACCTCAGATCATGTTTTCATTCCAAATTCATTAATTGTAATAGCGCTTATATTTGACCTATTTGTTGCTACTATATGTTCCCTTTTTTCCTGCTTTCACATAAGTTCTAGTTGGATTTTTTATTAGCTTTTATTGAAACAAAGTGGACAAGATAGATTTGTTAGCTATTCTCACTCACAGACCGCCTTCATTCTTCATCATACAACTGACTCTCACAAAATATCTTGTAAGAATAAGAATCAAATATAAAAAAAAGAGGCAACTCTACTTATAATCATCACCATCCTTCCAGGCTAGAAAACTGGAGATTCTAAATCTTTATCCTCTCCATCTTTCCATAGTTAATTTTCACATCATCTCTTCATCTCTTTACTAAGCAAGTGCCCCAAGCATGGGGGTGGGGAGTGCTGAGGGTCAGGCACAGTGAATGGGCTGTAAATGGTATCCTTGGACCAAACTGAACTTAGAGTCATGATGATCCTCCCAGTATCTCTTGAGTGTACCCTAACTCATCCTTCAGAACCTTTATTCTCACAAGCTTTTCTGTTTGCTTCCATCCATACTGGTGGAAGGCAAAGGACCATGAGTGTAGCGTAACACTCCTGCTACATCATGCTGTATCTTCTTGGAGATTTTCCTACATTCTCTCATGCCCTTTATTCCAAGGTGGGACTGAAGTTCCTTCTTTGGTTATACAGTGAAGGATCCTTTGGATGGTGTAGAATTTCTTAAGGAATAAACTTAAAGGTAGCTTCATGGACTAGGAGGGAAGAGAATATATCAAAGTTGTATTTGTACAATAAGCACAATAGTCCTATTTGTACAGCATGCGTTTTCAGGGTAGGTTTTGGAATCGATGGGGATTATGTAGGTTAATACACCATAGCTCCCTTTGTCAGCAACAACTATGTTTTATACAATACAGTTTGAAACATACACAGAGGATCTTTTCAGAACCAGGAAGCGTTTTATCTTTTTTTTATCCTTCATAGTCTATAACACCTGTCATTTAGTAAGTGTTTGTTGAAAACAGAAAATAGCTGGAAGTTCGCACAAAGAAATGGAGCATATGATTTGCATATGGGAGCCTCAGGTTGGGTTCCCAATATTGCATAGTCCTCTAACTCTGCCAGGATTTATCTCTGAGTACTGCTGGTGAGACCCAAAAGACATAGAAAATTAACCTGGATAAAATAATGAGATAATAATGTTTTAAAACATTAACCTTGGGTAAAGCATTATACGTAATCAAGGATTTGGTTAAGGAGCTCAAAGAGCTAGAGCCCAAACATTGCATGTAGAAGAAACAGGTTTGATCCCTGATGCCAAATGGTCCCCTTAACATCACTGAGCATGACCCCTCATAAAAGGGTTCTTTTCTCAAGTGAATTAGAAATGTCTTCTATTTTATTCTATATGTTATTCCAAATAGTTGATCTCTTATCATATACACCCTTCCACCCCCCACATACACCTACACTTTTCATTCATTTTAGGATTTTGAGTAAAATCTAACCCTAAAACAACTTCATAGCTAAGATTTACAAAGTTTTCAGAAGCATATTTAGATCCATAACCAGAGATAAAAATGAATTTTTTCTTAATGAATTCACTCTAAATATTATTGTATATGATACATCCCATGCAAATTTAAAATTTTCTTTTTAATCAATTGTTTCATTTATTTTTGCTATTATTTTCTTGGCATGTTCACAGATAAACCCAGGGGGTTGCAATGTAGAATTTCTTGCAACTTAATTTATCTTCTAACCTCAGTCTGTTCTTTGAATTTTAACTCAAATAATATTCTCAAATCAACATTTTATGTTATATGCTTTAGACGTTCATAAAAATATGTCTACATATCTATAGAGATATACATATCTGTATGACTATATGTAGATACATTCATAAAAATATGATCACTACATATCTAAATCTCTTATTTAGAATTTTCAAAAAGCTTTATATAAGGAGAATAATTTTTTAATCACAGGTCATACAATGACTAAAATTAGATACAAATATTACTAGTAATTACTAACTTAATAGGATTGAAAGAAAAAAATATTTTTTGTTAAAAATTGTGTGGCTTAGCAAATATCTGCTCAACAAATTGTCACCTCTTGTATTCTGCCTGAATATTAGACAGGGAATCAGCACTAAGAATTCCCATGTATACTAACTGCATTAGAACTATGTCAGAAAACAGAACCCCTAGGATATACCCATATCAACATAGAAAGAGTTTCTAATTTGAGGTTGACACTGTGACAGAGACTGAAAATGCCACAATCTGCTGTGTACATGCCACAGAACCAGAAAAGTTGATGATGTACTTCAGTTTGAGTCAGAAGGCTTGAGAAATAGGGAACTATTGGGCTAAGTCTTGTTCTGTGCCCAAGACTGAGAATTGTGAGCCTCCATGCTCATAAGGGTTGTAGGTAACTACTTCAAGCAGAACATACATTTTCCTTCCCTTCTGTTGGGTTTGGACTCTCCATGGATTAGACAATCATGCTTCACTCAAGTGAAAGAAGGAATCTGGAGTTTCGACCTGCATTGATGATCCAGAGTCAGGGATGCTGTCTCATTTGCCAAGGCATAGAAAATCATGGGCTGGACATGTAATGTGATTTGGAGATGACCGCTGGACAAAAGCCATTACTGACTGGATCTCACGGGATGTCAAAAGATCACGTGGCAGCCCACCTACAAGATGGTCAGACTTCTTCATCAAGACCCTGGACAAAAGGTTTGAGGCTCTTCGTATTCCTGAAGCAAGCAGATGCCATTGAGCTACACTGGCACGTGATAGGGTCAAATGGAAACATTACTGGCACCCACTTGAGCAAATTGATGAATAACAGGATGTCAAGTGATCAAGTGATCAAGTGATGGATTGGGCAAATAAGGCCATATTTGGAAGAGGCACTCTTCTTCAATAAATCTGCCATATCTAACATCTTTCCCCAAATCCACTTCCAGATATACCTACTAACAGTTTGATCTGTGCCCCTGAGTCCAGTCAAGTAAACATATGCAAGGAACTGTTACACCAGTATCACTAGTTACACCAGTATAAGAAATGAATAAAATGTACAGAGCCAGGATTTTATTTGGTGTTAGAAAACTTGCAGAATGTTGGCGGCTGACACTATAAACAAATAAGTAGGGCACTTTGGTGTTGGAGTACTAAGGATCAATCACTGATTGATCCTTTGGTTATAAAATGCTAGATTCTGGCTTCTACTTTTCACTCATCTCCTCAAGAAGAGACAGAAGAGAGACTTATTCTTGGTCCCAGATCTATCTGAATAGGGGCAGAAAAAACAGCAAGCCTTTGATGTAGGAATTTTAATGAACTCTGCTATTATTTTAACAGCATTTGCTACCCCAATGTTGACCTTATAATTTTTCAATTGAAATATGCTTGTCACATGTTCAGTGATGATAAAAGAAGCTGTGCTGTACCCCTATGACCTCTATTTTGTCCTGGGAATAAAACAATGACTCATGCAATTATGGACATCTTTAGGTTCCACTTATTATCTAAGAGTTCTTCATGTGTCTAACTTCCTAAGGCCAGTACCCCTAGTGGTCCTACACTAAGATGACATTTTTGTCCTGATCTCTCACAAGATAGATCACCTTCCTTTTAGGACCCAGTGCTATGTCTGCAGTTTTCATCTCTGGATTCTGAAGTCTTCATTTTGGACACTGACCTTGTGGTTTCAGACTCTTTTATGTCATTTGGTTACATTTTCTTTTCAGTGCTTCGACAATGTACACTACTTTCTTACTTGTTTCTTGACTGTTTTCTCCCAACTGAGTATTGGAAGAGTGGATATTTGGAGCTTATTTGTCTATGGCATTTTCCTATCTCTGCTGCTTAGGACAATGTGGCTCAAAAACTGTCCATCGAGTGAATAAGCCCATGATGGGAAAATGGTCAAAATGCACATCACCCACTGTCTGGACTTTGGAGTGTTGGCTTTCTGGTAATGTGGGGGAATGGTTACTTCATGGATTAGTGGTGTTAATAGCTTGTATGCTCCTGGAGAGTGGAGGGCACTTGCATGCCAAAACAAACCTCAACACATCCTCAGTCAGCCGAACCTCAGCCAATGGGTAGGTCTAGTGCCAGGTGCCTTTCTAGTAGGAAACATTTCATCAGCAATTAAATGACAACAGTGCCATCACCTTCTGTCCTGTTCCCAAGAATGACAGAACTAATTATTTGGCTTTTTCCCCCATGGAGCCAAGCTCAGCTTTGCACTCACTCACAGTATTTCAGCGAGCCAATACCAATTGATCTGAAGTGATGTCTGGATCATTCCAGAACTAATCAAACCTCAGACTATCTACAGAAAACCCTAACAGATCATTCAGCACCCAGTGTATAAGTGTTCACAAGCAGGAGCATGTCAAATTTCTCTGAGCAAGTAGAATAATACATAGTTTTAGGAATTTCTCTGGTAGTGGATTCCAAATCTGTGCATTTATACACAAGTCATAGCCTTCGTCTCTGAACCAAGAAAGAATTCCTAATCTATCATTCTTTTGATGTTGTTAATTGTTAGTAGTATTATTTGGTTTTGAGCTTTTTGGGGGAGGGTGCATGAATGGTGGTGCTCAGGGCTTGCTCTTTGCTCTTGCTGAGGGGTCACTCCCAGTGGTGATCCGGAGATTAAATGTGAGTGGCAGGGAATGAACTGAGGTTGTCTGTGTATAAGGCAAGTGGCTTAACCTCTGTTCTGTCTCTCTAGTCACAATTATCAAGAGTCTTAACTAATTATCAAAGTTGATATATAGTAAGCCCTTGTTGTCTAACAGGATTAGCCAGCAATTAAATGACACTGATGAAATTTTTTAAGCCCTTGAAAACATGTCATTTAATTCTCAGAGCAGGCATCTTTATTACTATTTTACAGAAGAAGTGAAACAAAAAATAGTCTTCGCATTCATCATTCCTTTTTCATTCCTTTCCTTCTGATCCATTACTTTTTCCTTTTTTTCCCTGTTGTTGGCCCATCATCCTTTCTCTATGATGAACTTCATCTCCTTGCATTATAGTGACTTGCATACATATTTGTCTCTTACGTTCGTGTGTGGCTCCTCAGTTATAAATCGTGCCTTTTTTAAGATGCCTGTTACAGTTTCTGCTCCATAGAAGTTTGCTCTTTAGCTAACAGGTAGGAGGACAGTTTCAGAAAGGAGTTTGGGCTTAGTTTTGCTGAAGAGACAGGCGCTAATTAAATTAGACTGTTCTGCACCCTATGAACTTGAGTTGAGGATGTGAAATCATGTAGACGTGAATTTAGAGCCAAGAGAGCTTTGACAAGTCATGCAGAGTGGTAGAGGTTGCAGAAAATGAAAGTGACAAGTGAATCCCAATTAAATCATTTGAAAAGAGTAAAGAAAACTGTCCAAGAGTGAACTTGTTAGAAGGCAGGTAGTTTTTTTAAGCGAAACATTAATATTATATCTGATTCTTTTTTATTTTTAAATTTTTTATTATACCACCGTGAGATAAACAGTTACAAAAGTGTTCATATTTGGGTTTAAGTCATATAGTGTTCCAGCACCCATCCCTCCACCAGTGCCCATTTCCCTCTACCAATGTCCCATGATTTCCTCCCTTCCCCAGCCTCTGTCTATGGCAGGCAGTTTTCATTTCTCTCTTCTCTCTTTTTCTCTCTCTCTCTTCTTTTATATACCATGGCTTGTAATAAGAAATACCATGATACCAATATCCAATGCCAGACAAAACATCAAAACATGGATCAGGATGTCTTGTCAGTGACAAGAGGTTAGTGATAACCTCTAACCAGTTAGAGGTTATCATGTATATCCTTTTGCCTACTTTCAATGCTCAGTTCTATGCTGGTATTATCATTTACAATAATTATTAGTATAATGTTCCTTTCTCTGTATTGCCTAACCTCTGACTCCTACACATTTGCAGTAGGTTCTACTCACTGACAAGACATCCTGATCCATGTTTTGATGTTTTGTCTGGCATTGGATATTGGTATCATGGTATTTCTTATTCTTTTTTATTTTATAATTTTATTATAACACTATGAGATTGACATTTACAAAGCTATTCATGATTGGGTTTCTGTCTTACAATCTTGTAGCACCCATGAGTGCAGGTATTCTGTGCTGAGTATCACACTTGCTAGATGTTTGGAGAGCCCAACTGAAGAGGGGTTTTGACAATCAAGGGAACAGCAGAAATAAGATATCCAAAATTGGGGGGGCATGTACTCTGCCATGTCAAAAAGGAGCTAACAGGCTTGAAGAATAAAAGAGGAGGTGGGATGTAGGGCTGGAGTAATAGTACAGCTGGAATGTGCTTGCCTTTGTATGCAGCTGACCATGTTCAATTCCAAGCACTCTGTATAGTCTTCAGAACATGGAGCACTTTTTGAACATTCAGAACTTCAGAACATTCAGAAGTTCAGAAGTATGGTTGAGGAAACTGTTTACCAAATATGGTTCTTAAAGATATGTCTGCAGGGGTGGGGGAAGTACATTGTGAGGGGTGCTTCTCTACTGGACTACGCTTTTAAAGGACTAAATGTGAAGACATGGTGCCCTTATCAAATGACTCATGGGAACTTGAGGAATAAGTGCCGTAGAGAACTCAGTCCAGCCCAGCATGCTCATCTCATTCCTTCATCCATAGTTTGGGTCTGGTGCTTTCCCGCCATGACTGTCTATGCTAGTTTATGATGCTTGTGCACATTTTCATTAGCTCTTCAAATACTCTTCTCTGTGACCAGAAATATCCAAGTGAAACTTAAATTTCCATTGGGTTGCCTGTAAATGCCTTGGCCCTTCTCTGCTATTCTGAGTACATTTGCTCTTTGAAGAGCCAGACTTCAGAGGGAAATTATCAAGAAAGAAAGTTTCAAGTTCCAATCAGCACATTTGACCATCTTTTAAGGTGACCTTGATGGACATTTAATAGAGAAGCACAAAAGAAAGCAAAGTTCTGGAGTGATAGTAAATGTTTCCTAGAATAGATAAAATAGGGTTTTATTTAGGTGCCAGTGTGACCTACCAACTAGCTGTGCTCACCTTTGACCCTACAACTATGTATTGGGTTTATGCATTTCTTAACTTAGATTTGGCTTCTCCCAAGAGCTTCCCAAAGAAACACAATTCCTGCAAGATTAGACTAATAGAAGTGTATTCTGGGGTCAAATAAGCCTGGGAAAACTGAGAGGCAGGTAAATGGACAATTTGATAAGCCAGGTTTAAGCCCATATTTCCCAGATGAATCACTGGGTAGGAAAGAAGTGCTGGCTAGCACTTTTCACATTCCGTGGTTTCTGCGTTCCCTGGAAACCACTGTGAGAAACACTGCTTATTCAATTGCATAGAAACCCAACTCAGCTGGAGAGCTCCTGCTAACAGTTACCACATTTCATCTGTAAAGAACACGAGAAAAAAAAAAACAACTACATTTCTGTGAAGGTCCTTGTAACTGATATTCTTTGTTCAACTTAGTTTAGTCCAGTTTTTGTCTAATGACCCTCTCCAAGAAGAACTATAGGCATATCTACAGAAAGACACCTCTCTTTACACTGACATCTTATTTATTTTATTATATGCCAGTTACGCCAGTTATTGTTGCTCTCCTTTCTGAGACCTTCTGATTGTTCCTCCTTTGAACTTTTGCCCCATGGCCGTTTAATCATGATTGGTTCAATTGTGTAAATCCAATAAACAAATCTGGGCAGAACTCCCTTGGCAGTATTATCCTGACTTTTTTTTTCTGAGTGTGTTTGTGACATCTTTTGCTCCATTTTAGAACCATAGCTTTGCCATATGTTTGTAAAATGGAGAAATCCACCACTTGACAGAAAAACCTCTTAGATTATTGAAAGGCTCGTCTTTCCTCAAAAGAACCCATTTGTGAGTGATTTTCAGTCTCTAATTTCCTTCAGTGTTTTTACTTTAAAAACGGTCTCTGAAAAGGTCTAACCACAGGAGAAGGGGCTGCCACAACTACCACACCCAGCACTTAAATGGAAATAACATGAGCACATGGCATTTTAAAAAATGTCTTTCTCCCTCCCTCCTGCCCTTTCCCCTAGGATCTTTTCCAAGTCTTTTACAAGGTCTAATTTAACCTCGCCTCCATGGGTTATTTTTTACTCCCTTTAAATATTTACTTTTACTTCAACTGTTCTATTTTTTTTTCTTTGGGTTGACTCTACCTCTGACCTAATACTAAGCACAGAGCTCAAGACTGGTCTTTACCAGAAAATATATGAGCGAGGTGATAATGGAGTTTTTATGTATTGTATAATATATGAACAACTTGAGAGCTACAGGTAAAACATAGCTCACTCCATTTTTTCTAGAAATTGTCAATCCAGGTGGGAGATTTTATATTATTAGTTAAAAGACTTGAGGAAATTATCATTTTAATAGCCCTGCCTTCCTTTTGGAAAGGAGAAAGAATGGGCCACTTATGTGAACATCATTTCATTTCTCCAAGCTGTTGAGCAGAGTTGTATTTTTATGTGGAATATTTACATCAGCTTGTAAACTGATATACACGAACTTAAGTTAAAATGTTTCCACTCCATATACTAATGTTTAGCTCTGGTATTCATCCAAGAATCGGGCCTCTCACAATTATAGCATCTGTTTTTGTTTGGTTAATTTTATAATCTCAGATGTTTCCATAAATCCTGAATTAAAGAGAAAACTGCTGGAACCAATTTGTGTGGGTAGGCTAAATGTAATAGTATGCCATCACTGTTCAAGGATGTTTTGCTTTTTTATTTTTCCCCCTGTGGCTTGTTATTACAGATATCACATTTCAGCAAATGCTTCCATGCTTTCAAAAAGAGAGAGGAAAAAACTGATGTTACACAGAATATGATCCATTTCATCTTTTTTTAGATAGATTATGATATTTGGGATTTAGGCCATTTGTGCTGTTGAAAGGAGGGCCACAAATGGGTTGGTCACTTTTAGCTCTATCATAAAATTTTCTCCAGACAGAACTCAGAGGTGTGGCTAGTTTCTTAGATCAGTTCCATGCACACTGATAAATGCTTTCCTGGAAGGGAAAAATGTGAAAGAACAGGATGATGAAGGGCAGAGAGATGCTTTCTTGTTTCCTTCCTTGTGTGCACTGCAAAGAAAAATAGTGACAATGCAACTGTGGAACCCTCCAAAAGGACCAGAATTCTGTGTCTCTGCATTACAGGGCAGATGCTCATGTTCGAGTGATTAAAAACTCACGTGGCATCTTTATTGCCAAGCACAGAGTAATAAAGAGAGCAATTCTTCTATTCATTTCATGAAGAATTGAACAGGCTGAGAATTTTCCAGCAGCTCTAAGATTGTGCTGAAATCTAGGAAAGTACATGGAAAAGATGCTCCTTATTTTCTGATCTATCAGATTGTAAGCTACCATTTAAAATATAGGAGCTTTTAAGGATGTGGGTATTTATTTCATCAGCAGAGCTATTTATGAAAGTCCCATAACAGCAATGAAAATGCAATCACAAATATAAGAAAGCTTTCTTTTAACTCCTCCTTTATGCACTAGGTGAAATCCTCCTTGTGCTTTGCTCATTTGTGGGTGAATGATTTGGGGGACTCCACTTGGAGGATTGATATTTTTAATTGAAGGCTTAAAAGCCTGCTAGTTCTATCTCTTAGATCATAATGATTTTTCTCAATAAAATGAAGTTATTTATCTAATTTTCATTTAGAAGACAATTGAACTTTTTCCAAAATGGGGCTAGCTCTTTTATAAAAAATTAATTGATGGCATTCATTTAAGTCTAACTTCTGAATTTTTAATTTTTTGAACTAATTTTATGCGCTTTGGAGAACATAATTTTCTCTTTATTGAGAAATGTAATGTAATTTCATTTATCACGTAGCTCTGAGGGATGCCCTTAAAATAATAAGTTGTCTTTTATTAAGCTTTTGCCCTTCAAGTTATTTGAATTTTGGTTTTGATAAGAACTGCCATTTTATATAGGGTAAAAGTTGTATTTATTTTGGTTATTAGACATTTTTAAAAAGAAAGGAACAAAACATACTTTAGGAGATCATATCAGATCTGATTGCTATGCATTATAAGGTAAGGAAGGAGTGGTACAGGGCAGGGAGGAGTGGTACAGGGCAATATTTCTGGAATAGAAAGAAAATTCAGTCTAGTATAAGACCTTATGTAAGCAGTTATTATCTCTGAGTTAAATTAATAATAATAATGTTTAAAGGGTGCTCAAGGATTATAAGAAAAACTAGTATAACAAACCAAGTATATGACTGGGTTAAATGACATATGTATAAACAATACATGTTAAAAGAAAGTAATGTTGAAAATGAATGATTTTCAAGTGTGACAGGGGTAACCAAAAACTTTATACAAGTTTTCACAACTTTCCTCACCAAACTTGTGTGATGTATATATGAGTAAACAATGGGTAAGACAATAAAATCCTTCTTGCTTTCTATTATATTCTTTTAAGACTGTAGAGTGAATATATCGCTATTTAAACTATTATAGTAAGGAGGTTAAAATAAAAAACTACCTTCCCTGCCTCTACTACCAAATGAAAAATGTATACATTGTAGTGTTTGTGGGAATGATCTCTTAAGTCATCCTTAGAGCACCTGGGGCCACTCCTGGGGATTCTTAGTCAACTGGCCAGTGGTTTCATACAAGGACTTGAAGACAATGGTATTTGCTAAGGCCCTGCAGTGCTTGAAATTACCTATGCTCTCTGAATATATTTGGGGCATGGAAGCCTACTAGGGCTGCACCATTAATGCTGGGGCCACAGGATGTCAGGGATTAGAATGGGGCGGTCACAAGGCACTTGCATATTCACAATGTCTTTTTAATGCTAATGTTTGAACTTAGTTCCTCTTAATGTAAGAATTTAGATTTAGTTCTGTTTAAATTATTTTTTAAAAAAATAATTCCTTAGTTAATTTTGAGAGATTGCATAAAGACCTTTTGACCAGTGAAGTGGTATCCTTGAAGAAAATGGTTTTTCTTCATATTTTTTTGGAACTTTTAGTTTAAAACTTTAGTCCAATAACTTTATAATAGACAGTCATATGCTCTAGAAGTTTGATATCTTCAAAATTTTAAAAGAGTTCCAGGTTTACATATATTTAAAGACTCTCAGGTTTTCCTTTGATTTCTACATTCTTCATACTCAAAGTAACTAAATCATATTATCTTCTGTAATTTGAATATGAACTCTGAAAGACATTCTACTTGCTGCATGCCCCATTTTGGTTTCTATTAAATATGATACATTTGTTCAGAATTGATCAAGCTTTTCTAGATAATTTAGAATCATTGGAATTTGAGGTATATTCATATTCCTTGACCTTAAGGGACTTAAAAATCTAGGTGTGGAAAAATGAACAATATAGGAGAATAAAAGCAAATACCATTGGATGAGCTCTCTCAAATGTGAGATATGAAGAAATAAAGCAAAGGAACAGACAAAATAAATCAAACACCAATCCTTCAATTCATACCTCAGTACTGGGATTACCAAAGGGGATAGGGAGAGGGAAGAAAGGTGTGGGGATGTTCAAGATGTGGTAAAAGGATACTTATACTTTGTGGATGTAGTGTGGTTTTTACCTCCTCAATGGGAAAAATCCATTGAAGAGGTGTAAAATTATAGCATTAGAACACATACAGTCTTGGAAATCAATTCTTCCTCGCTTTTGTAAAAAATGGAGCAAACAGCATAAAATTGAAGTTGGCAAGACCTTTTGCCAACAGCCAAAGGAACTGTAAGAAAAAAAAGTTTTATTTTTATTTTTTTTTATTTTTTGCTTTTTGGGTCACACCCGCAATGCTCAGGGTTACTCCTGGCTCTGCACTCAGGAATTACTCCTGGTGGTGCTCGGGAACCATATGGGATGCCGGGATCGGACCCGGGCCGGCATGAGCCGGCCGCATGCAAGGCAAACGCCCTACCCGCTGGGCTATCGCTCTGGCCCTGAAAAAAAAAGTCTTATTTTTAGCTTTCACATATAAACCAACATTGTCAGGAGCCACTGGGGTCCCCCACAGTGTCAGGATAGAAATTCTCTTCTACCTCTGAGGCTGCTGGGGAACAGATGAAAACTCACGAGTTGGGCACAGTTCCAAAAAGGCTTTTAATAGTACAAAAGCTCTACCACAGCAATCCAATATAATGAAAGAACTCTAGCTCTGGTCAGAACTTAGACCATACAAGAGAGCTCAAGTCTCCCACCAAAGAGAGAGGATCTCATGAAAGAACTCTGGCTCTGGTCAGAACTTAGACCATACAAGAGAGCTCAAATCTCCCACCAAAGAGAGAGAGGATCTCACCTGAGAGGAGTCCTACCCAAAAGAAGGGGAAAGGGGAACAGTGCCTCAAATCAGTCCCTTTATATATACCAAAGTAATCCTCTTGACAGGGAGGGTCCTGTCAACAAAGAACCCTAAACAGAGTGTAGAAGGGTGGTGCCACACCCTATTACAGGTATAAACAAAGGATTACACCAAGGACTAATCCCTTCTTCTGAGATTATCTCTTATGTAAAACACTGGAGAGAGAGGGGGGGGGACTGGTATAAAGTAATACAGCTTAATTTCATGGGCTTCATGTAATCTAGATGATACCACAAGGTCCTTTCTATTTATTATCTGCACTAGGGTGATTCTGAGTATCTTGTTCTTCATATACTGCAAGGGTCACACTCTCCTGCAATAGGGCAAACTAGTATGATCCCTCATATAATCTTAAAGATAGTCTCAACGTAGCCAGAGTGGCAGTCTCCTGGTAAATTTTAACTGTTCCACACTGGGTGCAGTGGGCATAAAGAGGAGCTGTGCCCAATCTACCTAACATAGACGCCTTAGTAGATGCATTATACAACAGAAGTTATTCAGAGTCTGCTCGGGTTGAGAGCCTTCTACTGAGACTGTACCACCTACACGGTAAAGCCTGGCAAGCTACCGTGTTTTATTTACTTTTTATGCCAAAGACTAGTAACTATTATGGACCTCAGTTCCATAACCTGAATAATTGTTTTGAGCTCCTCCTGTCCCTGTAGCAAGTAGATGCCCTTGGGTTGCACTTGCTTGTGACAGGACTAATAGAGACAGGACTACTGCCCACTCGAAAGTTAATCAATGAACAATGGGAAGACAGTGATACAGTGAATATATTCAATAAAAGTAGGAAGTTATTATTTTGATATTTAGTTTATTATATGTATGGATGTATGGAGATGTTACTGGTGTCCACTTGAACAAATTGATGAACAATGGGATGACAAGCGATACAAGTGAAAGGGAGCTAAGCCGAAAATGAGATAGCTACCACACCACAGGAGAGAAAAACAGGAAGGGGAAGCAAAATGTGCAAAGGTAACATTAAAAACATACACATATCAAAAGGGAAACAGAGGCATGGCAAAATAAAATGTCAAAGAACAAAAATTATTCATTAGGAAAATAATGCAAAAACCAGATAAAGGAAAGATAAAAAACAATCTTTATTATCCTTGTATTAAAATGTCATCTCTGAAAAAGACCCTGATTTATGTAAGAAAAATATCAAAATTATTCTGTGTCATTCTCTCTCCCCCGAATAACTTCACTAGCATGATACTCTCAAGGTACCTCCATGTAGCAGCTAATTTCACAACTTGATCTTTTATTATGGCAGAGTAATATTTCATTCTGTATGTTATCAGTTTATCCAGTAATCTATTCTTGAACATTTGGGTTGTTGCCAGATTTTGGTTATTGTGGATAGTGCTCCAAGGAACACAGGGGTGGGTAAAAATGTCTTCTCTACATTTTGTTTTTGGTCACTTGGAGTATATTCCAAGAATAGAGTTGCTGGGTCAAATGGAAACTCTGTTCCATACTCATATTGTTTTCTCAGAAAGAGTAAACCATACACATATTGCTACCAGCAGTCAATGAGAGTACTTTGTCCCTGCCTCCACACTAGCCCTGGTTGCTCTTGGTCTTTTAGGGGTGTGCCAGTCTCTGCAGTTTGAAAATATTCCTTCTGAGGAGAGTATTTCAAGCCCAGGAATGCTTGAGCCACAGACACAGATACACCCGGCAGAGCAGAAACCAGCTTGCCCCATTGCCCGTGGCCGCTGCACGGATTTACCTCCAAATTACCATGAAGATTCTTCTCACCCCTCTGAGCGAGCCCTCCGACGCCCTGATGGATCTATCACATCTTCCAGAAAGGCAGTGGAGAAGATTATCCATGACTTCTACTCAGATCTCTTTGATATACACATCCACCTGTCCACATACCAAATTCCACAGGATAGATATGTCATTCCCAACATTCTCCCTTCTGAAATCTGACATGCCATCTCGTTGGTAAAGAAGGGAACAGCACCAGGCCCAGACAAAGTCAGACCCGAACACCTGAAGAATCTGCCGTCGGTACACATCAATACACTAGCTTGGCTCTTCACATGCTACCTGTCCGAATGCAAGGTGCCCTCCCAGTGGAAAACCAGCAGGACAGTTCTACTGTTCAAGAAGGGAGACATTCACGACATTGGCAACTATCACCCCATCTGCCTGTTGCCCGTCATCTACAAGCTGTTTACATGAATCATCCTGAACAGGATTGGCAGAACACTAGATGAAGAACAACCATGCAAGCAAGCGGCTTCCGGAAAGGATTCAGCACAATTGACCATATACACACAGTAACTAAGCTCATTGAGGTTTGTAGGGAGTACAAGATGCTGCTCTGTCTCACGCTCATTGATTTAAAGAAAGCCTTTGATTTTGTGGAGACTGAAGCAGTGATCGAAGCCCTAGCCAAACAGGGTGTTCAAACTCAATACATCGAGATCCTTCCTGAGCTGTATTACGGATTCACCACCAGGATCTCACCATTCTACAAAGAAGTAATCATTTCACCAAAACTCTTCAGCACCAGCCTTGAGAACATCGTGCGACAATTATAATGGGAAGGAATGGGAGTGAATATAGATGGTTGGCAACTAGACCATCTCCGCTTAACTGATGACATCATTCTAATAACACCAAACATTAGCCAAGCTGCACAAATGCTGGCTGACTTCGACCAAGAATGTGGAAAGATAGGTCTACAGCTGAATCTAAAGAAAACTATGTTTATGAAAAATGAACTAGTTCCAGAGGCCCCATTCACTCTCAATGGAACAAACATCTCTAAATGCAGCATTTCTGTGTACCTAGGTCAAGAAGTCAACATGATGAATGACCTAAAACCTGAGCTGCGCAGGGAGGAAGAGAGCGGCATGGAATGCCTTCAAGGGCATTGAAGAAATAGCTAAAAGCACAAAGAACCTCCGGCTCCAGGCACATCTCTTTGACTCCACCATTCTCCCTGCATTAACATACACCTCAGAGACCTGGGCCCAAGGGCATTGAAGAAATAGCTAAAAGCACAAAGAACCTCCAGCTCCAGGCACATCTCTTTGACTCCACCATTCTCCCTGCATTAACATACACCTCAGAGACCTGGGCCCTATGAAAGCAGGATGAGAATGCTATTAGGTCTCCCAGAGAGGAATCGAAAGAGCTATGCTTGGAATATCACGCCTCACTCAAGTGAGAGAAGGAATCGGAGTTCCAACCTCCGTCGCTATTCCAGAATCAGGGATGCTGTCTCATTTGCCAAGGCATTGAAAATCAGATGGGCTGGACATGTAATGCGATTTGAAGATGACTGCTGGACTATTGCTGCTACTGACTGAATCCCAGGATATGTCAAAAGATCACATGGCCGCCCACCTACAAGATGGTCAGACTTCCTTGTCAAGACCCTGAAGGAACAGTTTGAGGTTCTTCATATTCCTGAATCAACCAGATGCCATTGGGCTACATTGGCACGTGATAGTGTCCAATGGAAATGTTACTGGTGCCCGCTCGAGCAAATCGATGAATAATGGGATTCAAGTGATCAAGTGAATGTTCCCTGAGCACCACTGAGTACAACCATTGTGTTAAAAACGATTAAAATTATGTGTCTGTTAAATAAATGCTAGGTATGAAACCCCAACCCTTTCCTCCGCCTCCATGCCAGTTGCCCCTGAAGAGAAAGACCCACCCACCCCAGACTCAGTCAAATTGCAACCCCGGAAGAGATCCAGACCTATCCACTTCAGACCCACAGCAGCGCTGCTCGGCCAGCCCTATGTGGAAGCAACCCATAGAGCTGACCTCCTGGTCGAGTCCATATTGCTCCAAGGGTTTGCTCTCATGGGTGGGGGAGAAACCACACTGGCCAGACTCGGAGTGGAGTTTGGGCCCTACCCTTTCCTCCACCTCCATGCCAGTTGCCCCGGAAGAGAGAGACCCACCTACACCAGACCCACAGCTCCCTTGGTGCGCGGTTGCTTTGTGGCTGCGCTTATATTCTTAGAGAATGCTGATTTTAGGATAAGGTCCTTCCCATCATCTTTCACATTTATACATTCTAGACAGGTTCTAACTGATACCAGTAAGCCTAGCAAGAATTCAGAGAAAACTGCACATCATGCAGTCAGTCATTCTCCACATCTAGACTCCATAGCACCTAAGAGCTCCATCCAAGGGGGCCGTGGCGATAGCCCAGCGGATAGGGCATTTTCCTTGCACACGGTTGGCCCATGCCAGCCTGGGTTCAATCCTCGGCATCTCATATGGTCCTCCAAGCACCGCCAGGAGTTATTCCTGAGTGCAGAGCCAGGAGTAACCCCTGAGCATCGCCGGGTGTGACCCAAAAAAGCAAAAAAAAAAAAAAAAAAAAAAAAAAGGAGCTCCATCCAAGAGAAAATCTGATCTTCCCCCTTTAAGTTTCATCAGTAAATGCTCGAGATGAGAGCTTTCTACTGAGACTATACCACCTACACGGCAAAGCCTGGCAAGCTACCCATGTTTTATTTACTTGTTATGCAAAAAAAACTAGTAACAATTATCGACCTCAGTTCCATGACTGAAGAATGGTTTCGGGCTCCTCCTGTCCCTGGATCAAGCAGATGCCCTTGGCTTACACTTGCTTGTGACAGGACTGATAGAGATATTACTAGTGCCCACTCGAGCAAATTGATGAACAATGGGAAGACAGTGATATAATGAAATAAATGCAACAGGAAATGTGCATATATAGGGAGAAAGCCAAAGGAGAGTCTGGAGAGAGGGAAAAGATCTGACTGCTAAGGTCTGATTCTGGACTGCTGGCAGGTTTCTTGCTGGGTACTGAGTGTGGCTACAATAGGATATAGATGAGGGGGCAGGGAGAGATTCTGAAATACAGCTGTTGTTACACCATGCAATGAAGAGACAGTTGTGTCCAGGGAACAATCTTCTCTCATTTGGGGTAAAGAAAAGTAACACTCTAGCTCTTTGGACATAAATCAATTTGTGGGTGTTGGAGGCTGCCAGATACAAATTTTACTTGGTCACATACTGGACAACTGGGTAGAGTAGGTAACTTTGTGGAAGTATTTTGTGAGCAGAGTAGGAACCATGAGGCCACCCAAGCTTCTTTTCTTTCTGTTCTAAAGCAAGTGGGTTAGGTATTGATTGAGAAGACTGTCAGCATGGGGACAATAGAACTGTTGCTGTTAATATATATGACCTTAATGAACTCACAGCTTGGTGACTCCTGGAAGAATTTATACTGTATCATAATGTAACTATATAGATAATTATACTTAATATATATTATATATACACACATATTATGATGTAATACAATTCTACTTATAATTATGATATCTTTTGCTATACAAAATTTTCTCTGCCCTACCTTGTAACATGTAAATATTTTCTGCCCACCCTATGATGTATGTAAGCTACACTATTTCCTCTGAGAAGTAAAAGCATCTTAAAAGATTAAGGTATTTTTCTAATATCATATAATAAAATGATAGAACCAAGATTTGTATTTAGCTTTACTAGTTCCTATAATCACGGGAGGATCATTACTTATACGACATATTAGATGTATTTATATGATATATAATACTGACAGCATTTTTATCTATCTACATAATTGAATATATAAGAAACTTGTGCCTCATTGACACATAGAAATTTATTGTGGAGACATATTGTTACATTTACTTTTCTAAGAAAAACATTAAATGTTATTATAATATAAATATTCTACTATACAATATATCCCACTAAAGTATTTTATGATATTTACGCTAACAAATATACTAAAATAGTTTTACTTACTCTTGTGTACTTGTTTTTCAAAAACGACTCTTGCAAAGATATTTGTCGTATCTAATATAGTTAGGTATTGTCACTACTGGTATAACGTCTGGTTAAGGAAAAGGTTATACATCAACAATTTCCAATGAAATAAGCTGTCATCAGCACATTTCCTTATGAAATAATATTCATTAAAATAGGATATTCTTGCAGCTAAAGTGACAGCTCATCACCTTGTCAATTTTCTATAATAATATACACTTTACAATAAGGTGCTAACAGACACCAACTAGCATTTCAGTCATCTACTACACTGTCAAAATGGAAACTAGATATATTGAATTCAAAGAGAAAAAGCCAATTAAGAGTATTCTCTCTACAGTGTGCCAATACCATACAATATTGTGATCTATATGTACCATTATCTGACGTCAGATACTAGTATTTCCACCACTTTCGATCTTCCTTTTCTGTTTCTCATTCCATCCTTTCTACCTTTATCAATATGATCATAAGCATAATATCACAAAATCAATATTAACCAAAGCATATTGTCATAACACTGTAAGGCTTGCCAGGGTTATTGAGACCCAGGATCTAGCCAGATGTGTATGAAAGCAGGAAAAAACAGTATAAAGATAAAATGAATGGAACATGATACATAAGATTAATATGTTTGTCACAATAAAATTAAATGCAACAGTCCCTGGTTCAGGAACCAGAGTGATTGTATAGTGGGTTGGCTCTTGCCTTGCATGTGGTCAAACTGGGTTTTAACCTTGGCACCCCATACAGTTCCTTTAGCCCACCAGGAGTGATTCCTGAGTGCAGAGCCTAGTGCGACCCCTGAATACTGCCCATTGTTGCCCTCCAAACAAAAAAAAAGTCTCTGGTTCAATCCCTGATGCCAAATAGTCCTCAAGTAATAACAGATGCATCGTTGGAGGCCACTAGGGTGATCCTGCTGATGCCCAGAAATGCAAGGCCTGTGTAGCATCATATCCTTGGACCCTAGTGATAAACTGCTGGCTCAGTTGGCCAAAGAGTGACCCCTAGGTTCCCTGTATATCACTTGGCTCTCTCCCTGTACGCACCTAGGCTCCCTGTACATCACCCTCATCCCCTCCCCAATATAGAATAAAAATGTATCAAATAGTCAAAACAGTTCTGTGGAAAAAGGAAGATGGGAAGTATTGTATTTCCTCACTTTAAATTATATTGTTGAGATATAATAATCAAAACTGTGTGGCACTGGAATAAAGGAAGATTCTTAGACAAATGGAATAGAGTTGCGAGTCCAAAGCTAAACTCTTAGCTATAGACATAATTAATCTATGACAGAGGACAGAGTTGTTGGTGAATGAAATGGAGCATGAGAGTTTCTTCAACAAATGGTGCTTGGAAAACAGGAGAGCCAAAGCAAAAAAAAAATTGATCCATCTGTCTTATCATACACAAAAGTTAATTCAAAGTGATTAAAGACCTCAAGGAAGATAAGAATTCATAAAGTACACTAATGAAAATGTAGGTAGTGTTATCTAGTAGATGGCCTTAGAGGTATCCTTAATTATTTGAGTTCATTAATAAAACAACAAAAGTAAAGATAAAAATAAACAAATTAGTGCTACCTCAAGCAGAAATGTCATTAAGGAAGGAAGGCAGGACGGAAAAAAGAAGGAAAAAGGGAGAAAGAAAGGAAGGAAGGAAGGAACGAAGGAAGGAAGGAAGGAAAGAAGGAAGGAAGAAAGGAAGGAAGGAAGGGAGGAAGGAAGGAAGAAAGGAAGGAGGGAAGGGAGGAAGGAAGGAAGGGAGGAAGGAAAGATTAGAAAAACAAGATATTGATAGGAGAAAATATTCGCATACTCTACATAAGATAAAGGACTAATATCCAAGATTTATAAAGTATTCACAGAGATTGAAAGATAATCCAACAACTCATTATAAAATGGATAGAGGTGAGAAACAGCCACTTTTTCAAAAGTAATTTTAATCGAATCATAATGAGATATAAAGTTAAAAATTGTTCATGATAGAGAGAATCATATTGTTTATAGCTGAAAGGATTCTCCATTAGGTTTATAGAACACAACATTATCCATCCATTTGTTTTTGAGTACTTGTGTTATTTTCAAATCTTGGTTATTGTGATAGTGCTGTGATGAACACAGGGATGCATGATCTCTTGGGGTTAGTGTTTCTGTATTCTTTGGATAGATACCTCAGAGTAGAATTGCTGACTTGTGTGTTACACTCTGACATAGCTGCTGGCTATATGCATATAAGGCTTTTTGTGGTTTTCTGTATATTTCTTGGCAAAGCATAGGAGTGAAATTGCTGAATCAGAGAAAATGTGTTATTTTGTTCTTAAGAAACTGTTGGCTTTTTACCCCAAATGATTTTTTTAAAACCATTTTTCAAACCACTTTAGAGAATAGAGCAAAGACAAAGTGCCCTAGGAAATAAGAGTGGGTGGACAGTGCCATTGGATGCCTCCCTCCAGGCTTTTCCAATTGCTTATCCAGACACCTGTATCCACACTGCTGCACACAGAAGGGGCCCAGACTTGCAGCTGAGGCAATCAGGGACCTTGCCAGTACTGGGTCTCATCTACATTTATTTCTTTCAGGTCCAAGCTAGATTCTGAAATTTTTTGGAATCTGGGCCACTGTTGGGTATCTGGGGGCAAGATCTGGAAGATCACAGTGACCAGGGCCTTCATATGCAGGGAATGGTTCCTGGCTAGGTGATTGTTATGGAGATTGATCCCTCCTAGCTATGTGAGATGTTGGTTCCAAACTCCTAGGATAAGTTTCCTATAGTCACTTACTGATGCCACCCAGACAGAAGCTACTTCTACTAGCAGATGTGACATATTCCTCCAATTTTCTCTGGCAGAGCACTGACCTTTTCTGAAAATGTTTCTGCTTCCCGCTTCATAAAAATTGTGCCTGCAGACAGAGGGGTTCCTAACTTGGAAGGTGGGTGTAGATGGAACACAGTAAAGGGTATTATGGCCACAGGGCCTGTGAGAGTTTCCCTGAGCCCTCATAATTTTTGCCTTTTGTCAAATCCTCTGAAGGAACCTAGACTTGGGGAGAGGATTTCAGCTTTTTGGGGCCTTTGACCCAGGCTCCTGCACCACAAGGATGTCAACAAGCAGGCACTAGAAACTAAAATCAAAATCAAATTTCACCTCAAAGATGCTGGACCTTCTTAGTTGTGATGGCTTCTGTAAACTTGGGGTTTCTAGAGGCTTCTGCCATTTTCTAGATTTACCATTAATGGGTAATTTTTTTTTTGCTCAGTAATCCATTGAAAGAATCTTTAAGAAACAAACAGAAAATCCCCAAACCACCATTTTCTTTAAATGAAAATTCTTTTAGATTACTGGCAGTGTTTGCACCTCCTCTAGATTCTATGTTGGGACCAGGGCCTCGGAACACTTCTGGAGTCCTCAGGTAGCCCTGCTTATGCTTTTCCTTCTGCTCCCCTGTGGGTATCCATTGGGGTCCCCAACAATATCAGGGAACCGAATTCCCTTTTACCTCAAGGGCTGGCAACAGATGGACAAAGTCCACAAGTCCAGCCCAGTTACAAAAGGCTTTCACTTATCACCAACAATAAAACAAACTCTGCTACTACAATCCAAGGCAGGGGTTCCCCAGACCTGTGGCTGCTGGTCAGATCTCTTGAGTTTGTGCTTTGGCCAAGATCTACCAAAATGGATGTGTCTTCCCCAAGACACAGCTTTTCTCTTTCAAACTGCACCAAAAGCAAAAGGCAGGCCCTGCTGTAGGCTGGCTTTTGCAAAGTCAAAAACCAGGACTCACCTTCCAGGTAAACCACAGCTAGCCCAGGTCTAATACAATGCCAAGGCCAAGACCCTTTTTACCAGATCAACTCATATGCAATGCACTATGGAGAGGGGCTTAGTGTAGGAATCACACCTAAGAACAAAGGCATCTCATGGGAGAAATAACATTATAATTTCAGATCATGAACTCTATGCAGCTAGATGATTATCTCCAATAACCACACGGTCCTAGTTCACTCTAATCTGCTCCAGGGTAATTTGAAGTGCTCTGCCCTAGTTTTACTGAGAGACTCCTACAGTTCTGCCTTTGAACAATCAGATGACCTCTCCTTTGATCTTAGCAGAGTTGATTCTTAAATGGTGGTCCCAATATAGCCAGGCTTCCTCCTGCTAAATCCTAGTTTGTCCCATGCTGAGTCCTCTTATGGGGATAAGAGGAAGGCTGAACAAACTAGATAGCACTGGGCTCATAAGAGAAATTCCCTCTTATGGGGGATAAGAGGAAGGATGAACAAACTAGATAGCACTGGGCTCATAAGAGAAATTATAACAATATTCCAAGAGTTATTAAAATCAAACTGTCTTATCCATTCCTGCCTCCAATCTCCTATTGTGATTTGCACAAGGGAGATCTCTTTAGTATGAGGCCCTGGCATTAGGGTAATGCAAATGACTTTAAGCTGCAAGAATCCAGAGCCACTTATGGTGGCACCAGGCAAGACTCCTCCGACTAATACTCACAGTAGTACTTCAGTTTTTAATAGTGGAAAACAGCCAGGTTTCCATTTACCTTTATTTTGTTTTTGGGTGGTGGTGGGGGAGGGTACTGTTCAGCCCAAGGTGCTCTATGGCTTCTCACAGCAGGGTGTTTGGGATTTGTTCACTGTGGTACTGAGGATCTCTCCAGGGTCCTCTGAGCACAGCATTCAAACCCCTCTGAATTGTTTCCCAACCCACCATTTACTTTCATTGTTGACTACCCAAAATGCTGTTGTTGATGGATTGAGTCACAGTTGCTCTGCCATGGCCCCCATCTTCTAGGATAAAATAAGTCCTGTCACTGTGCCCTCTGGTGTCTTTGGTGCAGACTGGCTACTCCAGTGCCACCTTCAGCTGTGACTAAGAGTAGTTGGAGGTGCAGATGAGATAGATAGCTGTCGCTGATCATGTCTTCTGTGATATGGACTCCCCAGGCAGGATGGAGTGCACTTGAGTGGGAGCTGTGCCCAGAGGGAGTCACACTCTGCATTCTGTTGAATAAAGTTGCCTGCCTCTCTCGCTCTATATATATATGGCTATTGAGCATTAACAGGCATCTGCATTTGCCAATAGTGTGGCAGCTGCCTTTCTGCAAAGCCTTGACCCACGTGCACCACAGGAATATCCTATTTCCTGCATGAGCCAGCTGTGCAGCCATATGATAACAGTGTTTGGTTATCCTTAAATTTCTTAGTCCTCAGTTTGCCTGGCTGAGTGGGGTAATGTGAAAGAGGCTGGATCCGAAGCTGATTCTTATTTTATTTCTGGTACAGATCACACCTCATATCACTGGGGGTGCTGGTAAGATTGAGTCACATGAGGCTTACTCATGAGGCTTACTCATGAGAATACCTAAATACCTAGGATGGAACTCTGCATGTGTGCAAAGCATCTGCCCCAGCCATGAAAGAGAGAGAGAGAGAGAGAGAGAGAGAGAGAGAGAGAGAGAGAGAGAGAGAGACCCAGAGTGATAGCACAGCAGGGCGGGCATTTGCCTTGCTGACCTGGGTTTGAGCCCCGACATCCCATATCATCCCCCAACCAAAACCAGGAGTTAATTCCTGAGTGAGGAGCCAGGAGTAACTCCTGAGTGTCGCCAGGTGTGACCCAAAAAGCAAAAGAGAGGAGAGAAAGAGAGAGACAGAGAGAGAGACAGAGAGAGAGAGATGCCCAGGGGGTGCTTAGGCATGACCCCTACTGGTGCTCAGAGCACCATATCAGTACTAGTGAAGAACCAGGGTGGCAGTGGTGTTAAGGCAAATACTTAACCCTGTACTATCTTGCCACTCTTCACTCCAGTTGCTAAACCCTAATGTCATTAAAAAAAGAGATATACAACTACAAAAGTGCTCCAGCACCCATATCTCCACCAGTGCACCCTTCCCAACACCAGTGTTCCCAGATTTTGCTTTCCTGTCATAACCTCCTGCATAGCAAGCAAGCCTAGTAGGTCCTAGTCTACTAAGTCTCTGTGCCAGAAGACTTCATTCTGTGGCTGTTTCTCCACAACATGGAGAATGCAGGTCCCCAGGTGGAAGGATTTCTGCCAAGGAGACCCTGGTGCGCAGGCTCTGCAGAAGCCACCGCTCTGCCTCCTGAAAGGGCTTTCATGGGTCCGGTCCGCAGACAGCCCTGTGCAGGTACGGCAGTGAGAAAGTCCCGTTGGACTGAGCATTCTATGCCTCTTGCCTGCATGGGTTACCTGAGGAACTAGCGTGCTCTGCAGCCTCTAGGTGGGGAGTCAGAGTGCTGGCCTGGAGCTGGGAGTCAGCTTCTCCTCCCCAGCTGCCATGCCCAGGACAGTGAGGCTGAGAACTGAGCTTCGACACCTCCTGGGCATGTGCCTGCCCGCACCTGTTGAGACTCGCTGCCAGCACAGGAACAGGACCCCAAACTCACTTGACTGATCGCCCAGCTGCCACCTCCCACCAGCCCAACCCTTTCAGTGGCCCTCTTAGCCCCCACAGGAACCTCTACCCTGACCTATTGTAGGTAATTTTTCTTTGTTTTATTTTGTTTTTATTTCCTGGCAGATGCAATTGGTCTCTGATGCCTTTGATTTCATATATTTGATTTTTTTTACTATTGTTGTCTTTTGGTATAAATGCATATTCTGGCTGGGTTTTTTCCTTCTTGTCTTCTATTGTCTTTGTTAATTAATAGATACTACTTATAGATTTTGATGGTGGGTAGATTCTTTTGTACAATACTCTGCCTTGCTTCAGGGCTGTTCATGGCTCTGTGCTTAGTGGCGACTCCTGGCCATGCTCAGGGAATCAATCAAGGGTGACTCTATGCACCTGTGCATTCTCTCTATAGTTCCAATGCTTGTTATTTTAATATCTGAAAGCAATAATGGCATCACCTGTTTGTCAGTTCATCATGTTCTTTATTCTTGCTTTCTCTTTTGTAAATATGTTCAGTTTGTAAAATTGAATTATGGAAATGACAGAGATTGCAGTGGGTCTGGAAGATCACTGGTGGATTGTTTGATTTCAGAATGTGCTGAGTCTCAGCTGGGATTCCATCTTTAGGAGGCTGTCCTGTTTCTACTTTAGCTTTACCGTCTAGTCCTCCACTCAGCAGTTGAACACTTTTTGCTCAGAACATCCTGATTTTTCAGGTCTCTTAATATCATTAAATAAAATAAAACCAACCAACCCTCCCCCAAAAAACCACCTCCCCAGAATTGTGCATCCTTTCCCAAACTCATATCAGTTACTTTCTGTCTGTTCTGCTTCTATACATCCCTACTTGCACTACTTACAAATACTGGAAAGAGACTCACTTTTGGGTCAGGTGTTTGAACTCCTCTCCAGAATCTTGGCTCTTAAGTCTTTAGCTGACTGCTTGGTACCTTGTATTTCAGTCTTCCCAGAGACACAAAATAGCTGAATTTGTTTTAAAATAAAGCTATTTTTAAAAACTTTTGACAAACTATTGCCTATTTAATGCTTCCTCAGGAAAAAAAAACTATCTTATGGAGCTTATAGAATATGTTGAACTAAAATTTCTGACTAAACTATAGAAAAGTGAGTACGGATTAAATGAAATTATACCATTTTATACCACTATATCATTCGAGTATTGCTCTGTGACTAGAGGAATGTATTTAGAGTATGGTAAATTGTATGCCTGAGGCAATCTTGTGGGTAATTAAGATTACAAGCAGAAATAAAAAACTATTGCTAAAAAGTCAAAGAAGTAGATTAAATTGGACAATAAGGTATACTATAAAACTCAAATACAGTAGAAATAAATGAGCAAACAAATACAGATGGGAAAAATGAAAATAAAAAATAAAAGCAAGAATAGTAATACCTACCAATGCAATAGAGTCAAATGGATTTAAACAAATCCATACTTACATTAAAGATAAATGGACTAAGCACACTACTTCTAAAGAAATTTATTAACAATTTTAAGCATACCTGAAATCCATGTTCATACTGTTTACAAGCTATTTCCTATAATATCTAAAAACACAAGTTAAAAGAGTGAAAAGGATATATCACAGAAACATTAAGCATAAACTGGTGAGAAAGTGAAATATAAATCTATACTATTATGCAGCAATTCCATTTCCAGGCAGTCAGCCAAGAGAAATGAAAACATAGACTCATAGAAACATATGTACAAGAATGTTCATAGCAGACTTATCCTTCCTATAGCACACATTTGAAAACAATCCAAAGGTCTATCAATAGGAAAATGGATCAAGTGTAGTACACTTATATACAAGGAAATAATACTTAATGAAATGAATGAACTTTTGATTCATGCACCAACATAGGTAAATCTCAGTAAAATATTTGTATGAATGAATCTAGATGCCAAAGAGTATAGCATGTAATGAATCTTTTTTTTTTAACACGAGTTCCTGGAACAGGCAAGTTCATCCCATGGTAATAAATAGCAGGAACTGGTTACTTTTGTAAGAAAGCAAGCTAACTAGATAGGGTGGTGGGAAGTTTGGGTATGATGGTAAAAATATTATGTTACGAATTGGGTTGTGATTACCAAATTATAGAGGAATGTAATTGTAAAAATTATGTAGCGTGTATTTTGGATCTGTGCATTTTATTTGATGTAACTTATTACTAAAAATATTTAAAGTTCAACATTATTTGAAAAGAAATCTGGAACGAGACATTATTTTATGTACATGTTCCTCAATAATAGTATACTATAGGCATGTACTTCTTAAAGGGAAGGGGCATTTAATTAAATATGTGATTGAACTCATGAAAAACTTTGGTGATTAGTTAACTCCTGCACTGTGACGGTTTTTACCAAACTCTTATTTTTTGTGGGGGAGCCACAGCCAGCTGTGCTTTCGGGGTTTATTCCTAGCTCTGCATCAAGGAATCATTCCTGAAAGGGTTGGGGGAACCATATGGCATGTCGAGGACCAAACCCAGATTGACTTTCTTTTAGGCAAGTGTCTTCCTCACTCTTTTATCTCTCCAGTCCCAAAACTCTTAAGTTGTGATCTGTCCAGTCCACATTTTATAATATGTGCCCAAAGCATTGGTTAAACTGGAGAATGGATAGGGTTTGGACGGAAATGGGAGAAGGAGTAGCACACCAGGGGTACATGAAACAACTGAGGGAGACTTATACTCATACCCAAATGAGTATTATGTATTTTGATTCAAATTTAGAATTTGAATTAAAAGTGTCTTCTGTCCAAAAATAATTGAAGACTATACTATAATCATTTATAAAAATATAAGATAAATATCTATGTAGAAGCTCACAGTTGAGAAATGAATACTGAAATAGACAAACAGAAAAGGGAAAGAAAGATGATAAATTCATTAAAGGTCATAACAACATCTTGGACAATGAGACAATGGATAATTTGTAGGTCAGCTACTGTGCTAATGTGTCAGTAGGATTAAACCATATCCAAGTCTGGGTTAAAAACATCAAGATCTTATTGACCTCTTTATTGTGGAGCAATATGAAGACACCAATAGACAGGCATGGAATCAAAATCACATATGAGGATGTGGAAGTTGTATTAGAAAATAATATTTGTGCGTGTAGTTGTTCAGTTTTCCCAATACCGCTTTTTAAAGAGGCTTTCCTTGCTCCATATTTCTTGATCCCTTATCAAAAATTAAGTGATCATATAGTTGAGGGTGTGTGTCAGGATATTCAATTCTATTCCATTGATCTGCTGGGTCTGTCTATATTCAAATACCATGCTGTTTCATTTATTACCACTTTTGTACAGTTTGAAGTTGTGGAAGGTCATGCCTCCATCTTCTTTTTCCCAAGGACTGCTTAAGCTATTCATGAGGGTTTATTTTACCACCCCCGAATTTCAGGAGTGTGTGATCAATTTCTTTGAAAATTGCCATGGGTATCCTTATAGTGACCACATTGATTCTGTATTGGGGGAGTATTGATTTAAAAAGTATTTTGACATTTTGACAATGTCAATATTTCCAGTCCATGAGCAGTGGATGTTTCTCCATTTCCTCATGTCCTCTTTTATTTCTTGAAGCAGCATTTTAAAGATTTCCTTGAACATGTCCTTTACATCCTGATTCCAAGGTACTTAATTTTCTGAGGCAACGTTTTGAATGGGCTTTTTTTTTAAATACCACTTTCTTTTCTTTTGCTATTTTCATGTAGGAAAGCCATGGACTTTTGAGTATTGATTTTATCACCTTCCACTCTACTATACAGATCTACTTTTCCTAGGAGCTTTGTGGTAGATACTTTAGGGTTCTCTAAGTACTGCTGTGTCATGTCATCTGCAAATAGTGATAGCTTCACATCTTTTTCCTACTGGATGAGACCTCTATCTAACCCCATGCACAAGAGTCAGATAAAAACTGGGTTATATACATTAATGATAGACATGAATCTATAAGGCATATGGAAGAAAATATAGGCAAAACTCTCAATAAGGCATCTTCAACGATGAGACTTTGACCGAGCAAGTGGCAGCAAAGATAAACAAATGAGACTGCATTAAACTAAAAAAGCTTCTTCACCTCAAAAGAAATGGTGATTGGGGGCCAGAGTGATAGTCCAGCTGGTATAGCATTTGCCTTGCACACCGGCCAACCTGGGTTCAGTCCCTGGCATCCCATATGGTCCCTAAGCACCAGCAGGAGTAATTCCTGAGTGTAGAGCCAGGAGTAACCTCTGAGAATTTTCAGGTGTGATCCAAAAAGAAAAAAAAAGGTGACCAAGATACAAAAATAGCCCACAGATTGGAAAAAGATATCTACCCAATACCCATCTGATAAGGGATTAATACGCAAACTATATATGGCATCCGTAGAGCTTTACAAGAAAAAAAATGCAACCCTATCAAAAAATGGGAAAAAGAAATGAATGGAAATTTTCTCAAAGAAAAAATTCAGATGGCCAAAACACATATGAAAAAATTCTCTTCAACACTGTCACAAGGGATATGAAAATCAAATCAACAATCATATCAGTTCACATCACAGAGACTGGCACATGAACGAAAGAACAAGAACAACCAGTGCTGGCATGGATACAGAGAGAAAGAAATTCATTGCTGGTGAGAATACCAACTGGTCCAATCTTTTTCAAAAACAATATGGAAATTCCTCCAAATAACTAGAAATTGCTCTCCCATTTGACCCAGTAATACCACATCTGAGGACCAAAAAACACAGCAGAAATACTGTCTGCAATTCTATGTTCATTGCAGCACTATTCACAATAGCCAGAATCTGGAAACAACTTGAGTGACAGAGAACAGACAACTAGATTAAGAAACTATGGTACATTTACACAATGGAATACAATGTAACTGTTAGGGAATGAAGTCATGAAATTTGCATATAAATGGTAGATACAGAGAGTATTATTCTGATTGAAATGAATCAGAATAGGAAGGACAGATATTTGTGGGATGTAAAAAAATAGCATGAGACTAATATCAAGCCCACTCAAATAGGGACAGGATAACTTGTCACTGATTTGAGTCTACCATAATTGTGGGGAGTGGAGGGTAGGAAAGATAGAGAAGGAACGAGTTTGACAATACTAGTTGGAAATAGTAACACTAGACTAGAACTGAGTATTGAAAGTAAAGAAATATACATGTCAGTCTTGGAAACCACAATGTGCAAAAGGATAGAGAGAGAGAGAGAGAGAGAGAGAGAGAGAGAGAGAGAGAGAGAGAGAAAAAAGAAAAAATTGCTTGACAAAGAGGCAGGTTGTGGGTGGGGAGGGAAACTGGAGACATTGGTGTTGGGAAATGTGCAGTGATAGAGGAATGGATGTTGGAACACTGTATGACTGAAACCAATCATGAACAGCTTTGTAATGGTCTATCTCAAGATGATTTAACAAAAAAAAAATAATATTTGGGTAAAAAATGATTAACAGTATTCCAAATTAGGAAAAGTTTCTGAAAACTTTCTTATTGCCAAATATAACTTGTAAAATGAGCATTTTGTTATCATTTTGGTGGTGAGGTGAGGGATGGTGATAGCTATCTATCTATAGATCTCTCTCTCTATATATATATGACTTCAGAATTAAATGCACTGAAAGTGATTTTTTTTCCATAGGCATTTACAAGGTTTTTATATTCTTACTGAAGTAACATGGTTTCAAGATGTGTTCATGTTTAAGTGTTGAGTATCCACCGTTACTATAAAGTGAACTTTTGTTATCCAAAAGACTTATTTTCCACTTGAGAACTATTTCAGACTTTGCAGGCAGCCATTACTTCATGGGGTGTGGATTTTATAGTTGATGTGTGTGGCAGTCCTAGAACATTCAAGTATAATGGTATCTGTGTGCTCACATCATGGCTGTAGGTTTTTGTAAAAAACACGTTTTTTTCCAAAGATAAAATGTTTGAAACACATTATATATACAAGTAGGTGTATACTGTATACCTAATTGATTAAATATACTGTAATAACTAACTTTTATGCACTGTGAACAAAAACATTGGCGTGATTTTATTGTAATCGCCACTTAGATACTCAGAATCAAACCCATAATATCCTTAACGTGTGACTATTCTGAAAAAGGACTGATAAAAACAACTACACAATTTAAGGTGTACAGGATGATATGTTTTTCAGGTCACACCCATCAGTGCCCTGCACTTATTCTTTTGTTTGTGCAAGTGGGGCTCAGAAACCATATCTGGTGCTAGGGATTGAATCTGGATTAGATGTGCGCAAGGCAAGTGCCTTATCCCCTGCACTCTCTCTCCATCTCTAAGTTGATTCATTCTGGCACATGAATGCCTCCTTCAGATTTCTTATGCCCACTTATAATTCCTTATCTTGATCCCTTTTCTTGGTCCACAAACTACCAGAGATCTTTGTTCTGTCACGGAAGATAAGGTTTTCATTTGGTTGGAGTCGGGGCACGCCCAAGTGGTACTCAGGAGGCCTGGAGAATTTTCCTGCCAATTCTTGTTCAATTGGGCTGGCAAGGGTCCAAAGATGAACAAGGGTCGAAGATGTGATGCTGCTCATACCCTTGGTGCCAGGAATTACCATTGTCATCCTCAGAGATGCGGGGACCATGTGATCAAGCCCTGTACTGTCTCTCCAGTCACAAACTTTTTTGAAGTTTTAAGAACTTTACTCAAATGGAAAATAATCTGTCCTTTCCCCCCCATTTTTTTCCTCTCAAAATATCTACCTAGCATTTACCATTATCCTCAATATTATTCATAAAATAAGCTATGTATAATTTAAGTAAAAGGACTCGGAGCCTATAGGTACCTGAACCACCCTTGTCAAAGATCCTTTTCAAAGTACATGCAGTCTTCCATTTGATTTAAATACTGAATGTTATGGCAGATCAAAAATATAGTGTCCAAGTGTCTTTGAAAACACCAGCCAAACACATTGAAATAGATGTGAGATAGACAATTGCACATGAAATAGACAATTACAAATCCCTTGGCTTAGATTTAACTTCTATAAGATTTGTTTGTATCATCGACACTTACTAATGATAACCTAAATATGAAAATAGCCTTCTAATTATGATTGATTTGCTATTACTACTGATAAACTACTTGTTCTTACCCAAAAATTCCAATGCCCGATGCTTCAAATCCTTCAGGACAGGACTGGGGGTGGGGGCCTTAGGCTGATCTATTCTCCTGCCTCATGGACATTGATCTTCCTAGTGGTGGGGATTTTCCTTCTAAAAATGTTTTTTATTTGCTTTCTCTCCCTGTTCTCCCTTGAACATGTATCTTGCACGTTTGTTTCCATGTGCCTTTGTTTGCTTGCTTTTTCCACTCTTGAGAATCTGGTGTTCTCTCTTGAACACCTGATTTCTTTTTCTTTTCTCCCCTCATGTCTTTCTAAGTAAGTTTCATCCAGTTAAAACCATTTTGATTTACTAATAACTTTTAGTATATTTATTATAGTTTAGGTAATAGGGTTCTAATAGTGTTAAGGTTTATACTGAAGCTGTACAGTTATTTCAACTTCACTACTACCAAAGTGCCCACAATCCTCTGACCCTGTGTGTCACCTCTAGACCTCTAGTCTGATCTTTACCTCTACTCTTTCTGCCCACTGTTAATCAGTTTTGTGAACGTTGGCGAATTGTTCCTTCTCCTTCACTTCTTGCCCTCTAAAGAACACCTCCTTCCTGTTCCCCTGCTCTGCTGCTTTCTCGTCTGGCTCTGTGCTCTGGCCTTGGCTCTGACACTAGAATGTCCAGGCTCAGCTACTCAGAGCATGTCCTTCACCTCTCAAGGCTGTTTTTTTACTCTCTCAGCTTAGGTCTCCCTCTTTCTGGTTTTCTCAGTCACACTGAAGTACAATTGATGACTGCATGTTTATATTTAACTGAAGGTGACATAGTGATACATGTGTGCAGTGTGAGAGCAGGGCCACTCTCCAGCAATTCCCTGTGTCTATCACCTCCCACCATTCTTAGTGTTTGCTCAGAGTGGCCAGACACTTCAGATGGAGCTTCCTAGTAAGTGTTCAGGATCTATTTTATTTTATTTATTTTATTTTTTTTTTTTTTTGCTTTTTTTTGGGTCAAACCCGGCGATGCTCAGGCGTTACTCCTGGCTCTGCACTCAGGAACCACTCCTGGCGGTGCTCGGGGGACCATATGGGATGCCGGGATCGAACCCGGGCGGCATGGGCCGACCGCATGCAAGGCAAACGCCCTACCCGCTGGGCTATCACTCCGGCCCCATTCAGGATCTATTTTAGTAATAGTCATCACCCTCTTATCTCTGAATCCCAAAACATCTTCTTACTTTACCCAAGGGTGTACACTGTCCAGCATCTCCCCAGCACACCACCATTCTGCTCTCTGCTCTGACAAGTTTGTCTTGTTTTAGATTCTACATGTTGGTCAAATACCCCAGTATCTGGATGATTTTATTTAGCATAATGATCTCTGAGGTTATCTTTGGAGTCTGAATGGGTCTAATTTCCTTCTTTTTCTGGGTGAGAGTTCCCCTGATGTCCCTAAGATGTGGTACCTTGTTTTACCCCTAATCAGTTTTCATGGGTTGCTAATTTAAAAAAACTTTTTATTATATCACCGTGAGATAGACAATTACAAAGTTGTTTATGATTGGGTTTCAGTCATACCATGTTGCAGCACCCATCCCTCCACCAGTGCCCATTTCCCAGCACCAATATCCCCAGATTCCCTTTCCATCCCCCACTCACTCCTACCTAAGGCAGGCACTTTCGCTTTCTCTCTCTCTCTCTCTCTCACTCATTCTCTCTCCCTCTCTCTCTTGTTGTCTCTCTCCCTTGCTCTCACTTTCTCTCGCTTTCTTTCTCTCTCTCTTCTTTTGTGCATTGTGGTTTGAAATACATACACTGAGGGTTATCATGTATATCCATTTATCAACTTTCACTCCTCAGCTCTATTTAGCATTACCCTTTCCAACTATCATTGGCAGACTGATCCCTTATCTTCCCTAACCTCTGCCCCCCACCCCACAATAGTAAATTCCAATGGGTTGCTACTTTTATTAAACTCATACCTCTTTTTTTTTTTTTTTTTTTTGCTTCTTTGGGTCACACCTGACAATGCTCAGGGGTTACTCCTGGCTCTGCACTCAGGAATCACTCCTGGCGGAGCTTGGGGACCATATGGGATGCCTGGGATTGAACCCCGGGCCGGCATGGCCAGCCACATGCAAGGCAAAGGCCCTACCCGCTGTACTATTGCTCCGGCCCCTGAACTCATAACTCTTAATGAATTTGCTGGTGGTCTTACTTTACATTTTCTGTCTCTCTATTACCTACAAACCATGTGCAACTCCAGTGCCCCCTCTTTCTAGGTAATCTATGTAGCCTGTATCTCTGAGGGGGACAGCATCGATTTATACAGCTTTACCCAGAGGCCCAGAACTTCAAGTGCTCCAGAAAATGTTGTGATTCCCAATTCTTATAACAATACCTGGTACCCAGTGGATGCTCCAAAAGTATTGAAAAATGAACTCTTAAATTTAATGGTTTAGAGAAGCAATGAAATGTATTTCAGCCACATTCTTTCCCATTTCTATTGCTCTGTTGATTTGTTGCAGAGGACATTGGGAATGCAGCAAAAGAACCAAATTTCTGGTATAAAATACCTAGGAAAGAATCAGTCTGACTTGCTTAAGCCAAAAAATAAATCACCTGCAAATGATGTGCTCATTTTGCTGCTACTTTAATATTAATGATTCTAGGCAGAATATATTGTATATAATTAACATTTGAATCTGTATTTGTGTATTAATCATAAATAAGTAATGTGTTACCACTATGGGATTTTGTGCATCTATATAACATCTTTTTGAAGTAAGACCCCTTTGCAGGGTAGATTAGATTTCACGATCATTTATATGTATTGGAACGGAAAATATTTCTCCTTTTCAAACACAGTTGGTTTGAAAATGTCACTTGATCACTTGACATCCTGTTAATCATTGATTTGCTCGAGTGGGAGCCAGTAACATTTCCATTTGACCCTATCACGTGCCGTGTAGCCCAATGGCATCTGGTTGCTTCAGGAATACAAAGAGCCTCAAACCGTTCATTCAGGGTCTTGACTAAGAAGTCTGACCATCTTGCAGGTGGGTGGGCATGTGATCTTTTGACATCCTGTGGGATCCAGTCAGTAACAGCTCTAGTCCAGCAGTCGTCTCCAAATCGCATTACGTATCCAACCCATCTGATTTTCGATGCCTTGGCAAACGAGACAGCATCCCTGACGCTGGAACAGAGTTATTTTTGAATAAAAATGTCATTTATTCAAAAGGAATAGACTATTTTCTTTCAAAATTCCAAGCAATCACAATAAAATTTGGATTTGGAAACAAAAATTTTAAAAGAACAAAATGATAAAATTTAAAGTACATATTCTTATCATTTAGCATGAAACGATCAATTTTGGAATAAAGATCCTACATAAAACTTTTTAGGGGGAATGGGCCACATTTCTAGAGTGGGTATGGGGGGTGCCTGGCTAGGGCTGGGGTGAGTGGAGGTCCTCTTTATCCATGTATTATAGGGTGTGGGGGAGGCCCATTTATTTTCAATTTATTTGGGTTTTTGTTTTGGGGCCACACCTGGATGGGCTCCAGATTTAACTCCTGTCTCTGTGCTCAGGAATCACTCCTGGCGATGCTCAGGGCCCTATATGATGTCTAACTGAACCAGGGCTTGCTGCTTGCAAGGCAGGAGTCTCACCCCTGTGCTATCTCTCTGTCTCCTGAGCATCCCATTTTCAGTTTTCTAACGCATTCATTGTGTCATTCTGACTGCTCTGCATTTAGGATTGGCCACGTGAGAACTTGGCCTCACAGACAATGGGACCTGTGTCCATACACTTCATTCCCTGGAATCGATAACGACCCTCCAACAAGCAAGCAAGTAAACATGTTTACCTTTCAAACTCATCACCAAAACAAAACCAAACTCAAGAATGCTGCCACTTGTATTTTTTCTTCCTTTGAAGATGCTTGATGACAGAACAGCCTTTCCTCCTCCTCTGTGGGTAACATTTGAAGTCCGCTTTTTAAAACAGAAGTTGAACAAATGCAGCCTTCTGTCCTCACTTTCAGTTGTCAGCAGTGCTTCAGCGTGAGCTGAAATAAATTGCTGAGCCCTTTCATCTTCTATAATCAACACTGCAGCTGAGTCCACCCACAGCCTGCCTTAGCCAGCACCGAGCTCCTAGAACAGTGCGCCTTTGTTCATGCCCACACCGGTGCCTAGACCTCACTCCCCACCCCCGGATGCCATGCCTTCCACCACACCCCACACCCCACACCCTGCACCTGCACCTGGCACCCACATTCTACACCTGTGCCCATCTGCATCCACACCCAGCACCTGCCTCCTTACTCTCCACACCCAACTGGCCCTGCCCTCACCTTTCTTTCTCACTTCCTTGTCTTTCCCATTTCCCTGCCTACACAACACCAACAGACTTTTTTTCATATTGAAAAAGAAACTTTTAGGGAGTGGCCTGTTTTAGAAGTTATGGCTGATGTTGGCCAAGCAGTAACACTTATCACCTGTTAGTGTGAATCCTCTGCACAGCTATGCCTAGGCCTGTGATTGTGGGTAAACTGGAAATGCCATGAAGGCAGCTTACCCTGTGTGTCTACCTTGTAAAAGAGCTTCATTATTTTGTCTTTTGGGCCACACCCAGCCAGGCTTGGGTGTTTCTCCTACCTCATTGCCCGAGGAGGGGGTAGCATAGGGATCAAGTGGCTGAGGATCTAAGTGCTCCTCCTACCTATCAGCATTCTCTCCAGCCCTTTGACCTCCTGGGCTGAACCCTTCATTTCTAGTAGCCCCTTGTTTTATTTAGCCCACCAAGCCGGAACACATGCTCAAACTTCTAAGCTAGAGTCTCTTGGAGAGGTTGAGGTTAATGGCTTGTTGGAGAGTCTGGGGCTACCTAACTGCTAGGTTGTGGGTTTAGAGTGGTTTTGCTGAAATGGGTATCCTTTAAGACTCTTCTTTCTTTAGCCTCACTGACTATGGTGCCCCATTAGGGGTTGGAAACTCCCATTCTCTCCTCCTTTTGCTACCCCTCTTCCTTTGGGCAGCCCTGTTGGTGCTCACTGAGGACTTTCCAGGTAGGAAAAAATGCGGTTGTTACGCATGCAATGAAAGAGTTGTCACTGTTTTTGTTACTCATGCAATGAAATAGTTGTCACTGTTCCATTATTCATATAAGGAAAAAAAGGTGCTGATTTTCTTAACAGTTTGGCCTGTGTCATAGGGCTTGGACTGAGTTCCAAACTGGGGAAGTGTTTTTCCAGACATAGTGTGTTTGCAGACATCTTTGGTCCAAATACTTCAGTGCTATGTTCCCACTGGGTGGGGACCTATATCACAGGCACCTGAGCACAGGACCTAGCAGATGTGCTGAACGGATCCAGGACTGGGAGGGTAGACCCAATGTCTTCCCCAAGTGCCCACATAGGCTCCTAGAAAAGACTAACTCTCTTCTGATTCTCGGGATTCATTTATCCTAAGGTTATTTTTTTCCTACCTAATGCCAGTCAGTAAGTTCCTTTTGTCTGTTTAAAGCTGATTTCATTTGGAGTTCTCAAGTGTAGACAAGGTGATTGAGAGAGAAGGAAATAGAATTTCTAAAAAGTTCCCAAGTCATGCTGAATGCTTCCCTACCATTGTGCATGCTATAGCCTGCCAAGTCTGGGATTAAATCCAAGGACTGGCTCCATTCAGCCAAGTCACCCACGCTTTTGTCAGGGGGTTGGAGTGGACAGTCTCCCAAGTCATGTTCAGGGAGCCCAGAGGTCACTCCTGATAATATCTGTGGGTTGGTTCAGGCATGAAAGCCCACCAGATGGTGCTGCTCAAGCCTGGTGCTAGAAGAGGGGTTTGTAGTGGGGAGCATGCAGGGCCAGGATTGAGCCAATCAGCCTCCAATTCTTAAAACTTCTAAGAGTGTATATTGAAATGAGAGGCTATGCTGGGCAGGACATGTGAGCTGATCTTTTAAATTTGAGCTTATACATTTTACATTTTATCTCAAGTGGAAAGGGACTAAAAGTGGATTATAGGTTTGTAGCCACTTTTTGTAAGGGGACATCAACCACACTCAAGAATGAACAGAGTGAAATCAGATCATAATGGTTGGTCCCAGGAATCGCCAGTGGGCTGGTGGTTCTCTGTTCAAGGAAAGTTTCTGTGCTTTCATACAAATGAGCTCTTTCCATACCACTCAACTCTGCTAGTTTTTAAGTAATTGTATCACTGTGGAAAAGAGATGTCAGAAGTATGGAATAAACATTCTTCAACAGCACAGTGCTCCCAGGGATTATGAAAAGGCCAAAGCAGGAATTTTTGACCTGAGTTCTGAACCATTGTCTTGTTTTACAGGTGGTGTTTCATAGGCCACTGCAGTGACATCGGTGCTATGGGAAATTGGAGTAGTGGGATGGTCATTGCCCTCTGTTGAGGATCTGAATAGCATAAGGGCAAAGGAAGGAGGACTTGGTCCCTTTTCCTTTTTGCTTGAGCAGAGAGAACTCAGTTCATCCTCTTCCAACAGATTGTAACCAACACTGTTGGTTGTTGCACCTTTGATCTTGAAGTAAAACTACTAGCTTTCTCTAGACATTAACTTACAAATACAGATGGTGAAACTTTTCTACTTCAGTAATTATGTGAATCAATTCCTCTGTGTGTATTGTGTGTGTGTGTGTAGTTGTTTATCTGGAGAAGACTAATTCAGTCTATTAAACATTTCCTCTACAAGTCTTTTTAATGAACACATTCGTTCAAACTTACTTTGCTCTTAGATGGGTACCGAAATGATGTCCCCACTATGTGGATGAAGAGACTGAAACACAGAGTGTTTCGCTAATTTTTGTAATAACATATATGTGAAATGATAGGGTTATAGCTCCTCAGGCCACATTGTTAACCACCGTGTTCTTTTCTATCCCTGTTAGGAAAGTTTCCAAATGTTATTTGAACCTGAGATTGTGGAGTTGAGCAAGTTACCTAGAAAGTGCGAACAAAGGTCTTTTGTGTTATGGAAAATCAGTTGCAGACCCAGATTATATGAAGCAGTCATTCCTGAGGCTTTGATTACCTGAAGATAACTCTAGTCTGCAGTGACTTGGCTGTCAGCAGTATTGAACATTTAAGTACTGGGATGGAGATATCATCTGTGTGCAAGACAAACACCCTACCTGCTCTTTTATCTCCAATCAAAGAAACATTTTATTTTTTGTTTTTGGGACCGCACCTAGTGGTGCTTGGGTCAACTGGTTGGGTCTTCTATGGTCACTCTTAGAGTACCATGCAGTGCTAGAAATATAACCACAGGTTTCAGCATGCAAAGCATGTGTTCCAGTCTTTTGTGCTGTCACTCCAGCTGGAAACATGAAAGGTAAAAGGAAAACACAAACAATAGTAAAATATTGGTTCCTAGTTCTTAGTAGTTTTCAGAGATTGAAATCATCATAACAGTATATAATGTTAATCATTTTTAAATTACCAACAGCTCATTATTGACCCTTAAATTGTGTGGTTGATCTTTTGCCTTTGAGAAAAATAATGAGTATGACTTTTCCAGAGATAGATGCTATTTAGGGCAGATATTTGCATATACATTTATGACATAAGATTACTGTACAATGAATAGCAACAGCACTCTCTAGAAGGATATATTTGAAGCAACTAAATCTATGTATTTTGTGAACTTTTAAAGAAGCAATAAAAAGATTTTGCCACTGTAGTGTTGATTACAATAATCATCTTAATCAAGTGTTTCTCCATATAAATAGATTTTTATCAAGTCTCCAAAATATTTTTTATCCATTTCCATTTTATTTACTTAATGTATTTGTTTAGGGACAGATGTTTAATTATGCTCTCCTACCATTCAGATGTGGTGGAACAGTAGGCCTTTGAGCAGCTCTCTGATCATTTCGAGATTAAACATATAATTAAGATTGTTTACCTAAACTCAATTTAGTCCATCAAACACTTTCTAGCTAGCAGTCAAAATGGAAGCACTTCAAACGACAAGAGTGTTTGTAAGAAGATGCTCTGTTACATGACTACGCATCTGAAGTCTTGTATCTGAATTCTCTGGAGAGAGACGAGGAGGCTTTGGGGAATCTTGATTTTCCAGTACATTCTAGCACACCGACAGCACTTTGCATGCAGAAGACATTAGCTCAGTGTTTGGTGTAGAGAACTTTGCTGAAAGTGGGGTCATTGTAATTTCCACTTGGGGGATGATGGTTTGTGACTATTAAAAATCAGATATAGGTCTTCAAAATTGTGCTTTTGAAGATTCCATGATCATTTGTCAGTCTTTCTGCAGATCCAGTTGGCCCGACCCTAGCAGAAAGCAGCCTGTGCAGGGCCGTGTTCTTAGTACCATGGGTGGTCCAGAGCTAACCCTCTAGGAGAACTATCTGGAGGTGTTTCATCAAGGAACAAAGCAGCCAAAATGTACTAATCTTTGATCTTTGTTGTAAAAGAGCTGCAAACTCTCCTACAAGCAAAGTAGAGGCAGAGGAATTGTCTTTGAGTGAATCCAGTGGTGGGATCTTCAGGGAAGTGGCTGTATTAGTGGTGCAAAGATTTTAGCATAAGAAGAGATGGTTGTGAATCCCCCTGAGTGGAATAACTATATAAGAAATCCGAGAACCCAGAAACAAGCCAGGCAGGGTTGGGGGGGTGAGAGACACAAATAACATATAGATTGGAGTTTTTACACAAATAGGTGTGCTTACGTACCAGAAACACCTGTTTGTGCATCACTTTTTAAAATTTTGAGCTACACGTTATGGTGCTCAGGGTTTACTCCTGGCTCTGTATTCAAGAAATGCTCCAGACTCTGCACTCAGAGGACCATATGAAATATAGGGATTAAAATGGGGTCATCCACATGCAAGGCAAGCATCTTACCAGCCTTCCTCTCTCTCCAGCCCTCAATACTTGTGCACATTTCTCTTCCACATTTGCTACTGGAATTCTTCCATTACTTCTAGAAATATATGCCACTTCACTTGATTTTCTAATGTCCCTAAGCCTCTTCTCAGTCACAAAAGAATCACTTAGAAACAGCGTGCGGGGCCGGAGCGATAGTCCAACGGGTAGGGCGTTTGTCTTGCACGCCGGCCCATGCCATATATGCCGGCCCATGCCCCCGCATCCCATATGGTCCCCGAGCACCGCCAGGAGTAATTCCTGATTGCAGAGCCAGGAGAAACCCCTAAACATTGCCAGGTGTGACCCAAAAATGCAAAAAGAAAAAAAAAGAGTGTGCTACCTTGAGACCAAAAAGGCCTGGTGTTCCGTGAAGGGCTGGTTCTTTCCTGCATACATGACTTAGCGAGGCTCAGGCAACATGCAATCGAGTTGCTAGTCCCATGGGGATGGCTCAGATTGGAGTCTCTCACCTGGAGACACACACCTGGAGAGCTAAACTGGGTATACTCTGAGCTCTCAAGCCCCAGCTCATTCTCTTCAGCCTCATTCCTTCTCCCTTGACAGTGTAGAGTCTTAATAAGTCAGAAGATGAAGAGGTATTGGAAGTGGAACCCACTTGGCCATTGAAGGGACATATGATCCTGTCCTTTCCTCTGACCCTGCAGATGGGCTCCCTTGACAGCTGTGCTTTCAGGGACTTTAAAAACCTGGTCTCTGTCTAGTTAATATTGGCACCATCTCTTAGGTAGTGTGAAGAGCCCAATTTTGAATTTAATCTATAGTTATTAACCTATGATATAAATACTGATGAGGTTATTGTGTACTAATTTCATTTGCTAATGAAAGAGAACCTCTGAGTATAGAAACTGAAGTAATTTATAAAAGGTTGGCCAGTTATAGCCAGATTTTTTGATGTTGGTCACTATCTCCTGCCTGACCCTTTAAACCTCAGTTTTAGGTTCATTAATCTCAGTAATTTTTGGTAATTTTTCTATACAGTTGTGTTCCTAAATTTCTCACAGCAGCAAACATTGCATTATATACATAATAGCTCCAGTGAGGAAAAGGGGGACTTTGGGTTTATCATCATTACATATTTTCCACAGTAGTGCCTTCTTCGATAGAACATTCTTTTTAATTCACTTGATCACTTGATCACTTGAATCCCGTTATTCATCGATTTGCTCGAGCGGGTGCCAGTAACATTTCCATTGGACCCTATCACGTGCCAATGTAGCCCAATGGCATCTGGTTGATTCAGGAATATGAAGAGCCTCAAACCGTTCCTTCATAACGCCCACACGGCAGAACCTGGCAAGCTGTCCGATGCGTGTTCGATATGCCAAAACCAGAAACAGAAATGTTTATTTTCCTGACCCCGAAAGAGCCCTTTAATTTCTTTTTAATTATTAGAAGCAAATTTCATTTTTAGAAGCAAATTTTGTAAATAACATTAAAATCAATACTCATGTTAATCAAAACTGACATGTCAACTCGGTGCTTCCCTATATATGAGTTATGCTTCTTATACTTATCACTTCTTAGATAATACTATCAGATAACCCTATCACTGGTGATAGGGTTGGGTGCTAGGGATGTGACTACTCAAAAGGGAAGACCACATATCTGGTATATGGGATGACCTAAATTCCATCCCTAGCACCTTGTGTCGCTATTAATACAGTTTGGGTTTCCAGCACCACTGGGCCCTGTGCACAACATTCAACTGCCACACTAGGCTTCCCCTATGCTCCTTCCATATTAAAAAAAAAACAAGTAACATGATCATTTTTTAGTTTGGTCTTACAGTTCAGCTTGTAGCTCAGTTTACCACCAAGATCAGCAGAAGAAATAGTTGTTACCTACAAAACCATCTGTCCACAGTGCAACGACACATATTTAAGTCTTAATTTCATGGAATAATGTTTTGTTTCTTAATGGAAGGCTAGATCCAGAAGGGGAATATGGATGAATCATTTAGGGTCTCTCAACTATTCAGATTCCTGGCCTAATTCCCTAAATCACCCCTGCACCCCCTAAAATCTTTTTTTCTAAGTGCCAATTGGCTGTTTATAACATCATTCCAGGACAAGAAGCATAATTGTCTGCCCCATCTTGCACCAGAGTCAGACCACAGGATAGGCTTTGACCACTCATTTTCTGCCTCTGCCAGTTGGCAATACAGTAGACTTGGGTGGGAAGCGCGAATCCGTATTTGAACTTTGTTAACGTGTAGAGATAGTTCTGGTTTATTGGTTTGTAGAATATATGGAGACTTAAGAAATGCACAAGCGGCTATCAACCAGTCCCTTTCTAACTGGTTTGTGTTTTTTCACTAAGTTAATGCTGTTAGAGAAGCTCAGGATTGATGGGTAATTAGTTTGGTGGCTCAAAACCTGGTGCTGGGGAAAAGAGAAGAGACTACAGTGTCCTATATCTGGAGATTTATGAAAGGAGCAGGAAGACTGTTGAAGACCTGCAGTCGCTGAGGGCCGCACTAGTAGAATCATTTTTCTCAGTTGGGCAACAAGATAGACTGCCCAGAAGATGGTATTTACCAACCAGGGAAACAGATCTGCTTGCAATCTTACAAGAAGAAAGGGGGAAGTCAGTTCTTTCTTCAGTATATAAGTCTCACTTCCACCTTGGAGATCCATGCTCTATGTTAGAACCCATCACTAGTTATGAACATGGTGTTTATTTAAAAAATACAGCCTGGAATCTGTAACTGATGTTGATCCCTGGCAGCCAGAGCTTGTTTTTGCTCATTTTAGACACATCCAAGATCCTGCCTGCAGTTTTTGAATGCTTGTTGAAGAGGCAGAGAATGCAGCCTAATTATAGAGAAGTACAGAAAACAAAGATCTCTGCAAGCAAACAAGAAAATACTGTTCCGTGAACAAGAGGTGGGGTGACTCAGATTTCAGGGCAGCAAGTGGTAAAGAAATACATACAACCTTTTAAAATGTCTGATTTGCAAGTGATATCTATTTTATGTTTATATTCTTAAAAATATAAAATATATTGCAGTGAAATTGATATCCCAGAAAGTCTGAACATTTGAAGAATCCAGTTTTATACTTTTGACCTGAGCACACCTGTGACACTTCTGCCACAGGTCACAATAATGAACAAGTATATCCGTTGCTTGCTTGCATTTTATTATGCACCTTTGTACTTGCTCCCCTCCTTCCTGTTCCTCTATTTTTTTTCATCTTCAGAAACTTCTAACTGCCTTCTAGCAATACATTAGTTTATTCTCTATAGCATTTTATATAAATGGTATACAATCTGACTTCTTTCAGCATAGTTATTTTGAAATATCCATTCCTACTGCTGTGTGAATCAATGTGATTTCTCTTATCCTGATCTTTCTACTATTCTTGACAAGCATTTTCTTTTGTATGCATTGTAAACCCCATTTGGATTTTTAAAATTCTTGTTTAAACAATTATCTGCTGCAGAGATTTAAATAATAATTAAAACACTTTTTACTTTTTTTAGATTATTAATATTTTACCCCAGTCTTCCAGTTTGACCCACTGATGATTTAGGAGTATGTGGGTTAGTTTCCAAAGTATTTGAAGATGTTTCTATTTATTTCATTGATTTTAATTTTATTTTGAAATGAAATATTTGAAAAATACATTCTGTTATGCTTTCAATTATTTGCTATTTTATGAACCAGGATTATAATCTATCTTGGTATATATTCTGTGGAAACCTTTAAAAAAGCTGATATCACCTACTTTAGTTGGGTTATCATTATTTTGAGTAGGCTTTAGTAGTTTGTTGGTGTCAATTATATCCTTGCTGATTTTCTATCTTGTTGCTCCATGGATTGTTAAGAAAGAGGCATTGAAATATTCACTGTATGTATTGGGGATAAAACACATACCTTGCATGTGCAAGACCCAGGTTCTATTCTTGCAACCCCATGCACCTCCAAGCACTCCCAGTCTGAGTACCATTAGGTATGTTCCCCACACCAATGGAGGGAAAAGAGAGATTCACTATAGACTCATATGATACTTCTTTCATTATGATCAGTTTTGCTTCACGTATTTTGCAGATTTATTGTTGGTTTCATGTCTATTTAAGATATCTTCTTAGGGTAGAAACCTTTTATCATTTGTTCTCTTTGGGGCTGGTGATTTTCTTTGCTTTGAAGTATGTTCAATTTGATATTCATGTAGCCACTTCCAGCCTGCCTGCTGAGGTGAATTTCTTATGGACAATTTATATAATTGGGTGACAGTTTATAATTGACTCTGCCAATTTATGTCTCTTAGTGGATATATTTTAAACCATTTCAATTTGATGTACTTGAAGCTATGCTAAGGTTTATGTCTGATATTTTACATTTATTTGTTCTCTATGCCAGTTCTCTGTTTCCTTTCCTACTCTTCAATATTAATATTAATAATTTGAAGTACTCTTATAATTTTATTTATTTTTAACTGAATTTCTTAATGCTATCCTGTGATGCTCCTGGTGACCCCAGAGTACTCATGGGACCATGTGGTGCTGGGAGTGAACTGGAGCCTTCTGTGTGCAATGCCTGCCTCTTGCTCTTTGAACTACCTTTCAGCTTTATATGACTTGTTTTTATTGTCATATGTAGATATTGTCATTTTTATCCTGTCAGATAAAGTATAGAAATGTCCTTTATGCTCCTATCTTGTCACCTCTTATAGTGATCAGAGATATTTTCTTTTTATACACTTAGAGCCACATTAAACAGTGCTTGAGTTTTGCTTAAAACCACAAACTTTTCTTTAGAATACTCAAGGAGAAACTGAACTGTTGGGGAGCTGGCGGGGTCCCCACAATATCAGGGAGTGAGTTCCCTTCTACCTCTGAGGCCAGCAAGAATGGATGAAGACTCCTGAGTCCAGCACAGTTACAAAAGGTTTTTTACTCATTATAAATAATAAAACAAGTTCCACCACTACAATCCAAGATAATGGGATTTCCCATACCTTTAACTCATGGTCCGAACTCCAACCATGCACTCGGGTCCAAGTCTCCAACCAAAGTTCATGGAGTACCTCAAGTCAGTCCATTATATATCCTAAAGTAATCATTCTTTCTTCAGGAAGGGTAGTGACAACAAAGATCGTGAATCAGCTTCTAGGTGTAAGGTGCTGCCACACTTGTTTCAGGTTTAAACAAATGATTATGTCAGGGACTGCTCCTTTTTCTTTGACATAAGAGATTAAGTATTATGTCAAAACACTGGAGAAAGAGAAAGAGAGAGGGCTGATATAAAGAAATATATTTTAATGACTGTATATTCATGGGAGAAACATCATAATTTCATGGGTTTCATGTAATCTAGATGTTACCTACAAGATTCTTCTTATTTATTATCCGCATCAGGGTCTGTGTGTCTTATCCTTTGTTTGCTGAAAGCCGCCATGCTTGCCTGCTTGAGGGCAAAGTAGTATGATCCTTCCTTTAATCTTAAGTGGTGGTCTCAAAGTAGCCAGGATGGTGGTCTCCTGGTAAATTTTAACTGTCCCATGCAGAGTCCAGTGGGCATTAAGAGGAATTGTGCCCAAACTAGATAACATTGAATCATAGTAGATATTATAATAATGTTTCAGAAGTTATTAATTCAAAGTCAAAATGATTCCTGTAACTGGCATACCCTCCATCAGTGTTTACACAGAAAAGAGATCTCATTAACATGAATCTTAGTTTAAGGACATGTAAACAGCTTAAAACATAAGTATATTAAACAGCAAAGATCCTAAGGTAGCTAGGCCCCATCATCCAACACTGAACTACTTGTGTTCACCACTGTTTTGCTTCTCTCTTTTTGATATCCCAGGCTGCCTTCTTTCTTTGTTGCTTTCTGTTTAGTGGTTTACCTTCAGTCATTCTTTTCAGGCAGGTCTGTTAATGAAACATTTTTTTTGCACTTCAATTAATTTTCCTTTCTCTAAGAATATGTTGAATTTTCTTTTCATCTTTCCATAAGATGTCAGAGAATACTGGGTTCTCCGACAAAAATCTGGGAACAGGGCAAGAATCTCGGTGGAACCTCCACTCGTTGGAGAATGTTGGGTCCCCCAACAAACCGCCCACATCAAGGGATAGTAGTTAGGGTCAGTCTCCTCAGTTGCCTCTCCCAGGACCTCACTTAGTCCCATCGAAATGTTAATATTGCCCCAGCCAAGATCTGCCCTTTAAATTTCCCTGCAGGCCCTATGAAGAGTGGGGAAGGGCACATATCTTTACCATGGATATTCTACAGCCAGGTATATATTTCTCCAAGCCTTCACAAGATCCTTGTCTTTACTTCATAGTTGTTTTGGATATTAGCCTTTAGACTTATTAGAGAGCCTCACTTGCTTGCTTGGAGGCAAATAGCATTTCTCTCTGATCTAATTATAACTATATTATACTTAGTGATACAACATAGCCAGGTAAAAATACTGGAAAGATATTTCTAGTCCCATGATGATTGTGGTAGCATGAGAGAAAATATTTAAGCAAGCTAACATTGAGTACATGGTAAGTTATAATGTCACATAAAGTCACAGATCCAAACTATTTTCTGCCTCTACAAAATGGCCTGCTGCAGGTGACTTCAGACAAGATGCAGAGGCTCTGGGCAACAGTGTATTGCGACAATAAGGTAGTGTTAATGAACAATATTCTGATATTAGTAGCTGCCCTTATCTCATGCTATGGTCACCATATACATGGTTTTCACCTGTAGTCCCCTTGGAATATTCCTCCCCCAGAGAGCCATATGACTCCACTATGCAGGATAGATGCATTTTAACTGGCTTTAGAACTCTACATTGTAAAAGGGGTCTTTTACCCCTTTAAAACTTTCATACCAAACCTTTTAACCTCCTTCTATCCAATGAGAATCTTTAGGCATTGCAGTCATTTTTTGTTCAGTAGATAGGGAGAAAGTTGTTTCACCTTTAGGACTTTATCTTTGGTTTTCACAATATAATTTTAATGCATCTGTGTGTCAAAAACAAAAACCCACAGAAAAAAAACCCAAATCCCATACAACCGAGAGAAATTTCTTTATATTGTTCATTGCCTTTGAGTTACTTATAGGGTTTACTTTCTTTTACAGTCTAACAGAGTCTTCCTATTTGTTTTATGTGTAATTCCCAATCTTTTTAATTTATAGAAGGAATAGAGTTGAGTTGAATTTGAGGTTTAAATTTCTGCTTTGTATGTCAGATACATTTTTTAATTGGAAGCCAACCATTTTGATTTTTACTTGAGGGACTGTTTGATATGTTATACTTTAAAACCACTTAGGTAGAATCAGACAGGATTAGTTATTACCCACTATGGAAAAATCTTTGGGTACTCAACCCAACACCTCTTTTTTTAAGTTGTTATCTTTTTAATTTTGTTCACACTTATGAAGTTGTTCATCATTAGGTTTCAGTCACACAATGATGTTCCAACACCTGTCCCTTCACCAGTGTTTATTTCTATGTACAAGCACTTTCTCTCTCTCTCTCTCTCTCTCTCTCTCTCTCTCTCCTGCTTAGCATTATGGTTTGCAATACAGGTATTAAAAGGTTATTATGTATATCCCTTTTCCTCCTTTCTGCACTCAGTTCTATCCAGAGTGATCATTTCTAGCTATTATTTTTATAGTGGTCCCTTTTCTTTCCTAATTACCTTCTTCCCCACATTTATTTTTTTTTCTTTAAAATAATTCTACAATTTTAATGCATATTATATTTTGAAATGCCAACATTTGGGATTTGTAGAATCTAGTCAAATATATCAATTTCACCGGTTATATTTTTTAACAAACATGAAATATTTTTAATGGCATGCATTTTATTTTTATTTTATTTTTTTTTTAAATTTTTTATTTTTACAATTACAAAGATATACAATTAAAAAGTTCATATTTGGGTTTTGGTCATACAGTGTAGCAGCACCCATCCCGCCACCAGTGCCCATCTCCCACCACCAACGTCCCCGGTTCCCTCCCCCCCCCCCAGCCCTCTTCCATGGCAGGTTCTTTATTTCTTTCCATTTCTCTATCTTTCTCTTTTCCTTCCTCTCCAGACTATGGATTACAGAACATACATTAAAGGGTTGTCATGTGTATCCTTTTGCCTCTATTTAATGCTCAGTTCTAGGTTGGCATTAGTACCCTCACAATTGTTAGCACACTGTTCCATTTTCTGTCTTACCTAGCCTCTGACTCCCACACGTTTGTGATAATTTCCACATTTGACAGGACCTCCTGATGTATGTTTCACTTGACCTTGGATATTGGTGTCATAATATGTACCTATATATTTATGTTATGCAGATAAATGCAGTCATTCTGTAACTGTCTCTCTCCTTCTGGCTAATTTCGCTCAACATAATCTTCTCCATGTCCATCCATTTGTAGGCAAATTTTATAACTTCATTTTTCCTAACAGCTGCATAGTATTCCATTGTGTAGATGTACCAAAGCTTTTTATCCAGTCATCTATTTTCGTTCCCCACATTTATTGTGGTAAACTATCAACTGTCGACCAGTCCTCCTGGTCTCTGTTTATTCTGTACTTGAATAGAAGAAAATAATGTTTTTAAATATACCATAAATGAATGCAATTATTTTATATAATCACTCAGCATTATACAGTCCATGACCATCCATTTATAACAAATATCATTACTTCATCTTTCCTTGTGGCTATGTAGTATTCCATTGCGTAGTTGTACCATAGTTTCTTTATCCAGTCATCTGTTGCTGGACCCTTGGGTTGTTTTAAGATTATGGATATTGTGAATAGAGCTATTGTGAACATAGATGTACAGATGGCTATTTCTGCTCTGTGTTTTGGGCCTCTAGGTTATCTTCCAAGAAGTGACATACCTGGGCCAAATGGGAACTTAACTTCTGTTTTATTGAGGAATGTCTATAACTCAATATCTCTTGACTTGATTTTCACTCCATTCTGACCCAAAAATTGGCCCTAATCCAGTTTAAGTGCTGGCACTGTTACCTATTCTTTTGGGTTGTTTCTTTCCCCCTCTTTCTAAAGTTCTTATACTTACATGTAAAGTAGAACTCATTTGGGTACTACTGAGGGACACCCGTTAAGCTGCTTTGTAGATTTGGATGATATTATATGGAACAGTTGATTTGGACTGCTACTCCCTTTTGCTGAAGTTGACATCATTTTTTTTTTTGCATTTCCACTATGTATCACTGGGAAAAAACCCACTGCTTAGTTGTTTTTTTTGAAGTACATTTCTGATTTTATACCTTAATGTCCAAGTTTATGGGGTGGAGAATCTCTTTTTATAACTGGATCTCTTAATCATAGGACACTTTTAGAAAACAGTGTTCAGCTAGATTTTCTTTTTTATCATTTTTCGTTTGTTTGTTTTGGGTCACTCCCAGTGATGCTCAAGGGTTACTCCTGGCTCTGCATTCAGGAATTACTCCTGGCAGTGCTTGGGGACCATATGGGATGCTGGGGGTCAAACCCTGGTTGGCCTGTGCAAGGCAAATGCCCTACCTGCTGTGCTATTGCTCCGCCCCCAGCTAGATTTTCTAAGTGCTAGTTGGTCTCTTAAGTCTATTGTAAATTCCTGACTGGCTGTGCCAATTTTGTATTTCCTGTTTTAGTAGCATGCATATACTGAATGTGACTTTATAGCCCAAACTGAGTATGACACAGTGTTCTGCTATCATATACATCTTCATTTCTATAGTAAAGGAGGGTAGAAAGAACTGACCAACCACTTAGAAAGATAAATAAGTGTGATATGTAGGCGATATTCAGTTTAAATAGTTTTGTTGTCAAATGACTTAGTAACATTGTGTGTGTGTTTGTGTGTGTAGGAATCTATATTCAATAGTGTTTATGACTTATGACTGACTCTGCGCTCAGGTATCAGTCCTGATTCTGTGCTTATGAAATTTTACACAGGGCCAGGGATCAAACCTGTACTAGTCTCTATTCCAGGAAATCTCACCTATGTGATAGTTGGAAGCTTCAGTATTTTCATCAGTAGAGTTCTTGGGGTCTTTCTCTGCTCTGAGCCAGAGTGTAGATTACCTGAGTTCCGTGTTGTGTCTCCCAGATCTTCTGATCACTGTCTACCATGTACATTTATTGTGTTGGCCGTGTTTTCATGGTGATTGTATTTGGGACTGGCATCTGATGGTCATGACTATTACTAATGTCTCATGGGACCCTGGGCTCCTCTTCACATCTTTACTCTTTTCCTTTTTTCACAATGGCTCCAGGCACACTCTTGTTTGTGCAGGTGTGTCCTGCAGAGAACAGGGCTCTCAGGGTGAGACTTGTGTCTGTGTCTCATATCACCCATCCCAGGACTATTCTCTCCTACTTTGAAGAGGACCTCATCTGTATAAGAAGTAACTCCTGGTCCCAGATCCACACAGGCAGCCCATAGGATACATGAGATCCTGCCCTCAAGGCTCCCTAATTCAGTGCTATGCCTAAATCCTAACTCCCAGTGTGACTGCATTTGAAGGAAGAGCCTTTGCAGAGGAAATGAAGGTACAGTGATTTTAAGTGGAAAGATCAGGGATTATGTAAAAAGAGATAACAATAGTAGAGTTTACCTTCTCTGACCTCAGTGGAAAGATAAGTCCATAAGCCAGGAAGAGTTAGTACCAGAAATCTAATGTGTAGGTACCTTGATCACAGATTTCTACCATCCGGTGCTATGAAAATGATTTAGTGTATAAGTTACCAGTTGATGGTATTTTGTTATAGCAGCCAAAGAAGACAAATACAACCTGCTACCATATGGAAGCAAAGTTAAAACTCCCAGGGAGTCCCCTGAAACATCTGTTAGCTGAATGCCTTGCACCCATAAATATGGCAAGCTGAGACAGCTCTTAAAGTCCCTCTGATTTCTTCTTATTAATATATTGTACTGATTATTCAAGCCCCTTTTTATGCCTCTTCTTTGTTTCCTCAGGAAGCTAGATAAACATCAAGCAAGCTTTGGCATGTTGTATTCCTAGAGGCCTGCCATCTGCACAAAGCTCTAGTATTATGTTTAATCCACATGTAATGCTACATATTATTAGTTATTGAAGAGAGGAACAGGGAAAATGTGGACACAGTTAAAATCAATTTACCTTTGGAGGACTTTTTGGATTTGCATTTAGTGTGTTTGGGGAAAAGAGATCCATATTCATCTTTCAGCATTTTTCACCAGCTAACAGAGCTTATTGTCCCTATTATCATCTCTAAGAAAACTTATTCGCACATTTTTGTGTCACTATTTTAATTATGATTGTATCATATAATTGACTTGCTTTCATTTCATTCTTGTCCTTTAAAATTCATTTAGTAAACATTATTTTCTTTCAGTTTCTCCTTTCCTCTTAAGTGGGAAAATACCGATTGCATCACTTTAAGAAAATGCTAATTCTCTATTCTATCTCCCAAGAACATTTCATATTTCATAGTATCATATAGATATCAGGGTTGCTGTCCACTGGTGGTCTTCCATAAAGGTCTTCTCTGCAAGTGAAAATAGACCATACTTAATGAGCTAAAACTGCTTAAAAAATCTAAAACTGCAATGGAAGTCTATGCAGCAGAAACCTGCATAGACTTGAGGCTCTCAGATATATGAAATGCTGCTGCTGTGTATAGCATGTGTAACTGATGCTTTCTTCAATTTTTTAAGGTAGAGCTCTAATTCTCTGCCAACTGTTTTAGAACCATTTGGCCATCTGAGAGATTTTTAATAAAAATTCAGTGATGTGGCTGATTAAAGGCCTGAGAGGTCAGACCACAGACCAAAAAGATCTGACTTAAACTTTACAATATGGGCAGCACTGATTTCCCTTTCTTAACCTTTCCTCAGTGTTCCTTAGTGCTGCAGATCATGCTATGCTTTGGATAGCTCTGAACTATTTTTAATTTTGTCCTTTTATTACATTAATGTTTGATAAGGTGCTGCTATATTTATTTTCTGAACCAACAATTTTCTTTGCTTTCAGACTGAATTCTAGAGGTCTGTTAACTCCCGCATAATTAGTGCTGGAAAACATCCTTTGCCAGCTTGCCACTATTGACAATGACAAAGAAATGTGCTTTTCAATAATGCATTATCCTGGTATGTGGAAGTGTTGGGAGGGCGTGGAGCAAACCGCTTTCTCTTCCAGACAACAATGCCTTGTTATAACCTGGACATGATGCACATTAATTTTACATTATACTCAGGAGTTAGGGGAGAAAATTAAAGCTCCTGCTATTATCTTTGTAGAATGGCTGATAACCTTCTGGCAGGAAGCTAAAGTATGCCAAGACTGCACCTGTCTCATCCATCACCGAATGATCTATTAACCAGAACGCCAGCACTCAGACTCACAGTCCCTAGCACATTCTCTCCCCTGCTTCCATTTTAATGAGCATTTATTTAGGCTTTGGTCAGGAAGCATCTAAGCAAAATCAGATCTAGAAATTTCAGTTCTAAGCTAAACTCCTTGAGTTTTACTGTGTGTACGTCCACATCCATGCATGATTTCACCTATGTCTAGATTTAATTTCAGCCTAGAAAGTATACAGTATGAGGGTGTTGGAAAATAACAATTACTACATTTCAAAGAGTGAGACAAAGCAAATCAATTTCATGAAATAGAAAGGTTTAGTAGTTTGAGCTTTATTGATTCACGAAAAGCCAAAATGTCTGTTGTTAAAAAATGAAGTAATTTTCTGAAACAGAGTGACCAGATAACAGTAAAGAGAAATGAGTTTCTGATTTACAATAATTCATCTAAAATACTTATCAGGTAAGAAGATTACAGCAGTATGCAGTTTTCTGTCAGTTGGTCAAACAACAAAGCTTTCTTTTGATATCTGTTAGTCCAATGCAGTGTGAAGTGGCAGATGTTTCAGAATGGATGAAGATAGGTCATACTAAAATCTTAGTAACAGCTTATTGGAATATGAAGGTATTTAAAATATGACTATCAAAAAAGTATTCATTAAATCTTTCTTGTCTCCAGAATTTGCATGTTACAGCAGTATTCCTTTGCCTTTAGGTTTTATTGGTAGGGGAGCTGTACAGAAGGTTGGATTTTTCTTTTTATAAACTTGTCTCTAATTATTTTAGTATCTGTCCATAGGCAACACATAATCAACATGGAAATATATGAATCAAGTTTGCATGTACTTAGTCTTAGAACAAAGAGAATGACTCCAAGAGAAACAGATGTTCATTCATCTCCTAGACATGCATGTTGACTTTTGTATCACCTAGGCAACACTTCCTAAAATAGAATTTGTCCTCTTCATGAAAGGGTGTTCTTCCTTTTTTTAAAACTGATGAGGTTGTTTTGTGTATCTATTGGATGTGCCAGATGGAAAGGTTTACTCATTAGAGGCAGCTGTTTTAGCAAATTACCTCACTACAGCATAATGACAGAGTTACTACAGAGTATTGAAGGAAATTCTTTCTCTTCTCAGTGAGAAGATCATGAAAGCAAGAAATAATTTCAGTGAGATTTTTGTATTTAATTTGGAGATGGTTTAGTTGGACACATGGATGAGAAGATGAGATTTTCCTTCATATTTCATTATATATATATTAGTACAAATATAGGCTATAGATTTACAATTTGATTTCTTTTGCAACTAATGGATTCATTATCATTGGGGATGATCTCATTAGTTGCTTAAGTATGAATGATTCTACTGGGAAAGATTTATCCCTTTACAATCACTTGATCACTTGATCACTTGAATCCCGTTACTCATCGATTTGCTCGAGCGGGCGCCAGTAACATTTCCATTGGACCCTATCACGTGCCAATGTAGCCCAATGGCATCTGGTTGATTCAGGAATATGAAGAGCCTCAAACCGTTCCTTCAGGGTCTTAACAAGGAAGTCTGACCATCTTGTAGGTGGGCGGCCACGTGATCTTTTGACATCCCGTGGGATCCAGTCGGTAACGGCTCTAGTCCAGCGGTTGTCTCCAAATCGCATTACATGTCCAGCCCATCTGATTTTCGATGCCTTGGCAAACGAGACAGCGTCCCTGATTCTGGAATAGCGACGGAGGTCAGAACTCCGATTCCTTCTCTCACTTGAGTGAGGCGTGATATTCCAAGCATAGCTCTTTCGATGCCTCTCTGGGAGACCTGAATAGCATTCTCATCCTGCTTTCGTAGGGCCCAGGACTCTGAGGCGTATGTTAATGCAGGGAGAACGGTGGAGTCGAAGAGATGTGCCCAGAGCCGGAGGTTCTTTGTCCTTTTAGCTATTTCTTCGATGCCTTTGAAGGCATTCCATGCCGCTCTCTTCCTCCTGCGCAGCTCAGGTTTTAGGTCATTCATCATGTTGACTTCTCGACCTAGGTACACATAACTGCTGCATTCAGAGATGTTTGTTCCATTGAGAGAGAATGGGGCCTCTGGAACTAGTTCATTTCTCATGAACATAGTTTTCTTCAGATTCAGCTGTAGACCTACCTTTCCACATTCTTGGTCAAAGTCAGCCAGCATTTGTGCCACTTGGCTAATGTTTGGTGTTATTAGAACGATGTCATCAGCGAAGCGGAGGGTGGTGTAGTTGCCGACCATCTATCTTCACTCCCATTCCTTCCCATTCTAATTGTCTCATGATGTTCTCGAGGGTGGCACTGAAGAGTTTTGGTGAGATGGTATCACCCTGTCGAACCCCTCTTTTGACATCAATGATCACTTCTTTGTAGAATGGTGAGATCCTGGTGGTGAATCCATAATACAGCTCACGAAGGATCTTGATGTATTGGGTTTGAACACCCTGTTTGACTAGGGCTTCGATGACTGCTTCAGTTTCCACAGAATCAAAGGCTTTCTGTAAATCAATGAACGTGAGACAGAGCGGCATCTTGTACTCCCTACAAACCTCAATGAGCTTGGTTACTGTGTGGATATGGTCGATTGTGCTGAATCCTTTCCGGAAACCTGCTTGCTCGCATGGTTGACCTTCATCTAGTGTTCTGCTAATCCTGTTCAGGATGACTCGTGTAAACAGCTTGTAGATGACAGACAACAGGCAGATGGGGCGATAGTTGCCGATGTCATGAATGTCTCCCTTCTTGAACAGTAGAACTGTCCTGCTGGTTTTCCATTGGGAGGGCACCTTGCATTTGGACAGGTAGCGTGTGAAGAGCCGAGCTAGTGTATTGATGAGCACCGATGGCAGATTCTTCAGATGTTCGGGTCTGACTTTGTCTGGGCCTGGTGCTGTTCCCTTCTTTACCGATGAGATGGCATGTCTTATTTCAGAAGGGAGAACGTTGGGAATGACGTATCCATCCTGTGGAATTTGGTATGTGGGCAGGTGGATGTGGCTATCAAAAAGATTTGAGTAGAAGTCCTGGATAATCTTCTCCATTGCCTTTCTGGAAGATGTGATAGATCCATCAGGGGCGTCGGAGGGCAGTCATCTTGGTCTTATAGTTGGCGAAGGACAGGCGGGCAGTGCGAATACTTTTCCCGGCTTCTGCTGCATCTTCCAGTATTTCTGCTCTTCTGTCTTTGAGGTCTGCTTTTATCGCTTCTCTGCACTGTTTAGCAAGCTTGGACGTTAGCATTTGGTCTCCTGAGGCTCGCGCCTTGCCACGTTGGCGAATGAGCTCGAGAGTTTCTGAAGACAAGCGTCCTTTTGTGTTTTTCTCTCTCTCGGCATTCTTCGCACAATCATGGAGGTGCTGAACCAGTCGGTTGTATTCTTCATCGATGTCATCAATGATGGTATCTTCCCATGTTGCCGCAATGGTGCCAAAGAGTTCCCAGTTGGTGGTCGTTCTGGGAGTTCTCTTCTTAAACTTTGCAGCCTTTTCTCCCCGTTGCGGGAAGTAGAATTTTGCACGAAGGAGACGGTGGTCCGATCCTGTCTGGAATTTGGGGACGACAGCAACATCGGTCAGACAAAACCGTCGATTGAAGATGATGTGGTCGATTTCATTGTGGAACTGTCCACCAGGAGATTCCCATGTCCAACGTTTCGCTTCAGCCTTCTGAAACTGTGAGTTCCCATGAATAGTCTTGGTGGACATGATGAACTCAGATAGTCTCTCACCCTGTTCGTTCCATTCTAGGCCATGGGTCCCGATGTGGAGTTCTTCAGCCGATCTTCTCGGTCCTATCTTGGCATTAAAATCACCGACTATGATCTTGTAGAAGGTGTGATCTTTTTATGGAACTCCTCCAATTCCATGTAGAATTTCTCAATTTCATCTTCTTTGTATGTGGATGTTGGTGCATAGACAATGAAGATAGAAATTGCTGGCAGTGGGCCACATCTCCTCAAGTGTAATCGTCCTATTCGGTTTGTTAGGCATTCAAATGAATCAATGTTGACAGCCATGTTCGTGTTGACAAGGACACCAATGCCACCGACGCCTCTTTCATCACATGTTCCAAGGAACAATTCTTCTCCGGTGTCAAATACAGCATGATGCGACTGACGCCTCCTCGTCTCAGTCAGACCAATGATGTCGTACTTGATCTTTCTTGCTTGCAGCATCAGATCCTCAATATATGCTTCCGTTGCCAGTGTACGTGCATTGAAAGTACAGACAGTCATTTTAGTCCCTTCGTTTTGGCAGCCTAGGACAGCCGTGAAATTTTATCAGGCACTGCTTGTTTGCCTTTCTTACTGCTGCCGTATTAAGGGCTCTTTCGGGTCAGGAAAATAAACATTTTTGTTACTGGGTTTGGCATATCGAACACGCATCGGACAGCTTGCCAGGCTCTGCCATGCGGGCACTATATTCTCATTGCTTTGTGGGGCTCTCTCAGAGGGGTGGGTAGAATATTTGTGGTAGTTTGGAGGTAAATCACCAGCGGCCGCTGTGCAGCGCAAAGCTGGTTTCTGCTCTGCCGGGTGTACCTGTGTCTGAGGCTCAAGCATTCCTGGGTTTGAAATACTCTCCTCTGAAGGGCGGGTCTCTGCAGGGCGGGTCCTTGTAGGCTGGGTTTCTGACAAGCTGGGCTGGAGACTGGATTAATCTGTGGGCTGGAGAGTGGATTAATATGCTGGGGGAGATCTTACCAGCTGCAGAGTGTGGATTGTGACACAGATCGCTGCCAACAAGGTGTGGGAGTTTCTCTGGCCTCCTCCGAGGCTCCATCGGGATGGTGGACTCAGGTCCGAAGTTGCTCTCGTGGTCCATGGAGTGCAGGGGGTTCAACGGGAAAGCTGGTTTCTGCTCTGCCGGGTGTACCTGTGTCTGAGGCTCAAGCATTCCTGGGTTTGAAATACTCTCCTCTGAAGGGCGGGTCTCTGCAGGGCGGGTCCTTGTAGGCTGGGTTTCTGACAAGCTGGGCTGGAGACTGGATTAATCTGTGGGCTGGAGAGTGGATTAATATGCTGGGGGAGATTTTACCAGCTGCAGAGTGTGGATTGTGACACAGATCGCTGCCAACAAGGTGTGGGAGTTTCTCTGGCCTCCTCCGAGGCTCCATCGGGATGGTGGACTCAAGTCCGAAGTTGCTCTCGTGGTCCATGGAGTGCAGGGGGTTCAACGGGGAAAGCTGGTTTCTGCTCTGCCGGGTGTACCTGTGTCTGAGGCTCAAGCATTCCTGGGTTTGAAATACTCTCCTCTGAAGGCGGGGTCTCTGCAGGGCGGGTCCTTGTAGGCTGGGTTTCTGACAAGCTGGGCTGGAGACTGGATTAATCTGTGGGCTGGAGAGTGGATTAATATGCTGGGGGAGATCTTACCAGCTGCAGAGTGTGGATTGTGACACAGATCGCTGCCAACAAGGTGTGGGAGTTTCTCTCTAGCTAGAGACTTCATGTATCCCTTTACAATATCCCATTTAAAATATATATGTATGCCTTATACATAATAATAGGTATCCTTTCATGTGGGAGCCTCATAATTATGGCATTACTCTTGAGATTTTGATAAGGAAGAGATCTCTCACTCAGAGCTTCCCTGCTGAGTAAAATCCCTTTAATTCTTCAGATAAAATTTCCTCAGTAGGATTATGCAACTTGAACAGATAAGTGAAAAAAGTACTTATTTGTATATGTAGGAGATTATGATTGAAGGAATGTTGATATGTTTTTGTGCTCTTTTCTTATTTTATCTTATAATTATGATGTAATTATTCCCACTTAACAGAAGTGGAAATTTCAAATTTAGTTGTGCTTATGACTTGTTCAGACTGACTCTGTCAGGTAATGCTCCACAGTGGTGGATAATGGAAGGATTCACTTCTCAGTAAATCCTTCCTTTATCTGGAAGGATATACTGACAAGTGTGTTAGCAATAAACTGTCACATGAGGTGTGAAGACACTTTATTTAAAAATTAATCAATGAATTAGTGTGAATATACTTATTAGTGCTGTGTGCACAATGAGAATAGTGAAGTAGGAGAGTCTATTGGTATTTTATAATTTTCATGATTATACCCACTTTTTTCTTCAATAGCCTATGGTGGCTCATGACTAGTATCTCCTAATGTAATGTAAAGTTTGACACACATCCACACCAGGTACCCAGCTGAACATTATATACAGTCTGATTTATTCAGTTGTATTTCAGCACTGAAACTGGATTGCTCTTTATTTAGGGTTTGTTACCACAAGTTCAGTTTCTGTAATTTGGATACTAATTTCAGTTACTTTCTATGGAGGCATTTTGTAGGATTAAACTTTGTAAAACCTCTATGAGGAATCAGTTTATATGATCTCTCAGTATGTTAAGAAGGTTCCTTACTAGCCTGTTAGCATGATCTTCTCTTCTGGTGGAAAATTTTATACCTATGCTCCCATTGACCCACCTATCTATTTATCCATTCATCTGTCCATCCATTCACCCATGTGTCCATTCATTTGGCTGTCTGCTCATCCATCCATCCATCCATCCATCCATCCATCCATCCATCCATCCATCCATCCATCTATCCATCCATCCATCAATCCATCCATCTATCCATCCATCCATCCAATAGCAAGATTAAGTAGCTGAGAGAATTAAAATTTTATTACCTTTTAGCTTCTTAATGGACCTTAATATTTGGGCTCTTATCCAAAGAAGTAATACGTGTTCTCCAGAAAGTATGGAAACCCTGCCTCAGCAAACTTTCCAAGGCAATAGCATATGGATGGGGAGCACCAGCTCATTGAACCTAACAAAGTAATGCATGAAGAGTCAAAGTGAAAGATCCTTTCACAAGAGACCAAGTTTTTCTGCAGTTGAGGACAAGATACCTGGAATAAAGTTCACATTATCCCAACTGTTTCCTTTTTCCTGTTTCCTGTCTTTCTTCCCATGCTTTCATTTCTCTTAACTGATAGGAAATGTCAGAGTCCCTAGGACTGCATTAGAGCTATCCTTGATATTTTGATTCCTAGTGAGAATAACAAAGACAGACAGATTCCTGCTTAGTCCAATAGCTGTTTGGGCTGCAAAGGGAAAGAAATTTGTTGCTACTCGTAACTTTTTGATCCATGGATCAGTCACAAAACAGGAGACTATGTTCAAAACCATGCGCAACATGGTTTTGAAGCAGATTTTCAAAACTTCAGGCCGGTGTGTATCAATGCAACCAACACAACATGCTTTCTAGCATGTCTTGATCAGCCCCAAAGCAGGGTGGTCCATTTTCTTGACACCACATATCTTCAAAGTGTCGTGTGTGTGTGTGTGTGTGTGTGTATATATATATTTTTATATATAAATATATATGTATATATATAATATACTATATATATTTTTAATATACTATATATATATATGAAGAGCATAGCTGGGGACATCACTCTGGACATTTTTTAGCTCTATTTGGTTCTGCATATCGATAATCACATTTGGATATAGATAAACAAAAACAGAAAGACAAATCGTAGCTGTAGGGAAATTGGCTGTGGTGTATAACTAAGGGAAGATTTCTTAAAGGTAGCGAGATACTCTTAGGGTAGAGTCACACATGGTTAAAGGGCATTGACTCACCTTACACAGAACATATAGTTGCAAGTACCACTGATGCTATATTATTAACACAATTATTCATAGAAATCATCAGAGTTCGCAGTCACATTTGCTCTACTCTTGAATATTCAGAAAATTTCTTCCTGAAAAACACAGCTTCGCCCCCCCACAGGTGTGTGTGTGACCCCTGCATCTCCCCCGGAGCCAAGTTGCCCCAGGGAAGAGCGGAAACTCCATCAATGGGAACCAAGGCAAACTGCCTTGGTTTCACCGAGACCCCTTGGGCCCTGCGCTTCCGGGAACATCCCAAAACTCAAAACCACGCAGACGCTAGCGCGTCCGCGCAACACTCTTACTAACTATCTTGCATGAGGTACCAGTGAACCTTAGTTCCTACATCCTTGCTACCCACCCAAACACTTCAAACAGACCAGACACCTACTAACTGTACTATCTAGTCACCCAAGACCCCACATTTGCAACCTATAATAGTCATAATGGTAAAGCAACGCAAAATTCCATCAAGCTCTGTGAGTGAAGTCACTAGTCCAGATGAGCCAAGCAATACCAATGAGTTGTATAACCTCTCTGATAAGGAATTTCGGAAAGAAATGTTAAGGATTCATAAGGAATTCAAAGAAGCAATGGAATGCAAAATCAACAAAATACAAGAGGACATGATAGAAGAAGTGAGGAAAATGCAAATGGAAATGACAGATATTAAAATGAGGTAAATGAAATGAAAAACACAGTGGAAAGCCATCATAGCAGAATAATAGCTACTGAAAAAAAAATTAGTGATCTCAAAGACGAGTTCCAAAGATTCTCTACACAACACCAGAAGACAGAAAAAAGACTCACAATTACCGAACAGAAAACAAGAGATAATCGGAATGAAGCCAGAAGAAACAACATACAGATCATTGGGGTCCCAGAAGGGCAAGAAGAAAGCCCTGATGAAGAAGAAACTGTCAAAGCCATTATTGCTGAGAAGTTCCCGGAACTAAAGAATGCTGGCCTCAAGATCCAGGAGGCCCGTAGGATACCAGCTAAAAGAAACCCCAACAAGAATACTCCAAGACACATCTTAATTAAAATGACAAAAACTATAGATAGAGATAGAATACTGAAAGCAGCAAGATCAAAGAAGGAAATCACATACAAAGGAACAACTCTAAGATTTACAGCAGACTTCTCTGATGAAACACTCCGAGCCCGAAAACAATGGTGGGATATTGTGAAAAGGCTCAATGAACTGCAGGCCTCACCAAGAATTTTTTACCCGGCCAGACTCACATTCAGATATGAAGGAAAGATACACAACTTCATGGATAAGCAACAACTCAGGAACTTCATGGACTCAAAACCAACTTTAAAAGAATGACTGAAGGGTCTACTGTAATACGACCAAACCCATAAGCACAACAAGCACAAACAGAAAGATGGCACAAAATCCAATGACAATTATGTCTCTCAATGTCAATGGTCTAAATGCACCAATTAAGAGACACAGAGTGACAAAATGGATTAAAAATTGAACCCAATATTCTGCTGTCTACAAGAAACACATCTGAATAATCAGAACAAACACAGACTCAAAGTCAAAGGTTGGAAGACCATTCTCCATGCAAACAACACCTCCAAAAAAGGCTGGTGTGGCCATATTAGTATCAGATAATATAGACTTCAGGCTGAAAAAGGTTAGAAGGGACAACGAAGGCCATTTCTTACTACTGAAGGGGTATGTACACCAGGAAGAAATTACACTACTAAACATATATGCACCCAACGAGGGGCTAGCAAATACATAAAACAACTGCTAAGAGACCTCAAAGAAGACATTAACAGTAGCACAATAATAGTTGGAGACTTCAACACTGCTCTATCAATGATGGATAGATCACCAAGACTGAAACTCACCAAGGAAATATTGGCCCTAAAGGAAGAAATGGAAGAAAGAGAGCTAGTGGATATATACAGGGCTTTTCATGCCAAAAAAGCTGAATACACATTTTTCTCTAGTGCACATGGAACATTCTCCAAGATAGACCACATGCTGAGCCACAAGGCATACCTCAATAAAATAAAAACGATAGAAATTGTGTCAGCTATCTTTTCAGACCATAATGCACTGAAAATGGAAGTTAACCTTACACAGAAACAGGGAGTCAAACCAAACACCTGGAAACTGAACAGCTCACTCCTGAACAACAAATGGGTCATAGAAGAAATCAAACAGGAAATCCAAAGATTTCTGGAAACAAATGAAAATGAAGACACCAACTATAAGAACTTGTGGGACACGGCAAAAGCCGTGTTAAGAGGGAAGTTTATAGCTCTGCAAGCATTCATCAGGAAACAAGAAAGGGCCCACATAAATAACCTGACTACACAGCTGAAGACATTAGAAAAAGACCAACAAAAGGAGCCCAACCCAGGCAGAAAAAAAGGAAATAATAAAACTTAGAGAGGAAATCAATGAGTTGGAAACCAAAAAAAAACAATCCAAAAGATTAATGAAACCAAGAGCTGGTTTTTTGAAAAAATAAACAAGATTGACAAACCATTGGCAAGACTTGTAAGGACAGGGAAAGAGAGAACCCCGATAAACAGAATCAGAAATAAAAATGGTGACATCACAACAGAAACCACAGAAATCCAAAAGATCATCAGAGATTACTTTGAGAGCCTGTATGCCGTGAAACATGAGAATCTAGAAGAAATGGATCAATTCCTGAAGTCCTATAACATCCCACGGCTGAAACAAGAAGACCTCCAATACCTGAATAAACCCATCACCATCGAGGAAATAGAAACAGTAATTAAAAGTCTGCCCAAACACAAAAGCCCAGGTCCAGACGGATTCCCTAGTGAACTCTACCAAACCTTTAAGGAGGACCTACTGCCAGTCCTTTTCAAGCACTTCCAGGAAATAGAAGAAACAGAAACACTCCCAAACAGCTTCTACGAGGCACATATAACCCTGATACCCAAAGCAGGGAGAGACAACACAAAGAAAGAAAACTACAGACCAATATCCCTGATGAATACGGATGCTAAGATCTTCAACAAAATACTAGCAAACAGAATCCAAAGACTCATCAAGAAGATTATACATCATGACCAAGTAGGATTCATCCCAGGAATGCAAGGATGGTTCAACATTCGCAAGTCAATCAACATAATACATCATATCAATAAGAGAAAAAATAAAAACCATATGATCCTATCAATAGACGCAGAGAAAGCATTTGACAAGATCCAGCACCCGCTCATGATTAAAACCCTCCAGAAAATGGGAATTGAAGGGACTTTCCTCACGATAGTTACAGCCATCTACCAAAAGCCCACAGCGAGCATCATTCTCAATGGGGAAAAGTTGAAAGCCTTCCCCTGAGATCAGGGACAAGACAAGGTTGCCCACTCTCACCTCTTTTATTCAATATAGTACTGGAAGTACTTGCCATAGCAATCAGAGAAGAAAAGGACATCAAGGGCATCCAGATAGGCAAGGAAGAAGTCAAGCTATCATTATTTGCAGATGACATGATATTATACCTAGAGAACCCTAAACTCTCTACCAAAAAACTCCTAGAAACAATGGATGCATACAGTAGAGTGGCAGGATACAAAATCAACACCCAAAAGTCGGTGGCTTTCCTATATACAAATAACGAAAGAGAAGAAAGGGATATTAAGGAAACTATTCCATTCACAATTGTGCCACAGAAAATCAAATACCTAGGAATCAACCTACCCAAGTGTGTAAAGGACCTGTACAAAGAAAACTACAAGACATTGCTCCAAGAGATAAAAGAGGACACAAGGAAATGGAAACATATTCCCTGCTCATGGATGGGGAGAATCAACATTGTCAAAATGGTAATACTCGCTAGAGCTCTGTACAGATTCAATGCAGTCCCTATAAGGATACCGATGACATTCTTCAAAGAAATTGACCAAACACTCCTGAAATTTGTATGGAACAATAAACCCCCAAGGATAGCTAAAGCAATCCTCGGGAAAAAGAAGATGGGAGGCATCACCTTTCCCAACTTCAAACTGTACTACAAGGCAATAGTAATTAAAACAGCATGGTATTGGAATAAAAACAGACCTGTGGACCTATGGAATAGAATTGAGTATCCTGACACCCAACCTCAAACACATGAGCATTTAATCTTTGATAAAGGTGCAACGATTCTAAAATGGAGTAAGGAAAGCCTCTTCAACAAGTGGTGTTGGGAAAACTGGGCAGCGACATGTAAAAAAAATGAATTTGGACCTGTGTCTAACACCATGCACAAAAATTAGATCAAAATGGATTAAAGATCTCAATATCAGACTTGAATCCATAAAGTGCATTGAAGAAAATATAGGAAAAACCCTCCACGCCATTGAAGCTAAAGGCATCTTCAAAGGTGAAACATCACTAACAAAGCAACTAGAAGAAAAGATAAACATATGGGACTACCTGAGACTAAAAAGCTTCTGCACCTCAAAAGAAACAGTGACTAAGATACAAAGGCAGTCCACAGAATGGGAAAGAATATTCACCCAATACCCATCTGATAAGGGGTTAATATCCAGGATATATCAGGCACTGGTAGAACTTTACAAGAAGAAAACAAACAACCCCATCAAAAAAATGGGGACAAGAAATGAACAGAAACTTCAGCAAGGAAGAAATTCAAATGGCCAAAAACATATGAAAAAATGCTCATCATCACTAATCATCAGAGAGATGCAAATCAAAACAACGATGAGATACCACTTTACACCACAGAGACTGGCACATATTCAAAAGAGCAAGAACAACAAGTGCTGGCGTGGATGTGGGGAAAAGGGGATACTCATCCATTGTTGGTGGGAATGCCGGCTGGTACAGCCTTTCTGGAAAACAATATGGTCTTTCCTCCAAAGACTAGCAATTGAACTCCCATTTGACCCAGCCATACCAATCCTGGGAATCTACTCTGGGAAACCAAAAATACGCAGCGGAAACGCCATCCCTACTTTTATGTTCCTAGCAGCATTATTCACAATAGCCAGAATCTGGAAGCAACCAGAGTGCCCGAAAATCTACGACTGGATAAAAAAAAACTTTGGTACATCTACACAATGGAGTACTATGCAGCTGTTAGGAAAAATGAAGTTATAAAATTTGCCTATAAATGGATGGACATGGAGAAGATTATGTTGAGCCGAAATTAGCCAGAAGAAGAGAGACAGATACAGAATGACTGCATTTATCTGCATAACATAAATATATATGTACATATTATGACACCAATATCCAAGGTCAAGTGAAACATATATCAGGAGTTCTTGTCAAAGGTGGAAATTATCACAAACATGTGGGAGTCAGAGGCTAGGTAAGACAGAAAATGGAACAATGTGCTAACAATTGTCTAAGGTACTAATGCCAACGTAGAACAGAGCATTAAATAGAGGCAAAAAGATACACATGACAACCCTTTAATGTATGTTCTGTAATCCATAGTCTGGAGGGGAACGAAAAGAGAAAGAGATAGAAAGGGAAAGAAATAAAGAACCTGCCATAGAGGAGGGCTGGGGGAGGGGGGGGAACCGGGGACGTTGGTGGTGGGAGATGGGCACTGGTGGCGGGATGGGTGCTGGAACACTGTATGACAAAAGCCCAAATATGAACTTTTTAATTGTATATCTTTGTAATTGTAAAAATTAAAAAAAACACACAGTTTCTCTCATACATTTTTCCCCCTGAGAATATAATGCAGCCAATTGTTTTATTTTTTTCTTGTTCATTCTAGCTTAATATGTGGATTCCTTAGACTTCCCCCCTTCCTCAGCCCCAGCTCTTCCTTAATCTTTCCCTCTCATCATGGGTAAATTCTCCTTTGCTCATCCAATGTGCAGGTGGTTAAGAAATATACTGAGGAACAGGAGTCTTCCTATTGATTGGTCCCAAGAGAATTTTCCTATTAATCACTTCGATCTTAAGGTTAGCCCTTTTCATTTTCCTGCCTGTGTTCTCCCCTATGAATGGCTCTTCGTTCAAGTGCATATTACAGATCTCTAACCCTGACGCTTCCCATTTCCACAATTTTCCTGGATCTCAGACACCTATGTATAAGAAGTGGTTTGGGCTACATGACTACCTAATTATAACTATCCATGACCTACCTTTGTCCTTACAAGAAGCTAAACAAGTGCTGTGGTCTGTCAAAGAGAAGAATAATTAACACATCCATTAACTTGGGTCCTGTGAACACATCTAATGTTAACTCTAATTACACATAGATTCCTACAGAATTCTGCTGTCTATAAATGACTAGCTGCAAATGATGGCAGTTTCGATTTGACATACATCATACATAGTGAGGATCATGCCTCAATAAGATTTCCCTCAACTCCTGACAATAATCTGAAGGTTAACTAACAGATGAGAAGCATGACTAAATATACAAAAATATAAAAGTGATTATTAAAGTTTCCCTCCTTCCTTCCTCTCCCTACCCCCAGGGTTGGATCATTCCCACACCCAGCAATGGTCAGAGTTCTCCTTTCAACTCTGTACTTGGATGTCATTTGTGGAGGTGCTCAGGAGACCATGTATCTCCAGGGATTGAACCCAGGCCTCCTGCATGCAAGGCATGTGCTTAGCATATTGAACTCTTTCTCTGATGATACTGTTGTTTTAATAGCTGTGGCCTCATTTTGTTGTGGATCCAGATATCATGAACAGGGTTCCAGGGTCACACTTGGCATGTGTTCTGGTGCTGGGGATCAAAGTTTCAGTCTTATGCCTATACAGCATATTCTTTACTACTGAGCAACAGATCACATGGACCTGTTGACACTTTTGATATAAAAATATAGGACTTGCATGAACTACTTTACTTTTTTAAAAGTGCTTGTTAAAGTGATTCTATTTGTCATTTTAAAAGAAATTGCACACCTTGTATTCATAGAACAAATCTGTAGACTTGCCAGATCAATCCATGTTGATACAAAACATCAAACCACCATTTTGTCCTCAGTTCTGGGGATTATATACACATTTCTGCCCTTGGATGAACTTGGTTTGCCACCAGCCAGCACAGCAGGCTTTGGTTTGGTAACAACCCTTAACTCTGTAACTCACAGGCAATGCCAGTGTTCGTCAACAGAGAGGCTTATGTTTGTGGGACTCTGGTGCGATGACAGAAACAGTGAGTAGTGGTGTCACCCTGGCCAAGAAACACAAGAACTTAGTACTCCCTCCCCAGCACATACCCTGACTTTCCTTCTGAGGAACATAGTATCCCTTTAAAGGCAGCTCCTTTCATGTTTGCACCTCTGTCCATTTGTCATTTATAGATTATTCCAGCTACTAACAAGATCGTGTTTGGTGGTTATTAGAATAATGACATACTGCCTCTATTCCAGCTGTGCTTGGAGCTACTCTTGGCATATTGTGTGGGAGCCTCTCCCATAAGTTCTGAGACTGAAGTGGGGAGCAGAGAGAAAAGGGGAAACACATTGCAGAGATTGAATCCAGGCTTCATGTATTCAAAAGCATCTTCACTAGCTCTTTGAGCTATCTCTTAATCCCCTTGCTCATTTTATGATACCAGCTGGCCAAGGCTGTCTGTAGTATTTGTTATTTTTAATAATAAGCATTAGGTATGGAAGCCCATAGGCAAAACTGTTTTCATTTATTATTCAGTTATTTCTAACATCTTATAAACAAATTATCCCCTTATTTAACACATTGCTATGACTGCTGCAATTTGTGCTGATTAAGCCATATTCAAATTTGAGCCACTGGTGGTACATGTCAGTTTCAACTTATTAAGCTTGGGTACAGCAAGATACAGGAAAGCCTAATAACATGTTCAAAGTTTGATAGTCCTCTGTGGGGCCAGGAGTGTGGGGTGGGTGGAAGGGACTCAAACTTCTGACTGTTTGATTCTGAATCTAGGTCCTTGACATGAATCCATAGGGGTTTCTAGAAATAATCCCTACAATTAGTTGTGACAAGTAATAGTCTATTTTTTCCCCCTTTAAAAAACATCATTAGAAAATAAAACACATGGGCTAGGAAAGATAGTACAGCAGGTAGGACGCTTGCCTTGCATTGTTGCTGACCTAGGTTTAGTCCCTGGCATCCCATATGATTTCCTGAGCATCATGAGGGTGTAGCCCCAAAAAGACAACAAAAATTGCCCCATACCACCCCAAAATAACACGACATGATATTGCACAGAAGTAGTTCTCAAATACTTTGGGCCTTGCTAGTGTCCTGGAATGAAGCTTCAGAGGCTCTCCCCGAGGAAGAGTCACACTCCCACTGGGCAGACCTGGGACTTTGAAGTTGAGCTAAGTGACTTACAAAAGGCATAGCCCTGGCCAGGATTTGAGCTCCTTTCTGTTCTTAGGTGGCAACAATGCCAAGCTCTTGGCAGCACTGTTATAAGTGATGAGATGATGTGTGTCAAGCACTCAGATGGAAATAACAATTACTCCCCATGATTTTCCAGTTTCCACCCAGGAGCAGAAGGGAGGTTGTGAGATGTCAAAATCTTGGCTGGGGCTACACCCCTAATAAGTCACTTTCAAAGTCCTAAATCTGCCTCGTAGAGTAAGGTTTTCTTGGGGAAAAGCCTGAGAAGTCCCTTTCATAAATCTAGATGCTGTTGTTCTTGAAAAACAGCATAAAGCAAGGGTTTTAAAGTTGTAGTGTGGGGATCAGATTGATATGTATGTAGTATTGTTCCAGGGATGTTTCTGCAGAGTTGGAGGAACCACGCCAGCAGAAATTAGGTGGCACTCACCCTGGCATCTCACTTCCATTTGGGAGTTCAGAATCCCCCAGTTGGTACATGCAAAACACTGTTCTTCCCAGGAACAGTGTAGAAATGGGTATGTGCTTGAGTGAGGAATAAAGAACTAAGGGTAGGAGTGGGGGTGGAGGACTCTGTCCAACCTCTACAGTGATCTAGTTCAGGCCTGTGATCCTTCTCTAGGCCTCAACCTACCCTGCTACCAAGAGATGCAGAGGGGCACCTGTGTCTGGCTTATGTGCCATACTAGAGGGCAGGCATGAAGCCCAACCTTAGCATGTCTGTGAGCTGTGTGATTTGGAATCTGTTGTTCCACCTGTCTTTCTTCTGTAAAATACACATCAGGAAAGGAGTCACATTGCTGTGTTATGAAGGAGTAGATGAGCAAGTGAACATAAAGGCATTGCAAGGTATTAATTGCTATAACTATTGCTGGCTGAGTGCTGAGAGGAGCCACAGGCTGAGAAGAGGCAGCCACGACTGAGAGAATGGCTGTTAGAGTGGATGCCGGTTCCCTTCTGTGTCCTAGTGAACTGTGTGTAAGATTAGCAATTAGGCTATCAGATGCTACCCGGGTTACAGATTTTAATAGCTCCTTATATAGGCCTATCTCTGTAGACTGCAGTAGCTGTAGAATCAGAAACTTCTTCACCTGGGACAGCAGTTCCTATTGCCACTTCTCCTCGCTGCTTCTCACTGTCCTTAGTGGCTTTTCTCTCTAGCTGCTCATCTCTCTTCAGTGTCTGGTGACCATATAGCTCACAACGTGTTGATCACTGCCTTATAGCTGGTCGTTCCACTGCTTGCTGACTGTGTTTGTCTTTTTTTCTTCTCATTGTTATTCTCCAAACTGGATGAAGTCCAGTGCTTGCATACTGGTTCTTCCTACCTAGTTGTGGGTGCCCTCTCTGCTACTATTTCTTCTTGTTTGTATGTGTATAGGAAGGAGGAAGAGAGGGGAGAAATGAAGTGGGAAGGAGGAAGAGAGGAAGAGAGACAGCACTAGTTACCTATTCAGTATTCTGTTTTTGTATCTCATAGTCACCCTTAGCAATTTTTTATATGACTAGCTATATCCCATGTAAATAGGATTTTAATGTCAAATTGGTCATCTAGAATATCTGGCCCCTCTTTCACTCTTGCCATAACACTACCTGTACCTGTCTATCTTGCCAAAATCTTGCCAGGAAGTGAGTGCCCCAGGAGGTCAGTACTAGTAAAATCTCCCTGAGCTGTTGCCCAGCATGGACTTTAAAACCCTGCCAGCCTCACTAAGGCAATTGTCAGGCTGCACCTGAGACCCCCCTTAATCAGTGCAATATGGGAGCTAGTCCATACCACCTGATTTCCTGGGGGTAGTGCATGTCTTAGGAGGCTCAGGTGAAGTTATTCTCCTTGCAAGGAAAAGAGAAATCACTTTTGATCTCCACCTATATTTTAAAGCTTTGTCTATCTCATAAATGAAGCTCAGGAGAGGACCAATAGTAAAGTAGAAAAGGAATGAAGTAGAGAAGAATTGTTAGAGGAGAATGAGGAAAAGAAAAGCATTCAACAGAAAAGAGAGAGGAGAACCTGGGACATCCCTGAGGAAAAGGTTTATAGATGGTTTTTCTCTAAGCTGCTTTTGCCTTGGGTATCTTTGGGCCAGTAGGAGTCATTACTCAGACTTTGTCAAGGTAAAGGACTTTGACCTCTGGTGGTCTCATCTTTCAAAGTCTTTTCAGTGCCTTTGTTCCTACTGAATTATTTGTTAATGTCTTGGCCTTTGACTTTAACTTGAGCCTTGAGTGTAGGACTGGAGGCAGAGCAGGATAATGCCCTTTATTTACTTATTTTTTTTTAATCACTCCTGAAATTCATTGTCAAGGGAACCCCTTACCTCACAGCCTACTTTTTTTTCCTTACCAAGGATCTCCATAGAGGTATGCAGGTCAGGTTCCTCTTGCTTACCTTTGCCCCTCCAGTCTACTACATATCTTGTGACATGATAAATCTTTACTGTTATGGCACCATCCCCATTGGACAGGCCAATAAACAGGAGGGAAAGACTGTAAGTGTTTTGCTCCTTTTACATGGTGAGTTGATTCAGGGACGATTCACCTGCAGTCTTCTGGCTGGCCCTAGAGGTGATACAGTCAACCTAGCCAGAAGAAGGAGAGTCCAAGTTAACCATGCTTGCTTGGTCAGCTGGCATACATCCTTGCATATTTCCAGAGCATTTGGTCTCTCAGTTCTGCTAATAAAAATGAATCCCTTACATGGATATAAGAGAGCTTGTTGTCCTTCCAAAAAACTTACCTGGTACCTTTAACCCTTCCCCAAGTTTCCCATCCATAGCCATCAGTCTGGAACTTATTGATAAACCTCCTCTCACCCCAGCTTCCATATCCTTTCTTTAAATGTTCCATCTCCCAGCTGATTTCCATCTCCCTATTTAGGACATGCTCTTCAAATTTCACTTACTTGCCTTTTCCATGCTGGGCAGCTCCATCTAGGGCCTTAACCTCTCAGCTCCCCACCCCCCACACACACAACCACGCACACACAACTCTGTCCCTGCCTCTGTGTGTGTGTGTTTGAGGGCATATATGTGTTGATGAACCAACATTTTCTAGGGTATTTATAGATTTAGAAAATTTAAGCAGAAAAGCGCAGAGAAAATCTTGCTTTCATTTCCGAAGCTAAGATAATAATGGGACTCTCCTAAGGGGCTCATTTAAAGTGTGAAACTACTATTCAGTTGAACCACCATACCACTGTGCAATGAAGAATCTATAACAATCACTGTTGTACTATTACTATTCTAATCATATTTTATTGGGAGCCATATACATCTTAGGTGATTCCCCTTGCCTTTGCTATGCAGAACCCCTGCTGCTCAAGGAGATGCAGTAAAGTTAATGGTTTCCACCCCTCCCACCCCCATTTCCTCTTCAGAGCAAGAAAGGAAAGTGTGAGAGTGAGCGAGAGAAAACACAGAATCATTTCCAGCCATTTTGTGTTAAAATACAAAGGAAAAGAGGGCACATTCAAAAATGGTGTGCCACCTCCATTAATATTTATTTGGGCATTAATATTGATAAGATAGGACTTTGTAGCTGGGCTTTGTAACTCCGCCTTAACCCCTCACCATCCCCCACCACACACACACACACACACACACACACACACACACACACACACGTGTCTGCCAGTTCCCTGTTCTTTGAGCTGGTGGTCATTAGCTCAGGTCTTCTCTATACTCAGAGCTTCTGAGAGGCTGGCAGGCCTCCAGCTCACTTATGCTTAAATGGACACTCGAGCTCCGACAGACACACAGCTAAATAGAGGCCAATAATTCAATACAGTATGACTGTACAGGGGCTGCTAGTAAATCCATCAAGCAGTAAATATCATCTGAAGCCAATGCAAGCTTTTATCTTTCCAATTTTTTTGTATGTCTGAGCAAAGCCCAGGCATTCAGCGAATCATGTAATTTATTCTGCAGCGCCGAGCCTGGGCTGTCTCAGAAATCATATTGACTTTTTTTTCCCCCCATCTGTCAGGGGCAGTCAGCAGCTCTGCTATTGTGAGAGCGCATCACATTACATCTATTTATTTATTTATTTCTGCTGCTGCTTTTGTGGCATGATTGGGCAAAAAACGCATTATCTCAGATCAACGAATACTAAGAAAAGCATCTGAACATCATTACGACAGCATGTTAAACATTTGTCCTCCCCCAGTTTGTTAAATCAGCAAATGTATTTCCAGCAAATGCTTGTAATTGTTCATAAAGGCTCCCTACTGCAGGGTTTTATTAAGCTGAAAATATGGCCTGTTATTTCCTTCAGCTCTTTAGGTCAACAGTGATGCCAATATATTGTAAATAATGCTGAACAGCTGTTGTATTGACTTATTCTGTGTGTGTACATGTGCATTGTCACACACCTTGCTGCTTCTCTGAGAGCTGCAACCATATTTTGTGCATTATGTGCACCCCAATATGATATAAAATATTATATATATTTCCTTGGCAAATTTAGTAGAATGAATAGGGTAATTTTTTTCCATGGTCAGGAAAATAATCAGTCAATATGTTGGCTGGTAACAAAGCATTTCTGGTTATAGTAATGCTTTTGGTAACAAAGCATTACTATTGCTGATTGAAAAACATAGAAAGCGTGGGTCTTTACCTGGTAGATTGTTTGGAAAACTCTTGGTTCTCCTACAGAACCTACAGACTGGAAAGAGAACGATATGGAAGATGAATTCCCCTCAGTCTATTGTTTATGTGAGATCTGAGACCACGCAGAGGGACACAGCCAATCCTACATAGAATGACTGTGTGCTAACACCTCCAGTACAACCTGCTTCCCTGAAGGTTTCTCCCAAATCACCATTCTTTTCTTGAAAGTAAATCATTCTGCTTCTGAGATTCAGTGGACTGTTAGTTGCTTTAATTTGGATACCAGTAATCACATTCTAGGAGCACTCATCACAGAAAAGTGCTTGATACTAAATGTCTTTTTTTTTTGTCTCTAAGTATAAATAAACTTCAAGGAGACACTGATGCAGTAGATCAGTGCCTAGATTCACCTTTTAGTGTGGTTCAAACTTTCTTTCAAATGAATATTTGAGACCAGAAAATAGCACAGTAGATAGGGCAAGTGCACTGCATGCATTCAATGTAGGTTTAATTTCGAAGCACCCTAAGGTTCCTTGAGCATCACTGGTGGTAGCTCATGCACAACAGTACCCCCAGTACTATAGGGCTCCAGCAGCACTGCATTCATTTTTTTTTAAATTAAACATTTTATTATACCACCGTGAGATATACAATTACAACGCTTGTTCATGTTTGGAGGTTTTGTTCACATAGTGTTCCAGCACCCCCCCTCCACCAGTGCCCATTTCCCACCATCAATGTCCCCAATTCCCTCCCCCTCCCATAGCCTGCCTAAATGGTAGGTTCTTTATCTCTTTTCTCTCTTCCTCTCTCTTCCTTCTCTTACACATTATGGGTTGCACTACATACACTTAGAAGCCATCATGTGTTTTTTTTGCCTGTATTTAATGCTCAGTTCTATGTTGGTATCAGGTCTTTCGACATTTATTCACACATGTTTCCCTTTCTGTCTTACCTAACCTCTGACTCCTCATGTTTGTGGTAATTTCCACTTTTGGTAAGATCACCTGATATATTTATGTCACGCAAATAAATGCAGTCATTCCTATGAGCACTGCATTCTTGAACCTTGTGCCGAAGTGCCGACTTCCAGAACTCCTCAACACTGTTGGGGATCCCCCTACCCCCATAAACCATTTCAGGGCTGGAGATATGGCTCACTCCCTTACATCCAGGACTCCTGGGCTTGATCCCTGGCACCATTAAAAGGAAAAATAATTCTTGAAACAAAGAATATAATTTTATATGTAGTTATAAGGCTATTTATGTTTTGAAAGTAGCAGAATCAATACAAGCTCTATAACCTTACTATTTCATATCTACCCTCAGATTAAAAAAAATAGCAGCACTTATTCCTTTGGAAGTCTTTGTCAAAAATAATTGTGCATGTATTTGAGAGATAATCTCTCCCCTTGAACTGGTTGCAGGAAATGGCTTTGTATACCATTCTCCATCATTGGTGTACTCTCTGGAGAAAATACCAAAATGCATTTTTACTACCACACCCAACCAGGAAAGTCAAGTTTAAGTCTAACAGCCTGCAGTACAGCCTATTTCCCCTGAAAGAATCCCCCAAATGTGGGTATTCGGGCATTACTCTGAACATGGACATAGTCCTTGTTCCTCGCTTCCTGGGGTGTAGATCTTGCCTCCCCCGCACAGGGGCAGCACATACACATACGAAGTCCCATTCATTCCTTGTTATTAACCTCCACTAAGAGAGTCCTGTACGTAGCATGGGCTGCCACTGTTAGCATTCCAAAGCACAGGCCTAGCTGCCTTTCTAAAGAAACCCATTAAAAGGCAACTCTCCAAGCTGTTCCCTAACACCTGAGAGCAATTAATGTAAGCAGAGACAGGAAACATCATCAATTATTTAAAATAAAATGAATATGTAATGCTGACCTTCTCCAACTGCCATCAGTTTTGTACTTACACCTGAATAAACTAGGGTACACAGAATCCACAAGACACTTCCCCATAGCAACCTCAGCCAGGCAGGCAATGGTCCCAGGAGAGGTGACACTGCTGGTTGCTTGTCTCAGCCCGGAGATGGGATGGGAGGGTGCAGGAGGCAGTCATACCTGATGTGTGTGTGTGGGGGGGTGAGGGGGGAAACCTCTGACCTATTGTCATGTTCATTCCTAGTCCTAACAGCTTTATGGAGTGCCCACCCACTTTTCCAGCTGTTTTCATTTATTGCAAATCCCTCCATCTTATGCTATTAAAATATTTAACTGAAAGTGTAATATATTTCTGTACAGTTGCATCTGCTTAGTCACACAGAGTCCTTAACGCTTCTTTTTCATTTAATAGAGTTAGTCTTTCTGGGAGAAAAACTTAAAAGGGGGAGTATAGTAAGTTGCAAACATGGCTCTTGAAGATTGGGGAAACTCAGAGAGATGAGTTTGTTTAGCTGCACTGCCAGTTGCTGGAATGAAGAGCATTGGAACAAGTGCACTCCCTCTGTCAGGAGAGCTTAGACATCCTTCAGGGCAATATCACTGATGAGAGTGGTGGTGAGGGAGAGGGTGGTGGGGGGAATGGGCGGCCCCTTCAGGGACATGTGTTGTTGGTCACCTAACGGAATCACAGTCCCTGACATATGGCAGGAGCTGGCCTTTGGCAAAGTAGTGGGTGAAAATTTTCAGAGCAAAGCCTTTTAGACACGAAGTACAAAGTCCTTTGTGACTGTTTGAGCTGAACAAGGCTTTAAGTGCCAGTGCTTCTGTCCCCCTTGACTTGTATTAGCGATTCCAAGAAGACTCAGAGGACCTGGTACAAAATGACTCTGGTTTCCAACTGGCTCAGCGGTTGCTGCGCCTCCTTCAGATTCAGAGACTTACACTAGCAATCCCTACCGCCAGTCCGCAGAATCAGCATGCGCTTGTCAGTTTGAGTAGGTTTCCCATAAGTTTTTCCCCTGGGCTGTTATTAAATCTTCCTATCTTCCCTTATAAAGCTTGTACCTCCCCCTGTTAGTTTTTAGGATTTTGCCCTTTTACATTGATACAGAGCCTAATCCACAAATAAATTCCCATTTGGGCAGTTTAGGGGAAAAAAAGACAAGGGGGAAACCATTTGTTAAAGCTAATTATAGATAAACAGCAACATGTTTTTTTTTTAATGTCATCTTCCTAATCCTTTGGCCAGAAAAGGTTTTTTCTTCCTTTTTGATATAACATTCAACATCTTAAACTATAATGTGAATAAATGGCTTTGGGCACAAGCTAGACTGAGGGATGTTTTTTCCTACTGTTGCCTTTATTACCATCAGCACAGATTTCTCCTCTTGTACAAAGAAAGGAGGTCGGATTTTTGGACTCCATTCAAAGCATCAGAACCATTGGAAAGTAAACAAAATTCACAGGCAGCACCAAATTCTTCTTTCACCCAGCAATCTCTGATTAACTGCCATTTGTGCAACCTAGGAAAGAGGGGTGCTTGTTAACCTTTCCCCGGCCAAATTCCTATTTCTCTGGTCAGAGCACTGCTTGGGGAGGAAGTGGGAAGCTAAATTAATTCAGTTATTGTATAGATTAATCTTGGATAGATTAATCCAGTTATTCTGTGACTAACACACACAGAGTAATGTACATAATTGGTTTTTGAAAATAAAAACCCAAGGCCCGAGAGATAGTACATTGGCTAGGGTACCTACCTTGCTTGTGGTTGACCCCATTTCGACTACTGGAACCACATGTGGTCACCTGATCCTCACCATGAGTGATCCCTGAGCACAGAGCTAGAGTAAGCCCTGAGTATGACTGCATTTGACTCTCAAGCCAAATACATATATACTTAGAAAGCAAAACTGTAGGTTATTATAATTGAGGAGTGGACAGTAAGAAGGAAGTACAATTTAAATATGTAGAGAAACAAGGTATGGTCAAGGTCAGGATCATGACTGGGGTTCTATTCATCATAAACAACCAAGAAGCTACACTGCTCTCCAACTGCCAGAGTTTAATAAAGAATTCTTTCACAGTACAAGGCTGCTGAGCCCAGAAAATATGCAACTAGAAAGAGGACACTTCTCAGGTCAGAGAATCTCAGCCAGAAATGTTAAGGGGCCTATTGATTGAAAACAGACTTTTAACTGCAGGCATTCCCAAAAATGTCTGCAGGACCCATTCCTTAAAAATGTAGTCCCTTGACACCAATCTTGAACTGAGCATTGATCATAGGTAAAAGTATTTACATGATAACCCCTAAATTTGTGTATTGCAAGCCACAATGTATAAGAGAAGGGAGAGAGAGAGAGAGAGAAAAAGAGAGAGAGAGAGAGAGAGAGAGAGAGAGAAATTGGGGGTACATTGGTGGTGGGAAACATGCACTGGTGGAGCAATGGGTGTTGAAACACTATATGACTGAAACCCAATCATGAACAATTTGTAATTGTATATCTCATGGTGGTATAATGAAAAATAAATTAATTTTAAAAAATTCAGTCCCTTAAGTGAACTCTGAGTGATGAGAAACCCTGATAAACCAAGGAAACGTTGCCATCCATCTTCCCAGTGGAGAGCTCAGTGTGGATGCATGCTGGACATGTGAGGCAGGGAGGGTCAGGGCCTGGTGACAAGTGGATGGAAGGGTGAGGCACTGGGAGTGCCATGTAGGACACAAGAACTTCCTTTTATCATTCCAGGGAAGAATCTTTTCCATGTGAGGTGTGAAGCAAAAACCTCTTGCCAGCCAGAAGCCAAGCCTGTATTTCCTGTCAGGCAGAAATGTAGCCCCACATGGATCCCTGTTTGCAGGGCACTGAGGGACAGTGCCATTTTCTTGTCCTTTGTGAGGAGCCAGTACAGGAAGAAACAGCATTCTTTGAACTGCCATTGGATGGTACATTCCAATGGTGCATTCCATCCTGCATTGCCATGTACTATTTTCTTCACCGGTCTTAATGTCTTATCTCTCTGCCTTTTTTTTTGAAAACCTGCCATTCTATTTAAAATGTTTATCCTAGTACTTCCAACTCAGCATCTTTTCTTTCTTAAGGATTTATACCCCTTAGAAGAAACATTCTGGTTGCTGAAGAGATGGTACAGGGGCTAAGGTGCTTGTCTTGCATGCTATTGACCCTGGTTCCAACCCAGGTATCAGATACAGTGCTTCAAATATAGCCAGGGGGTCAATTTTTGAGCATAGAGTCAGAATAGCCCCAGAACAGCCTGACTGTTACCCTAAAGAAACCCACCCCAACATACAACAGCAACAACAAAAAGACACTGTCTGGTTGGCAGAATTATAAGATGGACTGAAACAAAATACATCAAGGTCTCAAAGGTATCTAGTTCCCAAACCAATCAGCTTTACAGACTAGTGAATTATCTTGCTTTAACATTCCCTTCAGGTCTTTAGGAATGGTGTCTCTGTGGCATTGTTCTTAGCTTTCCTCTAAGTTTTACCTTTTATGCAACTGGAGTCTCTTGCTAGATGTCTGTACCTTTGGTTTTAAGTTTATGGTACAAAATAGCTGTTCGCTGTTACCATATTTTTTGTTTATTTTCCTTTGGGGCTACACCAGTAGTGCTCACAGCTTATTCAGGTCTCTGCATTCAGAAATCACTCCTCACAGGGGCTTAGTGGACTGTATAGGTGCCAGGAATCAACCCAGGTGTCGTCATACAAGGCAAACCCCTCCCTGCTGTATTGTTACTAAAGCTCTCCATTCATGGTTATTTGTAATCTAATCTGCTCCAGAAATCTTTAGAATTGCATACTAATGAAAAGATTTGGGTTACATCAATAAATGCAGGAACTGATAGTGCCCACACGGCTGAGCCTGGCAAGCTACCCATGTCATATTTGATAGGCCAAAAACAGTAACAATAATATACCTCATTCCCATCCTGTGGAATTTGGTATGTGGGCAGGTGGATGTGGCTATCAATTTTTTTGATGAGATGATATGTAGGATTTCAGAAGGGAGAATGTTGGAATGACACATCCATCCTGTGGAATCTGGTATGTGGGCAGGAGTGGCTATCAAATTTCTTTGATAGCAAATTTCTTTGATAGCCACATCCACCTGCCCACATACCAAATTCCACAGGATGGATATGTTATCCCAACGCTCTCCCTTCTGAAATCCTACATATCATCTCATCGGTAAAGAAGGGAACAGCACCAGCCCAGACAAAATCAGACCCGAACACCTGAAGAATCTGCCGCCAGTACTCATCAATACACTAGCTCGGCTCTTCACACGCTACCTGTCCGAATGCAAGGTACCCTCCCAATGGAAAACCAGCAGGACAGTTCTACTGTTCAAGAAGGGAGACATTCACGACATCAGCAACTATCGCCCCATCTGCCTGTGGTCCGTCATCTACAAGCTGTTTACACGAGTCATCCTGAACAGGATTGGCAGAACACTAGATGAAGGACAACCATGCGAGCAAGCTGGCTCCCGGAAAGGATTCAGCACAATCGACCATATCCACACAGTAACCAAGCTCATTGCGGTTTGTAGGAGTCAAGATGCCGCTTTGTCTCACATTCATTGATTAACAGAAAGCCTTTGATTCTGTGGAGACTGAAGCAGTCATCGAAGCCCTAGCCAAACAGGGTGTTCAAACCCAATACATCAAGATCCTTCATGAGCTGTATTACGGATTCACCACCAGGATCTCACCATTCTACAAAGAAGTGATCATTGATGTCAAAAGAGGGGTTCAACAGGGTGATGCCATTTCACCAAAAAACTCTTCAGTGCCACCCTCGAGAACATCATGCGACAATTAGAATGGGAAAGAATGGGAGAGAAGAAAGATGGTCGGAAACTACACCACCTCCGCTTGCTGATGACATCGCTCTAATAACATCAACATTAGCCAAGCGGCACAAATGCTGGCTGACTTTGACCGAGAATGTGGAAAGATAGGTCTACAGCTGAATTTGAAGAAAACTATGTTCATAAAAATGAACTGATCATGTGTTTGAGGTTGGGTGTCAGGATACTCCATTCTATTCCATAGGTCCACGGGTCTGTTTTTATTCCAATACTATGCTGTTTTAATTACTACTGCCTTGTAGTACAGTTTGAAGTTGGCAAGGTGATGCCTCCCATCTTCTTTTTCCCGAGGATTGCTCCAGCTATCCTTGGGGGTTTATCGCTCCATACAAATTCTCAGGATTGTTTGGTCAATTTCTTTGAAGAATGTCATGGTATCCTCATAGGGACTGCATTGAATCTGTATAGAGCTCTAGGGAGTATTACCATTTTGACAATGTTGATTCTCCCCCATCCATGAGCAGGGAATGTGTTTCCATTTCCTTGTGTCCTCTTTTATCTCTTGGAGCAGTGTCTTGTAGTTTTCTTTGTACATGATCATTTAATCTTTGATAAAGGTGCAACGAGTCTAAAATGGAGTAAGGGAAAGCCTCTTCAATAAGTGGTGTTGGGAAAACTGGGCAGCGACATGTAAAAAATGAATTTGGACCTGAGTCTAACACCATGCACAAAAATCAGATCAAAGTGGATTAAAGATCTCAATATCAGACTTGAATCCATAAAGTACATTGAAGAAAAATATAGGAAAAAACCCTCCATGACATTGAAGCTAAAGGCATCTTCAAAGATGAAACATCTCTAACAAAGCAACTAGAAGAAAAGATAAATATATGGGGACTACATGAAACTAAAAAGCTTCTGCACCTCAAAAGAAACAGTGACTAAGATACAAAAGCAGTCCACAGAATGGGAAAGAATATTCACCCAATACCCATCTGATAAGGGGTTAATATCCAGGATATATCAGGCACTGGTAGAACTTTACAAGAAGAAAACAAACAACCCCATCAAAAAATGGGGAGAAGAAATGAACAGAAACTTCAGCAAGGAAGAAATTCAATGGCCAAAAAACATATGAAAAAATGCTCATCATCACTAATCATCAGAGAGATGCAAATCAAAACAACAATGAGATACCACTTTACACCACAGAGACTGGCACATATTCAAAAGAACAAGAACAACAAGTGCTGGCGTGGGTGTGGGGAAAAGGGGACACTCATCCATTGTTGGTGGGAATGCCGGCTGGTACAGCCTTTCTGGAAAACAATATGGACATTCCTCCAAAGACTAGAAATTGAACTCCCATTTGACCCAGCCATACCACTCCTGGGAATCTACTCTGGGAAACCAAAAATACGCAGCGGAAACACCATCCCTACTTTTATGTTCATAGCAGCATTATTCACAATAGCCAGAATCTGGAAGCAACCCGAGTGCCCGAAAATAGATGACTGGATAAAAAAGCTTTGGTACATCTACACAATGGAATACTATGCAGCTGTTAGGAAAAATGAAGTTATAAAATTTGCCTACAAATGGATGGACATGGAGAAGATTATGTTGGAGCGAAATTAGCCAGGAAGGAGAGAGACAGTTACAGAATGACTGCATTTATCTGCATAACATAAATATATAGGTACATATTATGATACCAATATCCAAGGTCAAGTGAAACATACATCAGGAGGTCCTGTCAAAGGTGGAAATTATCACAAACGTTGGGGAGTCAGAGGCTAGGTAAGACAGAAAATGGAACAGTGTGCTAACAATTGTGAGGGTACTAATGCCAACCTAGAACTGAGCATTAAATAGAGGCAAAAAGGATACACATGACAACCCTTTAATGTATGTTCTGTAATCCATAGTCTGGAGAGGGAAGGAAAAAGAGAAAGATAGAGAAATGGAAAGAAATAAAGAACCTGCCATGGAGGAGGGCTGGGGGAGGGAGGGAACCGGGACGTTGGTGGTGGGAGATGGGCACTGGTGGCGGGATGGGTGCTGCTACACTGTATGACCAAAAACCCAAATATGAACTTTTAATTGTATATCTTTGTAATTGTAAAAAAAAAAATAAAAAAAAAAATAAAAAAAAATGAACTATTTCCTGAGGCCGCCCTATTCACTCTCAATGGAAAAACTATCTTTGAATGCAGCAGTTATGTGTACCTAGGTTGAGAAGTCGTAACATGATGAATGACCCTAAAACCCTGAGCTGGGCGCAGGAGGAAGAGAGCAGCATGGAATG